>PVHP010000169.1:39494-188568 GCA_004024765.1 Zapus hudsonius
GAGAATGAGGGGATGAAAAAGGGACCCACAGCCACAGCCATTCAATCAACACAGGATAAGCCAGTGAGACAGAAACCAACGATTTTCGATACAAAGACCCCTAAGCTCACAACATTAAAGCAGCCTTAATACTCATCCACCATGACTCAGGGAACTCAGCGGAAGGGGGGGGGGGAGGAAAGATTGTGAGAGCCGTGGTGGGGGAGATTATCCAGAGGCATGGCACTCCTCAGTAACAACACACTTGGGTCAGGAGAACCAGGCTGAGTACTAGGCTATCCATGGTCCCCTGTCACAAGGACTGATCCAGATGACCCACTGAAGAGGATATCCAGCTGATTGGGGATGGGGAGGGGGGCATTGGGGAATTGGGGATATCAACTCATTGTAAAAAATAATAAATAAATAAAATTATTTATAAAAAATAAATAAAAAATAAAAAATGAGCAGAAAATAGAAAAGAAAATAGACGTTTAACTAAATAATATGTAAAACTCCTGCTTTTAAAAGGAAACAAGAAGTGTAAAAAGCAGCAAATGTGATTTACAAAAACCCAGCAAAAATTAATTACAAATTAATTTAAAGAATAATTACAAAATAAAAAATAAAATATATAAAAACCCAGCAAAAATTAATTACAAATTAATTTAAAGAATAATTACAAAATAAGAAATAAAATAAAGGAAATAAATGTTTGAAACCAAGTAAATTGAAACACAAGCACACGTTGACATGGACGGGTCACCTTTGGAGAGTTACAGTTAAATAATTTTGAAATGCTAGTTTTCTTGGGGATGGAGATTTTGACAAATTGACTCAATTGCAGTCATGAATCTTAAATGACTACTTTCCATGTATCACAGCAGAAAATTGTTAAGGAATTATTTCACAAAAAAGCACCAGACCTAAATGGTTTCACAGGGGACTTTTAACTCCTTTCAACAATCATACAATCTATACATTCTAGGAATTATTTCAGAGCAAAGAGAAGTAAGCTTTATTCCTTCATAATTCCCTTCTTAAAACATGTATAACAGAATTATTGGGCTGGATATATGGCTCAGCACTTAAAGTTGCATGTTTACTGTGCCTCAGGGCCCAGGTTCGATTCCCTAGTTCCCACAAAAAAGCCAGTTTCATAACTGCACATTCATGTGGATTTAGGAACTAGCCAAAATAACAATGTTTGTCTCATTTAACAGTCCCCCAAACCCAAAAGGAGACTCAAGTACACGTGGAAATTTCATATGTGTTAAAGTTATTTTTCATATCTTTTGGGTGAAGATAAAATACTTAATAAATGGTTCTGGAAAAGCTGGTTAGTCTTTTAGAAAAAGGCTTATTTGTGCTGTAGCCAGCTTTCCTGTGCCAGGGTTTGGCACACTCTGCTGTTGGTGTTATCCACCTGATGTTGGCCAGGAGGTGATTTTTAACCCTGCCATCATGGAGCTTTCTCTCGAGACTGTGAACCAAAATCAATCCTTTCCTCAGCTTGCTTTTGGTCGGGTTCTTTCTGCCAGCAACAGAAAGCAGGCTAGACAATGCAACACTCTGTGCACCTGGCTCCACGTGGATACTGGGAAATCAAACCTGGGTTGTTAGGCTCTGCAAGCAAGCACCTTAACTGCTAAGGCATCTCCCTAGCCCCAAAGGAGTTTTTAATTTAAAAAAAAAATATTGAGAACTTTTGGTTAGACATCCTTTTTTTTTTCAGATGGCAGCAAATACTGGAGAGACCCAAGATTCATCAACAGGGCAAGAGAAAGATCAATGTATAATACTGGATGAGTATATTCTATATTCCACCTGCCAGGGTTCAACAAACATTGCAGAGAGAGGGCAGAATTAATGAGAACTACTCTCGCTGCTAGTCAGAGAAACCACACTATGGAGATGGTGGTAGATGTGGAAGATACTCAAAATTCATAGAAAAAAATTACATTGTAAAAAGCTCTATGCATTTATTTATAGGCAAAGAAAAAAGGAGACAGAGAGAATGGGTGTGCCAGAACCTCCAGCTGCTGCAAACAGATGCCAGATGCATGCATCGCTTTGTAAATCGGGCTCTACATGGATGCTGGGGAATTGAACTCTGGTAGTTAGATTTTGCAAGTAAGTGCCTTAACCACTAAGCCATCACTCTAGCTCCATAAAAATTTATTTTAATGGGAAAATCCTACTACTGAAGACACAATAGGCTGTAGTCACAGGACATCAAGACCCTATACTGGAAATGAAATGGAAGCCAGCAACCTGCTGGATAGCTTTCATAGTGCTGGAGAGTGATGTGTGGGCTGCTGAGGGATAATGGTCACTAACAGCATGAACAAGCTGTGGTCCCTTCAAGCTACAAAATCAACCAGCCAGGCAAGTTATACACAAGCCATGGAGATAATCAACTGCTCTGTAGTTGAATATGAGACCAACTCAGGGGAGGGACTTTGTACCTGGTGTTGAGAACCACATCAGAGGTTTAGGCCTTGGAAAGTCATAAATCTTAGAGGGAAGCTCCAACTGCTTTTTGGCTAAAAGAAGTATGCACATCAATATTTCTCCTGAATGTCCACTTTGATCCATGCCACTTTCATTCTTAGAAAATCTGCTTATTACAGATGAAGTGAATACCAGGGAGACCCAAGACACATTAGTATGATAAGAACAGAAATCCCACTATGAGAGAAGTTATTGCTATCACATCTCCCAAAGCTGAGGAAACATTACAGATGAACAGGCAGATTAAGTATGAGTGCTGCTATCACTGCTAGCCTGGGAACCTATACCAGAGAAAAAGTTATAGATTCCAACTGACACAGAACACATCACAACATCAAGTCAGAGGCTTAATAGAGCTCAACACCAGAAGAGACCTTGCTCTCCATGATTCAGGGAACATTGCAGAAGTGGGGTGGAAAGCTCTTAAGAGTCACAGGGCTTGAAGAAGTATCTTGATGCATTGTCCTCCTCACAGAGACTGACTGATGCATTCATGACCCCACAGTGAATACAGATAACCCCACTGAGGAGGGTCCCCGGGGGAATGGGAGAGGGAGAGAAGGAACATAAGAGTATAAGCCAATGGAAACATGAGCAATGTACAATATGTTTAAAACTAAATAACTAAAATTAAATAAAATTTTAATTTAAAAATTCTCAATCATAAACATTAAAAAACCAAGAAAATATGAACCAACAATTTCCAGAATATTATAAATTTAACCTCGAAGTAAAAGAAAATATTTGAATTCAAACACCATCAATAAAGGGCAGATTAAGGCATATACATTGTAGTTTTTATTTCTCAGGCTGACAAAACATTAACAAAACATTCTTTTCCTGAAGTAGCAGCAAAAGACTCCCATGAATTACTTGCACACATGCAGATCTGTGTACTTATGCTAGAGAGAACTTGCACAATAGTAAGTGAAATCTTTATGCAATTATCCTCAATTTAATAATCCAACAGAGAAGAAGCTATTGTAAAGATATCCCCAGTAATTAAAAGTGTGCATGCGTACACACACACACACACACACACACACACACACACACACACACAACTTAGTGTAGTTTGATAGGAATTCCTTCACATTGCTCTCTCTTCCCCCCTCCCTGCCCCTGTTTTACTGAACTCCTTTCTATTTCAAGTAGTGTTTCCTCTATTATTGCATCTCATTTTTTCCTCTTCCATCCTCTAGGTCAAATTTTGATTGGTGCAATATTGTGCAGATCTAGTGAATGTAAGGAAATCCACCATTAAGTCATGTGCGTCATGAATGTGCAGACAAGGTCACTATTATATCATTATTTCATATTGATGGACAAATCAGTGCTCATGTTCACGAACATTATTGCATATATTATACAAATGTGGAAAAGGAGGAATATTTCTAAATTTATCTGGAATTGTTTCCAGGATTATCCGTTACATGAGGAAAGCAAACTGCATATGATAACTGATACCAACTTCCTTCTACTTTTCAAGTTAAAGAAATACAGAAAGGATAAACCAGATGCCAAAATGGTTACATACAAGAAGTAGGTGAGAAAACCATGAGAAGAGAAAATGGAACCAGGAAGCAAGGATGTGGTGAGTACAAAAGTTCTTTGTTTAAATTTCAAGGAACAGCTCAATATCCTTCCCAATCCAGGAAAAGAAAAACAGATTATGAGGAGGATCTTGAAGGAACAAATAAACTTCACTATGTTCTAAATGAATAATATTATAATATTGAAAGAGACCAGACAAAAATAATGACTCATGGGAACTTTGGGAAAAAATATAATATACTCTAAGGCAAGGAAGGGAAATGATTAGTTACGTGATTAATTTACAATAAAATATTAAGTTCTAAATCAGAGTTGTTGATGTATTTACACAGGCATACGAGGTAAATATGAAAATGCTATAAGCCTATATATCTATGTCTATATGTCTCTATTGAAATATTCTCTAATTCTATACAGTAATATGGCCTAGACTCCCTCTTCAAAAGCAATACATATACCCAGCACCCCAATCTTAGAATCTCAGCATAGGGTTCTCATTCAGGAAGATGTAGTCTTTGAATACTATCCTTCCATGGAGGCTTGCCAGGTGGACTCTAAAGACAGATGAGAAAATAATCCAAAGGCTGACATGCAAATAATTTAACAATAAATTATTTAAATACATGATTGAATTATCACATTCAAGTTAAAAAATCTATGTATCCAAACATACATAATCAAATAAACACACAAATAGGAAAAAAAAAACCTGATATGTCATTGGAAGAATTTTAATTAGATAATGTAGAGGAATTAGTGGGGTTCAAACTCTCATGAAGTAAATATAATAATACTAATCATTAGAGGTAAGAGCTACCATTAAGTGTTAAAGTTAGATGGGAAAAATGAAAGAAAACAGCATATTTACATTGTATGAAAGTACTTCTTCATATACATATACATATGTATATACATATACATATATGAAGAAGTACTTTCATACAATGTGTATATATATGTATATATATATATATATATATATATATATATATATATATATATATATATATATATATATATATATACATAGGCAAAACTGATCACTTACAGGGCAAGAATTTGAGTTAGAACCTTATCTCAAGTGCTTAAGCTTTACACAGATTGGCATGAAGCACCCTCTAACCTAGTGGGTGTAGAGGGCTTCAGTTACTCTCCCTGCAGATGCATAGCCTCTGTGTACCCAGGAGAACACATTAGAAAAAGCCCAACTCTTGAACACTTCTCTATCCCATAGGGCTGCATGCAGCCATCGATTTTACCTGGTTAACAGGGGGGAGGATTCATGTTCAGCTCTAGGTTAATTTCTCAGTGACCTGCAGCCCAAGGATATGTGGTCTTCAGCAATAGGGTCTTAACATCTCATTCTGGTGGGCAACCAAGAGCCTTGGCAATGGTCTGTAATGTTCTTGGGGTGAACAGCAGTGGACCTCAAAAGCCTTAAGACGGACCAGCCAGGCCAAAGGGGTCAACGGGGGCAATAGTGGAATGTTTATTGTGGTGAAAACAACTGCTCTCTAATTGGACTGGAGGCCTGCTCCATGGGAGGGAAAGCATGTCTGGTACTAAAGACCTAGTAAAAACCCTATAGTGGGGGTGGCATGAGCCCTAGGGGAGGAACACCTGCCATTGTCTGGATAAACTCCCATACAAGCACTTTTTTTTAAAAAAATGAGAACACACAAATGATAATGCTACTCTCACTTTTGGCTAAAGAAGCTACTCTTTTTCAGATAACGGTGACCACTGGGATAACACAAAAGATACCATAGTGCTGAGAAGAAATGACAGTGCAGTGTTCAGCACTGGGATATCTCCATCACACCTCCCAAGGCTTAGGGTCTATTGTGGAAGAGGCAGTGGAAAGATTGTAAGAGCCAAAGGAAGGGCAGGACTGCTTACAATGCAAACTTCCAGTCACAAAATGGCCTGATATTCATGACTTCTAAGTGCATGATAATACCTACACAAAATGGGAAGAAAAGACGATGACACAGAAACAAAACAGAGACTAATTGAGAGGGGGAGAGATAGGGGGAGGGGGGAATCATAATGGTTTATGATCTATGATTATGGAAGCTATCAACAAAAAGTTTTTAAAAAGACACAACAAAAAAGAAAGAAAAAGAAAAAGCCCAACTGAGGGACTTATGAGAAAAAAAAAAACTAACCCCTCACCTGCCACTACATCAAATATACCCACATCATAAAAGAAAAGTATAAAATACTGAGAGGAAAAAAGATCAAATAACAAAGTAACATGGGGGGGGGAGTGGAGAGATTACTCAGCGATTAGGATGTTTTCCTGCAAAGCCTAACAACCTGGGTCAATTTCCCAGTATCCACATAAAGCCAGATGCACAAAGTGATCTGGAATTAGTTTGCAGTTGTTGGAGGCCTTGGCATGCCCATTCTCTCTGCCTGTCTCTCTTCTCACAAATAAAATAAAAATAGTAATATGGTATCTAAATTTTGACACCAATTTTAATGGTTTTAATAATTATACTATAGTTAATACTAATTACTGCTCTTAGACTAAACTAAATGTAGGTTATTTGTGAATTCTCTCTGCTATTTGAAAAACTTTCTGGTAGCTGTATAGTTATTCAGTATTATTTCATTAATCATACTCTTTATCATAATTGATTGGAGTATGTCAATAGCTCTGGGCCAAGGCTCCATTCATCTACTTATTTAAACACTGTTTGTTCATGTGTAATATAATCAAATAAAGCGTCCTGTAATTAATTTTCTTCCATAACACCCCATCATATAGCAAAACAGAAACTTGGAATAATAATTTATAACCTAAATACAATATTTACATAACTCTGTATATTTTATTTAAGCTTTTAAAATTGGTAATTTCAAAAGAACTGTTCATTCTCAGTTTGTTCTTTGTTATTTACTTATAATAAGAAAAGCAAGGGGAAAAAGCAACATAAATAATGTTTGGGCTCATAGCTCATTTAAGTGTAAATATATTATTATTCTGAAAAACAGGTATAATGCTATGAAAGAAAACCAACCATTAATAGAATGGTAACTGTGAATGGCATCATAGAAGTTGATGGAAATTCAGTAATGAAGAGGAAATGCTTCTGGCTGTAAGGAGCTGACAATGGAGCCTGAGAGCAGACAGGTATGTAAATGATATCTGGGAGTGATGTGAAAAACTGTGGTAGAGCCTTGTATCAGCTCTAAAAAGCACAGTCAACTCTGCCTGGGGGAGGAGGGAATGATATTTCAAAGGAGATGTCAGAGTAATGAAAGACTAGTGTGCATATATATTGAGGTGGAACAAAATGGTACCTGTTACCATGTGTAAATAAATGTAGAGTTATGAAAACCTGGGAAGTTTTAATGCCAAGTAAATCAAATGATAAAGAATAGTGGAGAGGGCTTGAAATATAAGCTTATTAATAATTCTGAATTCTTATCCTCCTTACGACATTATTTTTATATCATACAATCTTCTATCATAAATAAAAATCAGCCAGCCATGATGGTGTGTACCTATAATCCCAGGATTTAGGAGTTGAGGGCAGGAGAACCAGAAGGTTCAAGGCCAGCCTCAACTGTATGGAGATTCCAGGGCCAACCTGTGGTACATGAGACTCTTCCTCAAAACCAACAAGGGAAAAGCAAACAAACTTATACAAAGTTAACTCCCCAAACACCAAAAGTTTTATATCTCAGTTTTTGTACTAACTAGATAAGGCTCATATTTTCTTTTAATTTCTAAATTTATTCTTTAAGCTTTCCCAAGGAAAGAATCATTTATAAACAACATTCTTCATGGAGATATACTATATATGGAGATATACTATATATGAGCTTCAAGGGAGAGCTTTATGAATGAAAAATATCATTTTTTAAAAAAAATAACTCCTTCCTACATGCATTCTATATCTGCATCCCTTTCAACCACACCTTAATGGAGAGATGAGTTGGTTAATATCTTAGGACAAGACAAAGGGAAGTTGAATGAATCTCATAGGCGAGGTCCCTTATATTGTAAGCTAAACTAAAATATCAAATATCCTCAGAGTTCACTGGGTGGCAGGAATGCTGGCTGTATCTTGGGTAGGCAAACAATTTTATCAATATCACCTATTGAAGAAAGGATATACTATGTTTTGCATTTTCCATACTTTCTTAAGTATTTTTACCTTTCATTTGCTCAACTTTTCATATCTCACACTAGAACACATTTTAAAGAAACTATACACACTTCATATGTAAAACTACCAGTCATAAACCATATGTAAATATTCAGCACTAAATTATACTCAACATTTGAAATTCAATTAGAATAAACTATTTTAAAGCATAGAAAGCTATGATCACTTATTTAAAATTAGACATCCTGAAAGCTCTTTATTCTGAATAGTGAGAGTTTACAAAGTAGTGTGTGCATAAACAGGAGCAGTGCAAATATCTCTTGATCTTTTTACCAATGACGATATTTTCAACATCTCCATTTTCCTTTAATATAGAGGATGCCATGCCAAGGATGAATGTGGTCGTGACATTGAATAAATTTAGTTTTAATTCTAAAATATAACTCTAAAATTACACTTCATTTATGTAATTTCACAATTGTATTTAGTTCAAGAAAGCCATTGAGTGCCAAGACATCATCTAAGATATAGTTTTCAAATTCATGTGCATTCATTATGTACAAGGTGATGGTGTGATTTTGACTATGATCTTGAAATCTATCATTGCTTCAGCTAATTCTCTTTGGAGTTATTTTCTTTATATAAAGCAAGCATGATTTCTGAAAAACAATTCAAAAAAACACTATTTCTACCACAGCATATCCCAGCCACATTGGACACGTTAATGTACAAATGAAATAGCCATTGCACAGGAGGACCAATAGTGAATTTTGTAAACATTACGTACTAGGAACCTTAGTTTCTGTTTTAATCATTTTATCATTTTACCAACATAGGCAATGAAAAAATATATTGTTCTACACTAATTCTTTTAATTTTCAATTCTGTTACTAAATTATTCACTTTCAGTCCCTTATTTTTTGGTACCTTACCAACATTACCAGTAAAGACATTTTAACCTCAACTGATTTTTTTCAGTGTGTATAAAGATTGTTTTGTATAGCATTTAAAGACCTTACTCAGAATTATATATCTTATGGTAAGGTTGAAATTATTTTCATCAACAATGCAACCCTATGCTTTCTTCCTAGAGTAGAAGACTAGGAGACAAATAATTAGATAATATTTTTCTTCTTTGTAGATGAACTTTAAAAAACATAATGAAAATGATTATGTAACTGCAGCTCTTCAGTCAGATGTTTCCTTGTCCATCTCAAAGTGTGAACTTCTGCACTTGCAGATGTCTCTGAAAAGAATTTGTAAAATTTGGAAAGCAATGGTCTTGATCAGGTGGGCATGGAGCAGAGTTCTTGTCAGAGATCCAGAGTTGTTATCATGACTCGTATTTGTCAGGGTCATATTACTGGGCATTTGTAGTTGCCTGTCCATTTTGACTTACTACTACTTAAGGTTTTCTTACAGAAACTTCCTCTGACATCATTATCTGGTTTTGTCAGTTAATAATGCTATTCATTGATGAGTTTGAAAAAGAAACCTATGTTATACCTTCAAGGAAGTTACAGTTACTTTTATAACATTAGCTTAACTCCATGCTGACTTCCATTTACATTACCTTTTGTCCAAACTCAAATCATTTGGTTGACTATCAATTGCTTATTCTTTCATTGAAGTCCAACAAGCCAAGGGAGGGGTTGATTCTTAAGCTATCCAGCTAAGCTTGTCTTTAGTTTTATCATGCTCTTGATTGAATGCAACCTTTGGATAATATTTTATATCCACAAGAATGTCAAAGAATTTTCAAGTGTATACACATGAAGATATGTACACTAGGTTGTGAAATCAAGTCAGACACTTACACTGTTGGCAAAAACAAAGAGATCTATTTAAACAATACTAAATGGCTAAGAGATCCACTCAGAGGCAGGTAACACTTAACAGGAACTGGGATACATGGCAATCCCATATGAAACCCAAGAACCTGGGCTCCAAGGGGAAACCCTCAGTAACCAGAGATCTATAGAAAGGCTATACCCATTAGAATCTTAACAGATTTACAAAGTTTGTCTCAGACCTCACTGTCTGTCAGATATATTTTTGTATGCTTCATAAGCCAGTGAGAACCATGGACAACCCAATCCAACAACAGGACTGGAGATGCTACCTGACACAAGCAGGAGATGAACCACCCCTAATTTATGATACAGAGCCCAAATGAAACCTTACAGGAAGTGATGAGATGAGCAAAAGACCTATCTCCACAGCAAAGCAGATAACCTGTGAAAGGATAATGGAGACAGATACTGAGGATACCCAACACAATTTAAAGCAGAAATCCAAGATTATTAAGACCTCAACAGTAAATCAGACCTAAAACTCATCCACCATGGCTCAGGAATATGAGAGGAAGAGGGGGCGGAAAGATTGTAAGAGCCATGGTAGGTGAGAGAGAGGAACACAAAACCTGGTTACCTCTGGTATAATCCATATCCCCCTATGTGATGGTTAGGTTTTGTTGTCAACTTGGATCTTTTTAATTATCTTGGGTTGGTCTCTGAGGATGTTTATAGGAAGGCAGCCTCTCAGCAAGGGGCAGGATGCAAAGAAGCTCAAAGAAGCTGGAAGTAAACATCCTTTCCTGTGTGTGCAGTGCAGGAAGGAAATTCCAGAGACTCGGGAAGCCATTAAGTCTGGGATAGGGTTGTAAGACCCCACTCTGAGGCTATATAAAGGGGAAGAAATTCTCTCCTTTGCCCCTCCTTCCTGTTTGCTGTTCTGTGTGTGTGGTGTAGGTGATGGGTTTTTCTCTCTGCTTGGATCTGTGAAAGAGGGCCAGAATCTTTCGCTGTTACAGAGCTTCCCCTCAATCTGTAGTTTCAATAAATAATTTCCTCCCCCAAATTGTGCCTGGTTTGAAGATTCATCCCAGCAGCGTGTGGCTGACTATGTTACCCTATCCCATGGACTGATCCAGGAAGCCCAAGTAGGAAGGACCCTAACAGGGTGGAAACAGGGAGGAGGGAAATGGGGATACCACCATAAGACTTGCTCATGCACTGTATCTAATTATTTACAATAAATATTGAAAAAAAAATACTATCACCATTTAAATTCAAATAAAGTGATTATAATAGGAATGCCATATTTTATACTCTCAACTACAATAAATAAGCTCCAGATATAATTGTATTCACTTGTCTAAAATGAAAGAGGTTTCCATAAAAAATTACTAGACATAAGATGACCCAAATGAAGCTTGAAGACTTTTTATTTTAAGCAGCACCTTAATTTTTAACAGAAAGCACATGATCTCCTCCCAAAACAGGTGTTCACCTCTTCTCTATCTGTCTACTGACAACTTTCTGACTATAAGATAAAAAGGGAACTAGTCATAATTTCTCTTAATAGTAAGATTTTGGATTGTTTTTTACTTTTGTAGGATGAAATCTTATAATTCTTTTCACTTAAAGGAAAGGCTTAGATTTGAGAGATGGAAATAGATGCTATAGAATGTAGTGGGGAATTGTGGTATTGATTTATAAACCCAACATTTTTTGTCATAAAATATTTTAAAGTATGGGGCATGTAGAAACACAGATGTAAAATAAATGAATTAAAAATAATAAAAGTAGCATGAATTTAATGTTCTTATGAGAAATACAGGATGAACTCTGTTTGGCTGGCCAAATTTTGCCAAGAACAAAGAGTTTAAATGGAATCTGGAAAGGCAGAAAGAATTACAGATTAACAGATGCCAGGCATGGTTGGGAATTCTTCAAGTGTGTCATCCTAATTTTCATTTATAATCCATGACATTATCACAGATATCTACAATTCCTTTTGGAATCTCAGTTCAAAATCTAAATATATTGAAAACTAGAGACTTTTCCAGTTTGTGACATTAATATTTACCTGAATTAATGAAGAAATGTTGATGTGTTTGGTCACAGGTAGTCTTGGGCTCTGTTGTGGGTAGTTCTTAACATGTATTACAACAATTCTACTACTTTTCTCAAAAGAAATATTTCTAAATTCTAAAACACATCTGGGGTCCATGACTTACACACTGATGTATAAAACAATTTAGTTACTTTCTCAATGCATCAGAATTAATATGAATTACAGGGAGTTTCTTTAATGTAGAATAAAAAAGGAAATAATGTTTATTATGGATCAATAAGAGGAGTAGAAAGAAAGCAGGTAATGTCTTTCATCTCTAAATGTGAAATAATCATGGAAGAAAGGTGTTGGCTAAATGGATTGTGGTGAGGCTATAGCGAATATTTAACTTTCAAGTCCAGAGCTGGTCATTCGGGCTACAGGATCCAAAAACAGTAACAGAAAAGCAGTGATGGAATCTTATCTTTTAAAATAACATTCAGGGAACTGGAAAAAATGTACAGACTGATGGAAGGTATGAGCTGAAACTGAAAGTCAGTGGGAAAGGTCGTACAATATTCTAGTTGCATTGCTTCAGCTAAACTGTACCAGATAAACAGAACAATGGGTATCTGTCTAAAAAATTGCTTTGAATTTGTGAGAGTAGAATAGATACATGATTAAAAGGATACTTTGAAAATGGAGTGGCTCTTTCTAATAAGTGATCAGTTGATATGGACTCATTATTACTTTGTGGAGATATTATAGAGATATTCTTTGGAACTGCTTAATCAATAAAAGATACCCACCTTATTTTTTCTCTGACAGACCTGTATCATGTATCATCCATCTATCTAATATCTATAATCTATAATATATCTATTTATTATGTCTAATATCTATGTTTTATTAAAATCAGTAAATCTGGAATTTTCTGTTGTATTTCAGTCCTCTAGTTTCTGAAACATGATTATTCTACTTGCCCCAAAAACTGCATACACAAATCACATAATTTAGAGTTTCGTTCATTTATTCCTCTTTTTTCCCTTCAATTTGTTTCTAATATATTCCAGTTTAGACCTTTAGCAAGAGGGAAAAAAATCATGTATCACACATCAAGGCTTCCCTCTTTGTGAAAAAAAAAAGACAAAATTGAGAGAAGGGACCATGACAATTTTAGTATCTGTAAGTCAAATAGATTCCACACAGAAAAAAAAAAAAAAACAAGATCAAAGGATCAAACCACTCTTTTCCCACTAACAGATTCACATGTTTAGATATGGTGCCCTTAAACTGGATTTATTAGTTATATCATACACTTATTGGCTTAAAAATTAGATATCCTTCACCATAAATTCACATCAACTTTTTAAAAATGAAATTAAAGTTAGAACTGAAAGATTTTTTAAGCAGTACAAGATGACACTAATAAATCTTTATAAATTTGTTAATTTGACATTAGGACTTCATTTCATATAAATAGTTTAGCTAATCTAAAGGATGTTTCTAAATACTTAAATGTTCATACCTGCAATAATTATAAATTATTATGAAATTAACAAATGGCAATAATTAAGCTAAATGCTGATTCGTTTTTGGAACTCTAAGCATCATACCAGCTTTTATGTGGTATTCCTTTTCCTTCATTCACTAAACAACAGCATCACCACAGGTAGAAGGGAGATTACTTGTCACCACCAGAGAACATTTTAGTGGTAAAGCAAATAGCCAGTTCTAGAAAAGAACAATGCATTTACCTGACTGGTTTCAGAAAGTAATAAAGGATTTGAGAATGAACATTTCATCTTTTCCCAACTAGCAAGCTGGCAATACAACAAAATTTAGATTTTAAATCAATTGCATTTTTCTTAAATCAACTTTCGCTATGAGAAGTGAAGTGGATTCTTTGAAGTTTTGCCATTGCTTAATTAATATACATATGGTTCCCTGAAAAACTATTTTAAAAGAAAATATAAATGGCTGATAAAAATGGTCAACAGTCCAGTTAATGCTGTAAAAAACCAAACAAATACGCACTACTTTTCAGTGTCCTGGACACTGGTCACTGCTTTCTGTTTTGACTTTCTCAGAGGCAAGGCATGGAATGTACTAGAACCTCTTGCAATGGCATCAGCATACCAACATTTCATGGAACTGTGTTTTCTTTATAGTCATTCAGGCTCACTTTTATCTCTGGACTGTTTCATACAGATTCATTTTACCAGAAGTGACTTTATTAATGCTTAGTTATTGAACAAAGTAGTGCAATGTGTTCTTGCCATTGTCAATTTACAGAGAAGAAAGGAAGGTCAAGAAAGTAACTGAGTTTGATATCTAGTCAGTTTTAGAAGTAAAAGTTGAATTTGGGTAATGAGATTCTACTGGTCATTCCTTCAATGAGCCTCCTGCCTCTGCAAATGAAGTCCAGACACATGTGCCCCGTTAAGCTCTGGCTTTATGTGGTACTGGGTAACGGAACCCAGACTGTCAGGCTTTGTAAGCAAGCACTTTTCACCACAGAACCATCTCCCCAGCCCTTCCTGTTGTCTTGACTAGTACACACCCCCACACTGGGTGTAGGGGAGGAATTAAAATAGGTCATGTTTTATATCTGTACTCATAATATATAGTGAGAATTCAATTAGCAAACACTTAGCCTATTCCACAGCCTTAAGAGCATGCTGGCTAGTGATTACAGCGATTTCCATTAAATCTTCATGGTAATGAGTTAAAAACTTCCTAATGTTTAGTTTTCACATATAAAGCCAAGAGCAACAACCATGGACATCAGAGCCATCATGTTATGAGCTCGAGGTCTATTTCTTAACCAAGGAAGAAATACTTTCTGGAATAGAATCTTCCTCTCCACTTTACTCCATAAATTAATAAAAGTTGAGAAATAGATGCAGTATGAATTCACTATTGCTTGTGATTTGTCTGTGTACAGCTTTATTAAGCATTAAAATGACTTCATAGCAGTATAAAATATGTAAGATTAAACAAATGGCAAAACAAATCATCTCATTTTAACAAAGAGAGGGCTTGTAAATACCATACCTCAAATATCCAAGGAAGTAATAAACACCTATACACAAAATTATCCCCTTCACCTCAGAGCTTGGGGTTGGGAGGTTACTAGATCATTACTCTATCACTGAGCTACAACGCCATTCACAAAAGAAAAATGAATATGTAAAAAGCAAAATCTTAAATCATAAAGCATTTTACAGAAGCACTAATTTAAGTGTGTTTTAATATCTCAGTTATTAATTGGTTTCTAAAATTGTGTTATAAACTAAATTCCTAAGGTCTTGGTAGATGTCTTCATATTCTATAGACCAGCTATTACAATGGGACTCCAAATTGCTACATACATCACAATTCTGAAATTGCCATTTTCTTTGACTCCTAATATTATAAAGTAAATCTCAGTATGGCTTTTGTGAATAATTAACTTTTACTTAGATGATATTCCTTTGCAAGAACCTAAGTCATTTAAAGATATAAAGTCTAGAAGAAGCTTTGAGAATCTTTCAGTTTGGATAATTTCCTCTGTAAGGGTAAAGCCCAGCCAGAACCATAGACAGTGGTGGGTTGATCTCGAGTGTTCAATTTAAAATCACCTACAAGACAAATGTGTGAGTAAGGGAATTTCCAGAGATTTTAATGGAGTAGAGAAAAGACTCAGCTTGAATGTGGGTAATGTGATCTCATGAGCTAGAGTTTTGTTTCCTTTCCTTTAATTTCCTTTTCTCTCTTTCTTTTTTCTTTTTCCTTCCTTCCTTCCTTCCTTCCTTTATTATTTCCTTCCTTCCTTCCTTCCTTCCTTTCTTCTTTCCTTCCTTCCTTCCTTCCTTCCTTCCTTTCTTGTGAAGAAACTGAGAAGAAAGTGAATCTGGCAACAGCATTCACATCCCTCTGCTTCCTGACTGTGGACACAATGTAAGAAGCCATCTCATGATATGGCATTATGCCTTCTCTGTCCACATGGACCATATCCTCTAAAACCATAACCATCTAAATATCCTTCACACCATATATACATATATATGGTGTGTACATGTGTGTGTTTGTATTTTAACACACACATATGTAAGGGAATTCTACTTGTATCTCTTCTAGATACGATATGTATTATACTTATTTCTTCATGACCATGGTTCCTTTTCATAGCAATTGTGTTAAAATAAGTAAATAGATTTAAAAGAAAACAAAAATGGAGACTGACAATTAATACAGTATTTTTACAGCAAAGTTACTTAAATGTTACAGAGAGGGTAAGTAGATGTAGTAATATTTTTTGTAAAAAGCTTATTTTTTTTCATGAGGGAATGGATATGAAGTGGACATAATCAAGGGTAATTAAATGAAGGCACTCTAAGAACATCCTTGGTAGTTCATACTCAAGTGGCTAAGACAGAAGGATCATAGTGATTTTGAAGCCTGTTTGGTGTATTTATTGGGAGCCAGTCTGAAAAAAAGAAAGAAGGAAAGAAGGAAGGAAGGAAGAAGAAAAAGAGAAAGAAAAGAAAAAAGGAAGGAATAAAGAAAGAGAATATACACGCATATTGAATTTCTGATCAATTCGAAGTAAATAAACTTTTTTTTTTTAAATCCAGCTGACTGGGGATGGGGAAGGGGGGCAACGGGGAATTGGGGATAAAAACTCATGGCTGGCCCACTAAACAACGTAACTCATTATGGACAATAAAGAAAAAAAATAAAAACCATCTTCTTCCTCTAGCATGACTCCTGCTGCTCTCAAATCCAAGGTGTGAATGTGAACTTTTGACTCAGTGAAATCAGACAACTATAGTCATTTTTAAGGCCAGTAATGATCAACTGATGCAAGATGCCATGAGGTTAAAGAGAACAAACCTTTGATATCACTTAAAGCATTTCAGAGCCAAAGATAAACAGTTTAAAATTGGCCCATTATTTTGTTTATCTAGAGCCTTCAAGCCATTTCTCCTGCTTAAAAAGGTGCTTTTTAGGTAAGATAGAATTACAAGTTATAAAAAGAACAAACATTGGTCATTTCTTTGCATTTGAGATAAAATTATCTAATTAGGCAGAAGCCCAGCAATGGAATTCTGCAGTGTCCAGTGCACGATGGAGTTGTCGTGTATAAATGCCCTGGAAAGGGAACATAAATGACAGCTAGGGTCAGAAATGGAATCACCATCAGACATTGAATAGTTGTCAAAAATCATAACAAGGTCTAAGCCTCACTGACTTTTGCCAAATTTGAGCTGGCTACTGAAAAACAAAAATAGGAGAAACATAAAGTGTTATTACTGATTATAGATGCTGTAGTTTCACAACGCAATTCCCAAGACAATGACAATTTTTTTTACAAAAACACATTTGTTTCCCATTTATTTTGATAATTTTTCAGGTAAGCAATCTTTGTAGCATAATAAACACTATCGGTGTTTTATAAAAAAACGTGAAAATTTTTATCAAGTCACCTGTTCACCCTGGATTCCTGAAATGGGGCTCCAATGTTTACCAAGATGCAATTAGTAGTAACTCAAGACAACAGATGTTGAGTGCTCAGTCTTAAGTGGCTATGGCGGCTACTTATTTCAGTGTGTGGGGGAGAGTATGCTGTCCTCTTCCTTCCGGGGTTAACTCTTGGAAAGGAAGGGCTATGCAAACCTATATTTTGATACATGACTTTAATATTACTGATTTGACCTAAAGTGGTCACTTATTTAGCAAGAGTAAGAAACGACCCCATGACAATCCCATATTGTTTATCAATATGGTTAATGTAATGGATCCATTAATTAGAATTAGAATTAGAATTTGAATTAGAATGCATTCAATTGATGTTAGTAAATATCAGGGGGTCAGTTGGATAAGGACATCTAAGTACTGAATTTTAATTTTTTTCTAAAATAAAGTGCTTTCAGAATTTTATAGTAGTGTTTCTGAAGTTTTCTTAGAGTGAATCATATTTGATTTGATCTTAGTCTCAAGAGCTGTCCAGCATCTTAAATAACTAACAATAAAGTAAGAGAAGTTCCTCAAAAACCAATTTCTATAGCATGCAGACAAATATTTATTTCTAGGGTAAAAATAGCATGTCTTGCCATTTTAGCCTATCATATAGGAAATCACGGGCATGAACATCCTAAGAAGAATTCGAAATTACTCCATGACATAGACAATAGCTTAACTATTTTGCTTACGTCAGAAAATTTTAGGTATCCATAAGTAAGAAATTGATCAAAATAAATATGGGTATCATGGCCAACCTAGATTATAGGTTCAAATGAATCATGAATAATGGAAGGTATTATAGTTAAAAGATTAATTATTTCAAAAAATTTACTTAGTATCTACTTAGAATTGCACATACTAATTCTCCCCAAAACATGAACATTTACTGTAATAGCTCAGAAAGACTAAGCCTTAATTTCATTTCATGACACGTGGTTTAGATATGTATGAATTGTAGTCAGCACAGGATCAAAAGCAAGCTCTCCCTGTAATGTTTTAATTAAATAGTCATATTTTCACATCCCAGCTATTAGGTATGTAGTATTTAATTACTACTTTGGTGGTGCCCAGTGTGTTTTTTAAAAGTTGTGTAAAAAGATAACTAGGAACAATCTAAGCACATGTTAACAGAATGGGTCAATATAGTGTGACATTATCAGAAATAGAAATACTACAGAATAATTAACAACACAGTGATACATACAACAAAAGAGATCCAAGAGACAACACCCTGAAGGACACAAACCACACAATCATACATACATACTGTGTGATTTTATTTATGTGCTCCCAAAAGCTAGTAAACCTACATATAATGCTGCATGATGGATGGACATGGGAGAGTCATCCGGGTCCTGGAAAATTTTATACTCTGATACATGTATGTAAGCATTTTATGATAAATATTTACTCATATATACCTTTCATCTTACTATGTTCTTGAGTATCATCATAGTAAACATGACCATTTAATTTTTTTCCAATTTAATTTTAAAAATCCCAAGGACCATCTAAAATTTTCCAGAAAGTATGCTAAATGGATATTTCAATAACATTAATTAAAGGATCTGAGGGCCCTAGGATGAATAAATAAAGTCTGTAATTACAAACAAGCAGCTTTATGAAGTCTAACTTTATAGAAGCAATAATATTTGCACAACTTTGTATTTTGTGATACATTTTATTACTCTTTCCAATATGGGTCACCTAAGTGAAAGTCCTTTGAGCTATGTTTATACATAGTGAAACTTAAGGAAAAACAGTATTTTCTAGCAGTGTGTGAATCATCTTAGAAGTAATGTGACCTATGTAGACGATGGAACCTAAAACATAAAACTGGAAAAATGCTCTGTCGACATGACATTTATGCAAATACTTGTGGCTGTACCATGTTCCCATGAACAGAAAGGCCCTTTCCCCTAGGAGTCACCATTTTCACTGTATGATAAGGGCATTAGAGAAATAATAGTTCCATGATTAATGTGTCCACTATATGAGTGCTAAAGTAGTTACTTTGACCAAACTTGTTGATATGGAGCAAATTATTTTGAATCATGATAGAATAAACAATGATGATAAAATTTAGTCATATTAACTTATATATCTAGCTTTTTAAACAATTGCCAACTGTTCTGTAAAAGTATTGGCATTTTGTTTTCTACAAGCATATGATATAAACAAGTTGTAAATATGAAAATAAATAGACTCCATCGTCAAATGGGAAATGCCAGCTTCAGAGGAGGTAAGGGCTTCAGCTGGATTCTGAGGGGTTGCTTCTGGGAGATGCCATCATAGAAGTGCAGTGGATGGCATAGGAGGTCTCAGTGAAAACACTGCCCTCTTCAGTGATGATGTGGACAAAACAAATTAGTGCAATTTCCTGAGAGATCCTTTCCCAGTGATGCTATTCCACAGCTTTAATTATTTTACCACCAATGTGCAAATTAATCTCACACTAAAATTGGAGCCTATATACATAGATATTATCATGTTTTTTTCCCACAAAAAAACTGTGAACAAAATTATTTATTGGTCAGTGGCTATTTAATAACTGAGAACACTAAAAGATGAACTTCAGGAAACCTAATCTCTCAGAAAACTGTAATTCCCTCTATTCTCCATTTGTGCTTGATGTTGATATTTTTAGAACTCTCTTTAATTTTGAGAGAGAGAGCGAGAGAGAGAGAGAAACTAACATAAGAGCCATAGTTACTCTTCCTTCAAATTCCCAAAGCTATGATCAGTACATAAACAATTCAAAAGATAAAGAGAACCAGACTCATGGATTTAAATTCTGACAGCACTAATACCAGAACTCAAGCAAAGTTTAGCATTTTGAGCTTTTTTTTTTCTGTGCAGTGAAATACAATAATCATTCTCAAATTCCTCGGATATTTGCAGGCTGGAGGTGAGACAGGAAATGCCTCAGAGCCTCTGACCCCGTCCAGTGCTGACTGGCAAGCACAGGCCTTCCAAGGTCAGTCAATCACCTGAAGGAATGTTGCAGACAGGATAGATAAAAGACTCCATCCTCATATCAATGAGTCAGGTTTATAATTACTTTCAAGGTCAAATTTTTAAAATTCTTTCAGTAATATTCTTTGGAGAGCATATTAGTTTTGAAATACTTATTGGTTATGAGAAATCTCTGGACCTGAATAGGATACAAACTTTTGAATTCTCTGGTCTGATGTAAATCACTGCTTCTACTCACTTTCTTTTTCACCATCAACTTGTCTTTCCCACAAGTTGACTGTTTTTGTTGAAAGGGATGTCAATTTCAATTTCAAGGAAACTTGACTCAGCATTTGACTTTGTCTAATACAATATTATTAACTACATTAGTTATTATTCTTAGACATATTAGCAGCTCCAAGTAAAATTTGTATACTAAGATAAATGTTGCTATTTTAGAAATACAGTTTTATGGTTGCTATGAGTTTTATAGAACTCCTCCTTTCGCCCCTCCCCCAACACTAAAAGTTCAATGTGTTAGTTTGGTGGGAGGACCTGTAGCAAGCAGACCCTAGTGGGAAGTGCTTAAGTCTTTAGTGACATCCACTCCAAAGACTTGTGAGATTCCAGCCCCTCCCTCTTTCTCGTTTTTCATTCAGGAAATGAGCAAGTTTACTCCACCCACTCTCACCTAGAAACACTGCCTCACCACAATCCTAAAAGGGACAAATCTGTCATGGACTGAAACCTACAAAACTAGAAACCAAAGTCAATCTTTGTTTTTTTGTAATTTAATGACCTCGGGGATTTTATCATAGCTGCTGGGCATAAAGGTCATGGGGACAGTACACAGGAAATCCTTGCACACAATGCTCATCACTGGTAGTCTGATCCCTACAGTTTAACTATTTCCATCTTAATCTTAATAGTTCATTACATTACTTAATAGTTCTCTACAAAGAGAATATAATGATAAAAAATTTAACACACACACAAATCATCTTATGAACATGCATCTTGACAATTTTCCAGATATACCTAGGTAATTTGGCATGCTATGCTATTTTATGGAATATAAAATATCAGTGGAACAAAGCCACATGCATAAGAAAGAATGAGTTCTTATAAACTGCTATGAGATTTGGTCAGCTGTAATTTCCAATACTGGAGGTATTCAGCTACCACTTACACACACACACAAACACACATACACATGGACATGCACACACACACACACACACACACACACACACACACACATATGGTTTAGATTAATTCTCTTTGCCTACTACAACCCTTGAACCCAGGAATGGTATGTTTGCAAATCAATTGAAAAGACCATGAAATGTAGTGTCTTTGAAATCAATTATGAATTATCACATTTCTGAAAAATTTAGATTAGAAGAAAGAAGCTGTGTGTCTAAATATCTAGAAATGATTTTAATTGTATTTCTCTCAAATGAGAAAGAGAAATTCTTCCTGTGATGGTTTTGTATTTCTAAGTCATAAAAGTACCTTTACATTATAGATATGTGACTTAGTTACTACAAACATATTTTCAATGGTTTTAGGATAGGAGGTGGTTTTATAGATTTGTTTAAAACATATTTATTCAATAACCCAACCCAGTGTCTTAAATCAAGCATTTGGAACTACTCATTACTAAAATTGATGACTGCCTTCTAGTAGCAAATTGAGTTTCTAAATAACTTGTTGGCATACAAATATGTGAACAGAAAAGTGTTATCTTTCCACAAATATTATGAACTGATTATAACCATCTCATCTTTGCAAATTACAAATTATTCTTTATTTTGATTTCATCATTGATTCATTTCCTGGCAACTGAAGAGCTTTCAGAAATAGAAAAGTCATAAATCAGTAAGAATTTATATGTATCAATCTTTTTGCATGTCAAGTTGCCCAAAAATAACTAAAATTGTCTATTGATTTAAAAGAATTCTCATGGGAATATTTATGAGTAACTCTGGGGAAAAAAGAACATAGGATCAGCTTAACATTCCATGGAATATGCAATATGCAATATACATAAATTTCAAAAATTGCTACACTAACAGAATTCACACCACACCTAGATCAAGATATGTCATAAGGGATGTAACTGAAAACAATTTAAATTAATGCTCTTATGCTTGGGGATTAGCTCAGTGGTAGCACATTTGTTTTGTATGCATGAGGCCTTGGGTTCAATACCAATTATCACAAATGTGCTTTGTAAAGAAAAAAAGCAATTGATAGATATGTCAAACAGATCAGACTAAAGCTAATCCTGCAAGTCACATTTTAGAATAATTGCTTTTATCACTGTTTAAATATTTTTGACACACAATCTTTATTGACATATACTCTGATGAACAAATCACAGGTTTTAACTCCCAAGTAGAACAGGCATGTTCTATTATTTTCAATAACGTGACCTATCATACAAACTGTCCAGTCCTTAGTTAAGTATCTAGTTCAGGGCAAAATAGAAAAGCTAATTATCTTTGCTAAAGCTGACTTTTCTTGGTTATTATGATGACCTGTTCATCGAAATGAGCTGACCTATCCAAACTATAATTTAAAAAAATCATTATATATAACAGAACGTTATGTCTGCCACAGAAACTCCAATGACAGAGCCACTGGAAAACAAGGAGTGTGCTGTGCAGAAACTCATCTTTCTTTGTAGAAATATCTGAGATGTATAGCTCTGAAGCAAAATTCCAAGATTTAAATAGGGAAATGACTGGGTTTGGGGGCTTAGGCACTTTAGATTCTACAGAATGGGCTGCATCACCCCTTTGGGATCACTGCTTCTGCAGTTCCTTTGCTAAGGACAATGAAGACCTATCTCGACCCCATTGTATAGCTTTCCAGTTTGCTGTATATACAGTATTAAAATGTTGTAATTACTTGCTATAAAATATATCATGTCCTTGATTCTAATCTTATTTTCTATTTTAATTTTTGAACCCCAGTCCATAGCAAATTCATATAAATTCACATTTATGCCGACATTCAAATAAGTCAATCACGTCTTTCCAAATCTCTATAAAAAGCAAAGGAGTTGATAGTCTCAGAAAGAAAAATATTGGAAATATTTTTAAGCATCTCCCTGCACCCCTGTTTACATATACTGACTTCTTTGTAAACGAAATGGAAATTGTGACATTAGCTTAGTCTCAAGGCATTTGAAGAGAGATAATATGTAATATTTCAATAAAACACAAAGTAGAAATGAAAAGTTTAGCAAACACTCCATTTTAACAAAATGATGGCACTTTGGAGTCTTTATACATTAGTAATTCTTTAAAAGCAAATAATAATCGTGTACTCAGCATCACACACAGGCATGCCAGTGATCACTAACTTATGCTGAATAGTGGAGAATTTTAAATTCTCCAAATCACCAGATTTCTTGTGATCTTCACATTGATTAATGTATTGACCGAGTTCTAATAAGATACTTGACTTAAAAAAAATGATTTCTATAGAAAAATAAACTGAGAGCAAACCCACAGACTCCCTAATTGTTGATCAAAAGAGAGGTGTCTCAGCATGGGAAAAATTGAAGGATGGCACACATGAACACACACGCTAGAAAAACTTTTAAAAGTTCTTATCCTCGTTTTTAAAGAAAAAAAAAGCAGCATAAAAAGATCTTTGGCTGATAAGGTAATCTTGATTTTGAGAGAATATTCAGTAAGTACAATATAATTCATCACTGTCGAACAGTGTTATAGATAAAGTTACTTGTAAAAGCATCCCAACAACACCATGCTTTAAAAAGGTAACAAATAGGAAAAAAAATACTTTGTGATAACTTAAAGTAAAAATGGAAACCAGTTCAAATTAAACCTTTTATTTTAAAGAGTCACAACTAGAAAACATGATATTTTATCTAATATTAATTATATTTACATAAACTCCAAAATTGAAATAAAATGTTAGGCTATCAATCTGCAGTTGTTTTGCTTGCTCAGAAATACGTCATTTTTTTCATTTAATAAAGACAAAATGCTTCAGTTAATTCGATTAGAAAAGTCAGAAAATTCAACACTATCACAAATTTTTAAGGTTTCATGATTTTTTTTGTCAATCAACTGACAAAATATGGCTCCTAAGAGTCAGCATGAAAGGTGTCACCTTTTGCTTCAGCACACGCTCTCTCCAACAACAGAGGATTTTGTCTCCGCTTGCTTTCCTTTTCTGCTTCTGTTATTTCAAATCCCAAATCATCCAGCCAATAACTAATCTTTTCTGACCGAGGTCACTGAAGTTGTGCCAAAATTCAATAATGATGTTCAAGCTAATGTAGCAATGCGTTTATCTCATTGCAGGAATGTGGGCTATTGAGGCCAAAACACTTCATGGAAATGATGAAATGTTAACCTAAAATGCCCTACTGTAAACATTTCACACACAGTGAATCCTGCAGATTGAAAAGATGGTCAAGTCTGCCTAGTAATACACAATTAAATTTGGTGCTTAAATATTTGATGTCTCTTTTAATTGTGGGAAAGAGTTTTATGTGCCTGTTGCATCACACTTAAGACTTTAAAGAGCATAATGTGAATTTGGTGAGTCAAAATGAATTTGGTGTTTTCTGAAGTTTCCATATTGTAAAGTGAAATTTGTTTTAGGATTCTCAAAAACAATGAGACAAATAATGAATACTTCACAAATAAAATAAATGCAATGAAAATATAGAATATCTTTTTTTCTCATGGAAGTAATTTCATTTCTTAGTATTATATATAAAATTTTAACTCAACAAAAATGTAACTTATTTCAATAAAAGGATTTTTTCTGAAATGCCTATACTATGAAAATATTTAGGTATAACCCATTACCAATAGCAAATGAAAATAGAATTTTTAACACCTTCAATAAAATATATAATTCAAATTGTTTTCAAAGCTTACTTATTTCTACCATAACACAAAAATAGTTTTCAATAGTCACAGATACAATTGTCTTTTGAAGTCAGAAACTAATATATCTGAGTCCTCTAAGAGGTCTATATTTCATGCCATTTATGTTGCTATGCTCTCTAACAACCCCAAATTTAAAAAATACAAGTTTCAGTCAAAATATTTTTTGGAAATTTTATGAAAATATTTTTACCAATTTAAGATCCTAAGTAAAGCACTTGACCTAAAATAATAAAAATTAAAAATAGCACGACCTTTATAGTAAACGAAGAAAATAGAACTAAAAAATGTTTTTTTCAGGTGAGAATCTGCTAAACAATACAATTTTTCTGGCACCTGCTTAGTGGCAATAAAAGTAAAATGATCCTTTTTAAATTCAGATTTAGAAATATCTATCTATACATTTTATTTTCTTCTTTATTAAATAACAAAGTTACACTAAATCACAATTCAACTCCAAACTCACATACAAAGAGAATGTTTCCAGGTAAATTTCTTAAAATACCCATTCACAACTTCCATATTTATTAATGTTGAGTTGACGTGGTAATTTCAAACACTCCTTGCCTCAATTCCACTAATAGCAAGGTGTGTACAATGCCATACTTCAATAAATCACAATCCAGAAAAAAATACATATTAAGCTAACACGCAGGAACACAAATTGACCTGAAGAAACTCACAATATAATTTTTCATTCTTAAAACTAATTTTCATTTTTCTATAATCCAAATTAGCAAACATCTGTATTGTGAAATGGAAGATTAACATCAATCAGTATATGACAGATCTGCCTATTCAAAGAGTGCTAAACCAAGTCTCTACATAAATGACTTGATTTCTGTCAATATGTTAGACAAAGACATATGACTATTAACTAAGATGAAAGTTGTACTCCAGATTATAATAACTTTTCACCCCACACAAAACAATCGTATTTAGAATAGTTATCAAAGGGTTCACTTAAAAAGAGCAGAGTAACGGACATCAACATTTCTACTTTTAAATGCTCCTCATTTTACCCATTTTTATGTGTTGAAATACTGCTGAAAATAGCTACATCCAATTTAAAATAATTATTATTTACTACCATATTTCATTGTCACTTGAGAATTTAACTCTTATTTAATGTATAAAGCTGCATTCTAGCTTACATGGCAAAATTCACTCGTACAAATATAAAAATTAATAACTTTTCCAAAAAAGCTATGCGCCTTTGAGCATCAGAATGTTTTTTTAATGAAAAAAACATTGTTTATAGTACAAGGCAGAAATTAAATACAATGATTTACTTATTCAGCCATGTTTACTTAGCAAACATTTCTATTGAAAGATTTGCTAAAAATATCAAGCGTTACATAGTTTATTAAAAGTTACATAATAAACGTTAACTTAAAAAAAATCCCAAACACCACATTTTAACAAACACAAAATCTCAATTTAAGAAAATATTAAGCCTCATTGTGCTCATAAAACTTCTAGAAAACTTCATTACTTACTGTTAACTATTACTTACAGAGAGTAACAGTTTAAGAATTCATCTGTCATTTACCCCGAAGTGTTTAGAAAAACCTTTTCACACGGTGTACTTCTCAATGAGATGAGCACCCCTATACTGGTCTGCTGAGAAAAATTAAAAATATAAAAAAAAAAGATAAATCTTCTTTCTGTCTGTTCTTGTCCTATCGTATTTTTTGGTGACAAGAAGCGAGCAATCCGTAATGACAAAAACATCACTTCGACCAAGAGAAAAGGATGCTTATTTCACATGTTTGGAGAAAGTCATTTTTGACATGCCTACATAACTGGTGAGGCAGCTTTTAGGCAGGATTTCTAATAAATAAAAATTGCTCCAGGTTCTTTAGAGAAAGCTTGCCGCTGGGAAGTTGATTTTGGCCAAGTGCCAACATCATGTGCAAAGGGGCCTCATTATGGATTCATGGCAGCCTTCAGCACTAACAAAAAATGTGACCCAACAGGCTAAACCAGCGACTAAAATTAAAAAGTAAGAGACAAAGACAACTTACTTAATATTCCTTCCAAAGCAACATTAAACTTTTTTTTTTTTGGTAATTAAACCCTTGTTAGTCTAATACAGTGCTCCCCTGCCCACAAATGATTGTACAATGACTCTTTAAAACTTGTCAATTTCCCTTCTAAAAACCACTTTCTCTTTCTGTCACTTTACAAAGATTTCGCTATATAATCAAACTATATCCACTGTAATCCGGTCAGCAGCAGGAAACGCAATGATTTTTAAAAAATGCAGAATACAATGTTAGGTTTTAAACAAACACACACACAAACTAGGCAAACAATCATCGGTATATTTACAACTTCTCCAGAAGTGGGGGGCACCCCCTTGAAGCTTCCCCAACTCCCCCCTCTCCCCAAAGTAGATCTGATACCCAGCCTTACCTGGATGTCTTCTGGCCTTTCTGTAGATCAAAAACTTTCCTGCCTAAGCACACAGATATTCTTTCAGAAGCCATAAAGGCCCTTTTATGATCCAGGCTGGAACAGGCTGCTTTCCACCCCAGTGGAGAACCCAGTGCTTCAGCTCTCCAGATAAAATGCATTGCTAGCACACAATTAGTAGGGGAGGTTGTCTCCTGGAGAATTTATCTTATAACGAAAGAAGTGAAAATGCAGCCTTAGTTTTTTTTTCTTTTTTTCCCCCTTTCTGAAATAGCAGAGGGTGTGGTCAGATGTTAGGTTTTTTTATTATTTTTTTTCTTTATTTTTTTTTTCCTGAGAAAAGGGCCCTCCACAGTCCCAGTACCTACTAAATACTTGCAGAGCAGCCTGGGAAAGGAGCCAATGGAAGGACTTTGTTTGACCCAGCTGCCAATCTCCCCTGAAGCCCTGCGCCAGACTAAACACTCACACGATTTTAACTCAAATCAGGCTACAGCGGCTGTTTGTTTTCCGGCTCTGAGCTCAGCACCCACATGGCCTGTGCAGTTCACCGCGAGCCCTGCTAGCTGCCTGGCTGAAATCTGTTCCGGGGTGGGATTCTTCATGGGAGAGAGAATTTTAACCCTATTCTTCGTGGCACCCAGGGACTGGTGCTCAGCGTTGGGATTTGGTCATGGAAGGGTAATTGTATAATCTTTTAAATAAGTGTGAATTTTTTTTTTTTTGATGGTGGCGATTTGGGATTTAAAGATAAGGATTTCTACATTTCTCTGAAATTCTTTTAATGTATTTAACTGGCACTAGGATTGCTATGGAGGAACAATACCAAGGCCTTTGCACTACCCTTTGAAGAACAAAGATGGTATCACTCAAGCCAGAAGCCTCCACCACACCAAGCTGGAAGGCTGTCATCATAGAACCCAAGATGCCCTCTTCTCCAAGGTAGGAGGGTCTCCTCCTCCATGCTCTGAAAAGTTCCAGAAGCATTCATCACATACACCAGATGTTTGTGTTCCTTTAGGAAAAGGTACCAGTTTGACTCAATTTGTTTTCCCCCAAATTTTCCAAGCTTAGTTACTAACCCAAGTGTCTAAATCAAGTTACTAATTTTGAAACATTACACTGTGTCTGTTGGTAGTAAAAAGTGAAGAAGCTGGGAAGACAATGAAGGAATACAATTTGGATAATAATCACAAATATGATTATAATAGGGGTAATTAAGATTTTATCACACAACCCAAATACTGTGCTTGCAGAGACAGTGATTTAGTAAGTCATTCATCAGGTAGAGGAGTGAATGAAGCCCCAAGGAGTGCAATGACCTGGACCACAACTGAGGTCTTCACTCCCCACCAAGCAATTACTTATTGGGAGACCATGACGAAGAAAATGAGAAACTTTTATTTGAGGATTTTAGTTTCTGTTGTACTATCAGGCAGTTCTTTCATTGTTAATCAGAAGCTTTAATCTGGCTCTGAAGAACAAAATTAAAATGTTTCTGAAATATATTAAAGCTGTTCCCATATTTTTTTCCCAAAGTTGTGTCTGCAGGTTTAAACTCTTTGTTTTGTATCTATTCTTATCTAATGAGCGGTAAGCAGGCCCAGAAAGACATGTTCTCTGTCATACACATATCCTAATTTTAGGTTAAAGTTAGTGTCTGTACAAGTCAATTAGCTAAAAAGAAAGTTGAAGGACAGGAAAGTTTGAGGCCATATGTAATAGAACACATGTGATATGAACTAGAGAGTGATGGAGAGGATTGGGTAGGGATAGGGTTAAGCAAGGCTAAGGACATAAGAAAACTCCTTATGAAAACCTACTATTTAGTAAGCTAGTTAAAAATCTAATATAGAAAAAAAAAGAATTTGAACAAAGATAGCCTTCATGGGTGAATAAAGCTGCTCCCAGAAACCGTAGGTTATTAATCAAAACAGCTACTGTCAGACATGAGATACTATCCCAATGAGTTGGTCAAAGGGATATTGAAGCCCTTAAAACAATATAGGCAATTAACATTGTTCTTGATTGACCACCAAAAATATATGTTTTCTCTATGACTAAAGAGACCATATGCTTCTGGTACAGGTCATAGACAAATAAAGCTAAAAATGACTGGGAGCTTCCTCTCTGGCTGCCTAGTTACCATGGTACAGGAGGGTTCTCTACAAGCTACTGGGGGAGAAATGTCATCAACAGTTCTTCCCAGGTGTGGACCCTGTCTACTCCAGAACGGACTTGCCAAGTAAAGTGTGCCCCTGGTGCAATAGTGGTATGACTGTTAGGGGTAACCAACTTCCCAAGGCTAGGGAGGTCCTAGGCACCGAATCTACTACTATTGCTCTGCTAAGAGGCAGGTGGTCAAACTTCTTTCTAACTATTGATGTTTAGAGCCATTCATAAGCAGAGCACTGAGTCTTATCCATAGAAGTTTCTTTCTGCAATGGACAAGGTTAATGCAGAGACATATGACTACAGAAAGTACTGGTAATAAGTGACTATTGGGTGTTCAGACCTAATGGGTCATCTAAACCAACACCCTCTCCAAGGCTCAGGAAATATTGTTGGATAAGGGATGAAAGACACTAAGAGACAGATGAGGGAGAGGAGTACTATGGAATGCTGTCTTCCGGATACAAAATGCTCACGATCTTAGCTGTGGATTCGTGCACAAGATTACGATTGTTGACATTCTGTCATGGATGGAGAGAGAGACTCACAAGACCTTATTCCTCCCAGAGTAGCTACTGGCAAAGAATGATTACTACAGGAGGGAGAAGTCATGATCTTCAGCAGTATGGTCACTGGTAAGTTGTGTATATGCCAATAAATAACTCCCCATGCATCCTCATATAAGCAACCTTAATTAAACTCATCAGGTCACAAATATTAAAAATACATTATGGTAGGAAGGGGATTAGTTGAAGAGAAGGGGTTTACCAAAAGTGGAAAGGAGATAAGAGAGGGAAATTTGGGTGCATATGATTCAATACATTATATGTTTGTATAAAATTATCAAAATTAAAACAATATAAGAAGAGTCCTCTTGATGTGAGAAATAAAAGACCACAATTATATTAATCATAATTTTACGAAATGAAATTTCTTCATTTAAGAGTTGGAAAACATGGTGATAGTTTATAAACTGTTAGATTTTTGTGGGTGAACTTAAATTGTATTAAGCAATTCCTTAAAAATGTATGTCAGTGGTTTGGAGAGACAGTTTAGTGGAGAGTGTTTCTTGTATAGGATGGAGGACCTGCTTTCAGATCTCCAACAGCCAGGTTTGAAAAGCCTGGTCAGAGGTAATTGCCTGTAACCCCAACATCTTGTATGTAGACATAGAAGTGATCCCTGTGGCCTGTCGACTAGCTAGTCCAATTGAAAGGTGATTTCTAGGCTCAGAGAGTCTCTATGTGTATGTTAACATTCACTCATGTTCCATGGATTCACCTGTCTTCACAAAAAATTCTATTTAACACTGATCTTGGGTGGGGAACTGGATTAAGTATTGTATGGTTGAAAAATATTCAGCCACTGTTCTCGTGGTGTGGATAAAGAACAAACGAACTCGTTCTAAAGAGAACAGTGTTGTATTTGCAGAGATCGTGTCAGGTCTAGTGGTTTTGTAAGTGACAGAATGTTAAGACGATGTTGATATTAGCTGCTTAATATCAATACTTACAATAAACAAATTATTGTATAAATTTAAAAAATTAAATATTTTTTGTAAAAATAAATATTGTGCTGGGTGTGGTGGGGGGCACACCTTTAGTCCCAGCACTTGGAGGGAGAGGTAGGTGGATCGCTATGAGTTCAAGGCCACCCTGAGATTATATAATGAATTCAAGGTGAGCCTGGATTAGATTCTACCTTGAAAAACAAACAAAAATAATAATAAATATTGTAAGAAATATTTCCTGTTAGAGATTAAAAATATGTTTTAATATATATCTAAATCTGTTCTTATTTATATGGATATAAGGCTCTTAGTTTCTTCTCTCTTTCTTTGTGAACATATTCCTTATTCATTCCCATGCATGATAATAGTAAAGCTATCAATATTTCTTAAATTTCTAATTCTTTGAAGTACAAGAAAGGACCATTGTGCATGGACACTCATTTCTGCATGAATACTTGAAAAGTATCCCAGAGTGGCTTTCAACATAAGGAAGGTGTAGTGATAATAACACAGTACTTTCAACACCAGTTGCTCAGTGAGAAACTTTGAATGCCTGTTCCTTAGTGAAAAAATAAACAGCCCAAAACCATTGAAAATAATTTCATGTAAATGCCAACTGCTTGAAAATATGATGAGCTCAAATTATTATAAGGAAATTAATACTGGATGATGAAACAAATATTTTCCACAAAAAATCATTGTTCAAAATTAAAGCAGAACAGAAGAACATTCTTAACTCATCCACTGATGGCAGCATTACTTTAGTGACATTAAAGATATTAGGAGGAAAGCCAATTATAGACAATACGTTTTAAGAAGAACTAAAAATGTTCAGTAAAACATTTGCAGGACAAATTAATAAATTTATAACTTAGGGAAAAAGACCACATAGTGTTTTTTTTTCTGTGTTCAAACTTATTCAACATTTAAAATTGATTCTTGAAAATCTTCCATATCACAGACTGAAAGAGGAAAATCATATGACAATGTCAAATGATACAACAGACAAAGCATGTAACAAAACCAAGTTCTCAGTAATGATAAAATCTCTACTCAAATGAATAGAAGAACTTTCTTCAAGTCAGTGATGAACAACTACAAAAAGAGCCAAAATCATACTCAATGGTAAAAACACAAGTGCTTTTTTATATGATCAAGAATAAGGCAAGGTTGTTCCCTTTCTTCAATACTAGCTAATATCAGGTATCTAGTGCAATATGACAAGAAAAATCACTAAAACATAAATACTGTGAAGGATCTCAGCAGGTACCTACAAGATGGCACTGTAGCATCTTAGAGTACCTCAAAACAAGTACTTAAAAATAACACACAACAAAATGTTTTTAGTATGTACCAGAGAGATATACATGACATTTGAAAAAGGTTATAGCAACTATAATTGGAACAATATGAACACCATAAATAAAATACAGCATTATAAAAAAGAGTGCTCATTTGTCTATTCTGGTGTCTGTAAATGGACAAATTACATATAGAGAATAGACAAATATCTCATGCAGAAGAAATACAAATGCCTCATAAACATTGTACATCTTGAGGAGAAAAAATATAATTTTCTATTTTTTGTGAGCTAACACAGATAACTCCTTCCAAGGAGGACAACACTGAGAGAAGAGAGAAACTGAGTACATTCATAGCATTCTTCCTTCCCAGAATGAAAGCAAAACTCTAAGCCTGCTTTAAAAATCAGTAGAATATCAATTTTGGATATTTTACAGAGCCACTGAGAAGTAAACCACAAAGAGGTCACATTCTTAGAAAACAGGAAATTTTGAGAAACTGTCAGCATCAAGAATAACATAGATATACAACTAGTCAATGCAACGTGGTGTCTTGAAAGAAATCCTGTGATGTAGTCAGCCACACGCCACTGGGATGAATCTCCAAAACAGGCACAATTTGGGGAGGAAAGTATTTATTGAAGTAACAGACCCAGGGGAAGTTAAGAAAAAAGGCTGCCCCCCTTTCACAGATCCCAGCAGAGGCAGAGACAGAAGCCCACCACCAGCACCTCAAGCAAGCACACTCCAAACTAGCAAAACAAGAGGAACTCCAGGCTTGAGCTCAGACTGCTTTTTGGATATGTATAGCTAGAATTCCAGACCCACCCCAGAAACACCTTAGGGCTGAATTCTGGGATCTGCCCAAGGAGAAACACCTCCTCCAGCCAGAAGTAGCTGGGCACAATTAACAATTTAATAAACACAATTATAATAAATTCTATAGGGGGACATTATTCAAACTACCACATCCTGGAATGACAACAGAAAGGGTTATGGAAATATTAGTTAGGTATAGACTTTATGATAACTGTGCTACATTAATTGAGAAAATGAATGTTGATTTAATTAAAAACTAGGTTTGTAGTATATAGAAATTCTACCTTGTACAATCTTTGTAAAAATAATACAAATCTAAAATTGCACTGAAGTTAAATTTTTCAGACAAAAATGATTATTCTCAATATTTTCTGGTATATTACCCAAATATCTATGGGAATGTCCAAATATAAATTGCACTAAGAAAACCATGTGACTGGTATTATTTTGCAGTTTTATTAAATATGTGTTAAAATTTCTCTTTATTTTTTCTAATTCAACATCTATTGTGTATAAATTACACTGCTTCTAATATATAGGTTGATAACATCTTTATCTTCAGCTCAGAACCTATGTTAGTCCAGATACCATTTTTCAAATGCCCAGAGGCCTCTCTTTCCCATTCATAAAACAAAAACCATGTTTTCCTCTATAGACTTACCTATTGTAAGATATTTGTTCTCCTATGCTAACCAGAATCAGAAGAAACTTCAAGATAACATAGCACTTTTCATGGAAAAAACTGGAACAAATGATATATAATGGAAATGAGAACTTCTCAACTGAAAACAAGGACAAAAACTATAATAACATTTTGGTTAAAGTTTTAAAGACAGTTTTGTTCCTACCTGGATAATTTAGCCAAGTTTAATTTAAAAGCAATAGACTAATATGTTTGACAGAAGAGATTTCAAGACAGAATAGCACCGAGTCTGTGTTATGGCTTCTCTTAACTGCTTTTAGTCAAATCTATTGTAAAAAAAAAAAAAAAAGCAAAATCCAGAGTGAAAGGATATGAAAAATATCCTTCTTGCCATGGAAAGAAATGGGAACAAGATTAAAATCTTACATAAGGCAGGTGATTATGGTATAATGAACATCAACAAAGATAATTCTGCTGCTCTGTGTCAGGACCACAGGAAGGATGCAATAGAGCATGATCCAATCCACTGAAGGCTTTAGTTAACAGTTACATTTTTTTTTTGAAAAGATGGTCCTAAAGGGAGAATGCCAGTGTTTCCTCTTCCCCAAGGCCAGCATACAGAGGCTGCTACAACCAGACTTCATCCCATGTTACTGATTTTGGAGGCCAGCACCATCGGAAGTCTGCCAAGAAAGGCAGCAAGTTTGGGATTTGACCTGACCCAGGAGAGAGGTTACAGGCAGCCAAGCTGGAGGAGCAAAGACAGCACCCCTTTGTGGAGCTCAGGTGATTTCAACAGGAGTCCCATATATGATGTGGAGTTTCAGAATTTGGAATTTACCACACTGAATTTCAATCTTGTTTTGGTCCAGTGTTTTTCGTCTTTTTATATCCTCATTCTTCCATTTGCAATGGGAGTCTACGCTGTTAGATTATATTTTGGAAGTATGTAACTTTTTTTTTTAATTTTCAGGGCTCATAGTTAAAAGATGGTCTTGAGACACAGATAAAACTTTGAATTTGTGTCCAGTGTTATGACTGGTAAAGCCAATGGGGACTTTTAAGTTGGGCAAATGCAGGTTGCACCATAAGATAGTCATAGAACCTCATGGGTCAGGGATGCAAAATGTTGAAGCCAAATGCCTCCCAAAGTTCCATGAGGTTGAACATTTGATCTCTGGCCAAGGGACAGTATTTGCAAAGGCTGTAGAACCTTTATGAAGTGGACACTGGCTTGAGGAAGTTTGTCAGTGGAGACAGGCCTTGAGGTTGTACAGTTCAGCCACACTTGCTGTCCATTTCCACGCTTGTTCTACAGCTTCCCACACCAGTCTGTCAGGCCTTCCCACCATGAAGGAACTCTAAGTTGAATTAAATCCTTTTCCTTCCCTCCCTCCCTCAGAGAAGAACTAGCCACATGAAATATCCAGAGACATGGCCCCCTCAGCAACAACACACAAAGTGTGTGTGGGCGAAACCTGGCTGCTTCCTGATCTATCCATAACCCCCTACCCCATAGATTGATCTAGTATGCACACTGAGGAGGATACTCAGTGGATTGGGGACAGGGAGGAGGGAAATGAGGATCCAAACACAATGTTTGCTCATACAATGTATCTAATTTTGGATAATAAAGATTAAAAAAAAATCAACCTCGGCCAGCATTGAGAATGTTGCCCCTAGTGGGAGCATGGTGAACTGGCTAATAAAATCAGATGGGAAATACCCAAGAATCCTAACCAGCATGTGAAAGAAAGTCACTATAATCACTGTAAGTTAGGATGATAAAATAGAAGTTAGATTCTTACAGAATAAAGAACAAGTTATTTGTAATCTAATAATGTAGCCACATCCCAATATTGTTTCATCCATTTCTACTGAATAGATTATTTAGGATTTTCCAATTTTTCCAATAATTTAACAAATTTCTAATTTGGGGAATCATCAATATACATACACACACACACACACACACACACACACACACACACACATATATATATATATATATATATATATATATATATATATATATATATATATATCTTATAGCTTTGAAAAGTAACAACTAAGAATGTGTTAATGTTAGGAGACATTAAAAACACTGATAATATGAAAATATATAATGAATATATATCATTCCCTTGTTTGGGTATAGTCAAATAGCCTGGGTTTGTTTACAGAACACTTTCACCTCATGACCAAATATTTACTACTATTTATCTAAAATAAAAATGCTAAAATTATAAACACTTATGTTGCTTTGATTGAGTTCTTGTAACAAGAAAAGGGATCTTAAAATAAATATGTTATATTGTAATTTGAGTTTTTCTAAAATATATAATAGGAAAATATTGTAAGTCAGCACATATAATGCATATTTACATTTTTAAAAACTTACCTAATATTTCATAGTATGTTCTCTCCTAAGTGATTTGGCTATACTTTAATGCCTGGTCTTTTTTCTATAGCTCAGTTTACACATGCGCGCGTATGTGTTCGCGCGCACATACACACACACACACTCACACAGTAATTTGGGAATTCAGTTTTAATCATTACCACTGCTCTTTAATGTTCTTAGAAATTCAAGCTTTGTGTAGTATGTTTAATCATGTGCATATTGTATATTTTTCTATTATCTGGCAGAAATGTGATACTTGGACTTGAAAAAGCTACTTTATCCAATTACTTCTCATATATTTCACACTGTATACTTTGGGGGGGGTGTAGATCTGAAGCCAAGTGCTGTATTTAAAATACTCTGTGGGCCATAGTTAAGTATATAAAAGTTTAATAAACTTAAGTTTCCAGTTATTCCAACCAAAAGTTTATGTTCTCGAAATATGAACTGACCATCTTAAAAGTGCATTCTAGGCATTGGATGGATGGATGGCGAAGCAATTCTCTGAGGGGTCTAAGGAAAGAGAGACTTGCAGAGAGAGGGCATCCAAACAATCGCAGCTCTATTTCAAGCTCTCTCTATCCCCCTTTGGCATCTGAGTCCCCTGTGTACAAAGAAATCTTATAGCTGGAGAGAAGAGACATGCATTTGGCTGACAAATAACACTCCAGCTCAGATCAACTTTTTGGATTTCTGCATTGATCTTATTAAATTTCAACTGTTTCTTCTGGGAAAGTGATTCACTGGACAAGAAAAAAACTGTTACCAAAAAACACCTTTGCAAATCTAATAGACTTCAGCTATCTCTTACATGGAGAACATGGTCAGTGTTAGACATTCATATGTCACTGTGGAGATGTGGGTTGGTAGGAAAGGCTCCTCTGTTTTAGTAGAAAATAGAACTGTGACTCTCCATCTATCCAATGTAGAAATTGCTAAAAATACCTGGGCTAGTTCTTCACAATGGATGTATTTGATGAAAGAGAGAAAATTAATTTTCTTCCTCAGTAGACACAGGAGTGTGAAGAAATGCCTGCATTATCAGAAATGGGTCATAATACAGGAAGCAGGACAAATGACTTGTTAAATTTCCAGTTAAATAAATAAAAAGTTACCACTGGGCAAAAACTGGCATTTTCAGTAAGAACTATGAGCAACAGTAACCAAAGAAAGAAAAGCCCAAAGCTATGAAAAATAGAGATTGATGTTCATATAGCAAAGGTTGCTCTCACCAAAACAGTAGCATTCCATAAGAGATACACTTAATAGTAGAATAGTAGTTGTAAGAGTTTTCAAAATGAGTATAAAACTAACTTTAATGGAGTATTATTCATTTTTAAAATATTTTAATTATTTGAGAGAGAGACAGAGAGAAAGAGAAAGAGAGAGAGAGAGAGAGAGAGAGAGAGAGAGAGAGAGAGAGAGAGAGAGAGAGAGAGAGAGAGAGAATATGGGCACACCAGGGCCTCTAGTCACTGCAAAGGAACTCCAGATGCATGAACCACTTTTGTGCTTCTGACTTATAAGTGGGTACCGGGAAATTGAACATAGGTTGTTAAGCTCTGGATGCAATTGCCTTAACCACTTAGCAATCTCTCCAGCACCCTTATTCACTTCCTTTTTTTTTTTTTTTTGCAGGAATGACTACTCACTCAAATTTAGTTTATGTTTTAATGATAGAAGAGGAAAGAACCAACAAAACTGCTTGTTGGTCTTTATTTCCTTGAATAACATTTATATTCTAAAAGGATTCGCAGGGTGCAAATTTTACAACTAATACCACCTGGAATATTAATGAAAACAAATTTACTCAATTATACAATGTTTTAGTATCACATTCATACTAAGTCTATAAAGCCATGATAAATAATAAATTAGTGTTCAATAGCCTTGAAATATTGATAAAACTCACTGACTCTTTTCATCATAATCACTCTCCAGAAGAAAAGGCATATATACAGATGACATTACATAGAACCCCAGAGATTGCAGCATATCTTAAAGCTTTCTCTTTCATCCCAGTTTAAAGATATCGTCTGGAATAAAGGTCCTCACTATGTAAAGTGAGACATCAGTGGTTTCTGAAATTTGACTAGTTGAGGAAAAATGGCCCCTTGACACCGTAAACATACATTTCTTTGAGCACAGGATAAGGTGAAATGGTAGTAGAGAACGGCCAGCGACAGCCTTTCTCTGCAAATGTACCAGAAATGATCCTGGATTTCTTTTCCTTCATTTTGCTTTCTTCTATCCACGTGCCATCATGGGAGAGCTTCCAGGGAAAGAGGAATAACAATGAGACTTCTCTCATAAGTATGGTTTTATTATTTACCATTGTAAATACAGTAAGAAAAGTAAACTATCTAAGATACTGTGACATCTTATCAATTATGTAAACTGCTTTTATAAATCATTTATAAGCCCTTTAAGGGCTGGAATGATAACCAAGCTGTTAAAGGTATTTGCATGCAAAGCCTGCTGGCCCAGGTTCAGTTCCCAAGCCACCCATGTAACTTGAACTCAGAGACTGGAGAGTGGTGCAAGTATCTGGTGTTCATTGACAGTGGCAAGAGGCCTGGTGTGCCCACACAAATGTGCCCCTGCACACACACACACACACACACACACACACACACACACACACACACACACAGAGAGAGAGAGAGAGAGAGAGAGAGAGAGAGAGAGAGAGATAGCAAGATATACTAATTAACTCTTGCATACACATATTGAAGAGTTTAATAACCTAAAATAATAATCATTCAATTTTAAGCTATTAAAACAATGGCTTATAGTTGTGGAGATGTGGGTTGTTAGGGAAGATTCCTCTGGTTTATTAGAAAATAGCACTGTGACTCTCCATCTATCCAATGCAGAAATTGCTAAAATACCTGGGCTAGTTCTTCACAATGGTTGTATTTGATGAAAGAGAGAAAATTAATTCTCTTCCTCAGTGCACATGGGAGTGTGAAACACTATGCATTGTTAGAAATGGGTTACTATACAGGAAGCAGGACAGATAACTTGCTCCAAATTTATAGTTGTTTAAGCCTGGCGTGGTGGCACACACCTTTAATCCCAGCACTCGGGAGGCAGAAGTAGGAGGATCGCCGTGAGTTCAAGGCCACCCTGAGACTACATAGTGAATTCCAGGTCAGCCTGGACTAGAGCGCGACCCTCCCTAGAAAAACCAAAAAGAAAATCAAATTTATAGTTGCTTGTCTGCAAGAGTGCTGACCTGAGTTCGCATGTAAAGCCTTACAGAGAGGTGCACACAATCACAAGGTGTTTGTATTGATGAGAGGAGGCAGAAGAATTCTAAAGCTCCCAAGAGAGGTTAAAGGAGAGAAGAAACACCCCAAGTTGTCCTCTGACATCCCCATACGCATACAACATGTACATACACACCAAAGTAAATATATATATATAAATATATATTATAATCTAATAAAATATGGCTATAATTACAAAAATGTTGTAATCTTAAATATCATTCTAAGAAGCTCCATATATGGAGGAGAACAAATAAACATACTGGAATCTATTTTAAATTTTCTCTACTTAGAAATCAGCAAAAATCTCCTCCTGCCATGGGTGAGGGCTAAATGTATTTCCTAGTAAGTTTACCAAAATAATTTTATAGAAGAGCCCGAGTTTTGAAAGATTTGTGTCACGGTTCAGAGCTGCTTACAAGTGTGGGTACCAAGATCGTGCATTGCATGTGATTCCACCTTGCAAACCACACCTAAGGCATGCGACACCAACAACAGGGACACTCAGAGATCTGGCAGTCACTTACTGGATTGTGTGTTTCTCTTCTTGGTTCAGATCTTGACATTGGGAGTTTTCTTCATCTCTGGAGCACCTCCTATAAAGGATTTATATATTGTAAAAGTCTGCATTTATGAGTCTACATGCAAATATTTATCTAAACTAATGACAAATATTTAAAATCAATATTTAAAGCTTATTAAAGGATTTAGGAACAGACACTACCAGCAAACTGGCAGACCGAGTGTAAGTTCAGTTGATATTTACTGAATGCAGTGAGACATTCAAGACATCACATGCTCTCCTTCAAAACACATTAAATTCTCATCTGTTATTATATTCCTCAGTTAACATCAGGTATAGTTTTTATTCACAATGTTCTTTTTAAAAAATACTTGAGGTGCTAAGAGCTCTTGACTAGATAAATCAAGAAACATAACTGAGCTCCAGAACTGAAGTACCAAATCACATTTTTGTTTAATTTACTAATCACTAACAGGAGAAACAACCACAACTGCAAGTAACTTGTTTCTTGTCTTGTGATAAAAGCAAGTTTATTCAAGTAATTGTTCAACTATTTGCCTGAGTGAATGGACAGGAATATGTGATTTAATTTTGATATCTTCTACTCATCTAAGTAAAGAAATAAATAGATTTATGAATAAAAAGTGACAATTGTCAGAGTTCCACTCAGGGTAACATTGCCATCCCCAGAAAAAAGTACAGTGTTTATAGAAATATCAAAACAAAATAAAACAAACAAAACAACCAAGAATAATGTGTTTACTGTCAGTTCACAAATCCATGAAGGTATATGGTAAAAGAGGTATAAGTTTATAGGCATCACAAAAATCAATTGAGAGATTTTCAGTCCACTGAAAAAATGATGCCTGCATGTCTACAGTGAATGATAATAAATGACATAATGGTATTAAGTTACAAAGACCAGAGCCCACTCCTTCTTGAGTCAAACAGACATTTATCATTGAGGTAGAATTTAATCAAAAGTCAGCATAATAAAACATAGAGAAAGAAATAGGGAGAACAATAATATTTAAAAATAAATAGCATGGGTTAGCAATAGAGGATAAAGTGAAGAGAGAACTTAATGAGTGGATTTAACTTAGCCAAGCATAGGAGTAGAAAGAGAAGAAAATAAGCAACACAGTTATCAAGTCAATTAAGGATTTCAGTTGTGTATCTCACTGTGTTGAGTACCTGTGGAGAATTCAGCACTGCAGATGAGGATACATATCCTACTTGGAAATAAACATTGGGGTACCTGCATGGAGGTGATGAGTTTGGGAGCCTTTGAGATCACCCAGAGCAAATGTACAGCATGCTAGAGAAAAGAAGGAGAAGAGACATTCAAGGGAGCACCAGCAGACCTGAGAGGATGTGCTCCACTAATATGAAGGTAAGTCCTTAATAAAAATGAGTGTCTGCCATTGTTGGTGCACATAATTTGATTTGGATATTACCAAAGCACAGACATTCTTTTAAAGAACTGGTTCAAGTTGATGAAAACAAATGACTAAATTTAAGATTAGTTAGAGTGACTTGATCGATTTTGGGGAACAATAAAGATAGTGTAAAATTAGTAAAATAACAAGGGTGTGTTAGCGTGAATGGTCAGTGGTTGAGCACTTGCAGAGTATGAGAACGGCTTTGTTGATTTAAAAGAAAATTTCATTGGCTAATAATATGATCAGAACCAGTGCACATCATGATGAGAAAAATACCAAGGTTCCAAAGACAGAATTCCTCATTTACATGTAAAGTGTCCTGCTGGAAATCAGTTTAAGTGAATACCTAACAAATGAAAGGTTGGAATGTGATTTTCCATCTGAATTTTCATCTCTTAATGTAAAACAAGTTGTCAGGGTCAATGTTAAAGTTGCTATGCCATTCCATTTTGAGTATTTACTGAAGTGCATGACACTGTGTGATGACACAGGAAAGAAAGCCAGAATGAGAGTGAGGAAGTCTGGACAAACAGCTGTCAGCATGGAGACATGAGGCCAGGAGAGACAGAGAAGCAAGATCTTTTGAAGGTAATGCAGAGTTGACATGGGCTATGATGAATACATGAATGAGATGGGCACTTTAGAGAAGAGAAAAAGGCGGATGAGGAAGAGGAGATGATGAAAAAAGAGAGAGAAATAGAATGTTTGCAACAGGGTCTCTGTCCAAGGCAAAGGAACTCTACATGCATGTACCACTATTCATCTGGCTACCAGTGGGTGCTTGGGAATCAAACCCAGGTCTTTGCAGGGAAGTGCCTTAACCACTGAGTAATCTCTCCAGTCCCAATGCTGGATTTTTCCTGAATACTAAGAATGTGAATATGTGCTGCAGAAAATGCCATCCTCTTCCACATTGAAGGTCAATATTGTTATATGCTGTTCAATATATTCCTGACTCTAAATTCACTGAATTCCACAGGCTCCTAGGCTTGAAATGTATTTTGCTATCTTCAAAGCGATGTGGGCAAATTACCAAGAAGTAGATCCTAGAAGTGTGTCCTAAGTGCACTACTGTGTACAGAGCCAATGGGCATTTACCTGCCCACTTCTAGGAGATCAATCATACAGGATCCCAGACTGCCAGCAAGTTCTAAAACTCTCTGTTAACTAGATAATGAATATCATTCTATTAACAGTAGATTCAGCATTTTAGCAGTAATTTTCAGGAATTCCAGAATATGCTTATTGGTTTGATATTTAAAAAGTATCCTTTCACTAAATAAGTTTGGTAAACATTGTGGTACAAAAGATCAATCACACATCTTTACTGAAGGAGACAGTCACCAGTAGGCTGTATATATTCTGGTGAATAATCCACCACCCTTGCTCAGACAGGCAACTCCAATCAAACTCAAATCACACACACACACGAGAGAGAGAGAGAGAGAGAGAGAGAGAGAGAGAGAGAGAGAGAGAGAGAGACAGAGACAGAGACAGAGACAGAGAGAGAAGCTGAGAAGAACTGGTTCAGGGAAGGGGATGAGGATGGGGAATGGGCTCAGAAAAAGTTAATGGGAGGGGATTGTGATTCAAATACATTATATAAATGCCTAATATGTCAATACAAATTGGAAAAAACATGATTTTGAAAACATTTATGAAATATATGACTTTTAATGGGAGGGAATATTATGAGTAGTCTGGTGGGAGTGTTTCACACAGCACAATCTGAAAACAGTAAATAAAGTGCATGTCCACTGGTGTTCATTTTATGTGCTTCAGACGTTCAATGGAATAACTTAACCAAATGTCTGCAAGAAATGAGGTAATGTTTCAAAAATGATTACATCTCTGCCTACCTGTTATTGTCATTACAACCTTTCCTATGAATGTCATCTACTGGAAAAATTTTTCATTACTTTGAGAAAGTTTCTTCTTTTAACTTGGAAATTCTTAGGAGAAACTCATTGAATAAATATGTACTTTTTTTCATTGTCTTTAGAGATTTAAAAACTATTTTATTCATTGAAATTCTGACTTTTATTCATCTAATAACTTGGTTAAACTATATGAAACAATACATTAAATGATGGTACTAACAAGGAAAGAAATATCACAAGTCAAAGTTATGAAAGGTGCCACCATTAATATGCACACATTTATATATAAAGGTGCCACCATTAATACATACTATAATATATATATATATATATATATATATATATATATATATATATATATATATATATATGTGTGTGTGTGTGTGTGTGTGTGTGTGTCAGAGAAAAGGACAGACATAAAGAGAGTATGGGCAGACCAGGACCATTGCAAAGGAACTCCAGATGCTCGCACCACATTTATCACATTGCATATCTGTCTTTTCATGGGTATTGGAAAATCAAACTTGGCCATCAGGCATTGCAAGCAAGCACCTTAAATCACTGAGTAATCTCTCCAGCCTCGCCATTCCTTAACATGTAAGAAATGAGAATCAGGGTAATTTACATCTCCAGTCTCTCTAGGTCCTACTATGAGGCTGGTAGAATATGTTCCTCTGTAAAATATCATTTATTAAGTCAACATTATGGATTTGGCTCATAATTTCAGGTAGTATGATCTGAAATAGAACAGATTTCTATGACTCACATATTATCACTCTGTAAGTTGAGAAGTGAAAAAAATGTTAATTGTCAGCAATAAGGTCAGATAAAATATTATCGTTGCCCACAACATTAATATACCAAACTTTCTCAAAACTCAAACGCATAGCCATTGGGTTGTTTTATTTACTTTGTTTGCTTGTTTCTTTATTCATTTTTTTGGTACAGTATCTTGCTCTCTAGCTCAGGCTGACCTCAACCTTGAGCGATCCTCCTGCCTCACCTTCATGAGTGTTGCGATTATAAACATAAGCCATTATACCTGGCTCATCACATTGTTTTATTGAGAAATTTACATTTTGTAGAAGTAATAGAGATACTGAAATTAAAGCCATTTATCATATTCACTGTCATATTTCTTAATCAAACATATGTTAGCAAAGGCATTTTTTGCACTGTCATCAGGCTATTTACATAATTGTAATTATTTTTGGTTTACCGCCATCTTAATTAACAAACAGTGAGAGTTGCATTTATAAGTAGATAATCATAATTTCCAGACATATGGTAGACGCTATGCATTCTTCAACGCAGCATAATGTGGGTTTTAATACAATTTTGTTTGGGGATTTATCAGCCCTGAGATAATACCTTCTTTGTACAGAATTTTATAATAAAGTCCCCCCACACAAGTAATATTGACTTAATTAGGATATCTTTCTCTATCCAGAAAGTGAAATGTTTAGGGATCTGAACCTTAGACAAATCCTGGATTTGATTCTTTTTGTTCTAAGAGGAATGCATCTAATATAATTCTACAGCTTCCTGCTACACTATTTTTCTTTTACCATTTTGTTCATCTTCATTCTGCACCATACCAAGGAAACTCATGGAAAGAAATATTGTCATAGTACCTAGCATTTTCAGTCAGGTTGATGAAAAGATAGACTATTTAATTTCAAAAGGTTAGAATATTTAAGTTATTTTGAATTCAGACTAAGAAGTTTACAATAACAAGCAAATTTAAGCCTTTCTTTCCTTCAGCATTGAGTGGTATTATTATTATTTTTCATTGATATTTCTTAGCTTGAAGTTAAGTGGCAGTCTTTTCTTTTGTGGGAAGCTTATAGACGAAGCAGTCCTTTGATCCCTGACCTGTAATGTTCTTCATCTATATACAGACGAGACAGGTCATCAAAATCTTCTCAGCAAGGGCCTCACTGATTACCCTGTTGATAATTTTAATCTTTCCATTATTACAACCTTCTAAACCTTTTCAGCCATCAGTGTTTATTATGACCACACTACACTTGCCCTACCATTTGGTTGTTTGTAATAAAATACAAAGACCACCAGAGCAGGAAATTTCACCTTCTCTTTGTTTTAGTTCTATTTCACCAACACAAAGGAAAAGTCCCTGGACATACAGCAAATAGGTATTAAAAGAGTGAGTTCCCACCACCATAAAAGGTTGTCTTCTATGCATACAGTTTTGTACTTGGTCAAAGATTATCTACTCAAAACCCTTCAATGGTTTAATAAAAATAAATTGCTGAGATAATCACATATGGAATACTGGGCAATCAATGAATTGCTATGTTACCTATGTAATTTATTGGGCAAATATTAGAACTCAAATGTTTGAGAATAAGTTCTAGTCAAATAAGTGAGCATTTTATAATTATTTCGAAAAGAAAAGAAATACCTCTGAGCATTGCCCAGGGCTTCAGTTGATGACAGTTGATGAGAGAAATAAACAAAACTACATGCCAACATGTAACAGAAAACTAACATGAAGGTTACACTTGTGCCGTGACAAATTGAGAAGAGTTGCGAAGGTTTAAAATATTTAAAACATCACAAGTATTAGTTAGCCAAGCAATCGGTATCATGACAAGTATTTAAACTTTCAAAGGTTTCAGATGGTCAGCACTTTCATTTCTGCGGTTTAAATATTTTTTTAAGAAATTCATTTTAAAAGCTAATAGAAAAACGAATGAGGTCATATTAAGCTATAAGCACTATGAAAATATATCCACACAGTGATTTTGTTGAACACAACTTTAAAATTACATTTATAGAATGGTTTCATTTCTGTATCACTTTGGGATTTATTGTGGTTCATATCAGTGTCCCCCAAAAGTTCATGTGTTAGTCTTATTTCCCTGTCTAAAGCACAATTGGGGAAGAGTGGAATATTTGGGAGATGACACCTCGTGGTTAGGTCGTCTTTTGGTCATTAGGAGCACACTGGTGAAGACGGGTCCTTTTATTGAATATTTTGTTTCCTGGCCATAAAGAGTACAAATTTCTCTACAACTGGTTTCCACACCATTGTTATGTGACACCCTCAGTAATGGCCTCAGAGTAGAGTTTGCTTGGTCACCAAATGGAATTTTTAAAACTTTGAGCCAAGGTAACGTGTTTCTCTTTTTAAATTGATCAAGTTAGGTATTTGCTATACTTGCAGAAAGTGCAAATATTATAAAATTCTTAGTAGGACTGCTTTCAAATTTAATCATTGATGCTTGGAACATCGTATGTTTCTAATTAACTTTATAGGTGTAATGATTATATTTGGGTTAGCATTCAATATAAAAAGTTCCAAGTCGGAAAAGTTAGTGTATTAAAAAGGCATCCTGAGAAAGTAACTGAAGCTAAAATCTTGCAAATGTTTACAGAAATATTTATGAATCAACAATTTTTTAGAAGGTATTTCTGTCATAAATTAAAAAAAATCCTTTTGGGATAGGAGATGAGAGTTAAATGTGTGGTGTTAAATTTTATGTCTGACCATTTCACAACCGAAAATAATAATAAATATGACCTAGATAAATATGCTAGAATTCTAGGTACAATAATTTAAAGAAAAATGCTATAAAACCTCAATTGCTGTCCATCTCCATAGAAAATGGTGACACGTGGGCTGGGAAGATGGCTCAGTGGCTCTACTTGTCTGGAAAGTCAAACAACCAAGGTTCAATTCCCTAGTACCCACAGAAAGCCAGATGCACAGTGGGGCATGCATCTGGAATTTGTTTGAGGTGGCTAGAAGCATGAACATTCTCTCTCTTTCTCTGTCTCTCTTCCCTCACTATAAATAAACAAGTAAATAAAAAAGTAATAATAAACCTGACACTTGTAAGCTCACATTTGTGAACTCAATAAAAACAACTAAGCAAAGCATAGAGTGAGCGTCTTCTCCGAAAGATGTTTCATATATCTTTTAGAAGATGGAGGAAAGAAGTTATTTAAAAAGATTTTTTTAACCATTTGGCATCTCTTTTTAGGACAGAAAAGGAGTCTTTTACATGAAAATGTGAATTGTGTTTCTTTTTGAAAAATTCTAGAAGCTTCACACCATTCAAATAGGCTGACCTGCAAAAGTCATTCTAGAAGGTGCTTTCACTTCACACTATCAACAGCAACTAATTCACATTAAATACTATGAATAATTAATGTGCCCTTGAACATATTATCCCTTAGTTTAATATATATTCATAATTCAATACCTCCATAAACATATTTCTAAAAACTTAAATTAAAATTCTTGCTCAACTATTATTCTTAAAAAGAAATAAATTTGTTAAATTTAAATTATCAACTTCTTTCAAAAGGCACCTAATAAGCAAAGTATATATATATAATGTATATTAGTATAATCATATATATACATATAATTTAATATATTTAATATATAATATATAATTAGTATAATAATAATATTTAATACATATTATTAGAGCTTTCCCCCAGCAACTCTTTCAAGTTCTACGTAGCCAATATTATTCTTGAATTAGAAGAAAAAAATTCAAAAGTAATTTTCAAAGTTACTCCACTGCAATACGGTTCAGATATCATCCTCACAATATATTTAACTATAATTTGCAATATGTATTCTTAATGTGACCATTTCAAGTTGAAAGAATTCTTTGCAGTTCGGGAAAATGGACATTTGGTAAAGGCGTTAACATTTGGCAATCAAAACATTGCTCACTGTGTCTCAATGAAACATCAAAGCCACCTGCCTTAATCATACCCTAGTGCCAAGCATTCAATAGCATAGGTCAAAGGACCCAGGAAGCCACCTCATACTTATTTCTTTATTATTTCTTGTTTAAGATATGGTAGGCATCAGGCACAAAGCCGTAATAGCAGAACAAGTGCATTTTTTATTGTCCATAATGAGTTACATTATTTAGTGGGCAAACAATGAGTTGTTATCCCCAATTCCCCGATGCCTCCCCTCCCCCATCCCCAATCAGCTGGATAACCTCCTCCATGGGTCGACTGGATCAGTCCTTGTGACAAGGGAATAAATCTGAAAAGATAACATCTGTAATCATGTTAGATTTCTAATAATTCAAATTGTTTGAAAACAGATTTACTAGGGCATGAATCATCCAGGTAGAAGTTATGTGATCTGGTTATTTTCTCAGTGTGTGGGAAGATTTTTCAGCTAGAATATGAGGAATTTCCACTTTAGTTTTCAAGGGAGTTTATGAGGTATATCCTCTCCTTGCCATCACTGGTTCTGCCCAACACTTCTAAAATTTGCTGTGGAGAGTTCAAGGTCATTAAACAGGAGCTGTCATGATGGCTCAGTAGATAAAGCATTTGCCACCCAGCATGAGAACCAGAGGGAGTTCATATCCTCAAAACCAAGCTAAAAGCCTGACAGGCTTGGCAGCCTTTGGAAGATAAAGGTGGAATTCCCCCGGCAAACTATGAGCTAAACTAGACAAACTAGTGAGCGCCAGATTTTTCAGCACATCCTGCTTCACTAACCAGAGCAGAGCAAGGAAGAGACTTAACCTCAAATGATGGCTCCACACTCTCAAACACCCTCCCCCACACCTCCCCAAACATGCACACAGAGAGAAAGAGAGAAAGATCTCTGATTAGATGCAGTTCTCTTTTAATTGCATGTGAATAATGAGGTATATCAAACCACAAACTATAAAAAAATGAATCTGATGGCTTCTCAGCAATTTCAGTCACAGAGATTCCAACATTACGCCACCAAAGACATCAACTTCTCTGCCAGCAAACAGCTCCATAAAATACCTTATGGACAAGGAGAACTCCAGACACAGTCTCAAATCCATGAAGCCCGTGCTCATGTAACAGGAGTAAGAATGGATTCTACCTTGTTTTGTTTCTCAGTAGCTCCGGGCTCATGTTTCACCAACATGCAATACAGAACCAGCAGTAGCATGTTGAAGAACCACATAGACTTAAATAATTTTAATTGAAAATTTTATATATGTTTTTTAATGTTTTAGGAAAATATAAATTGTTAATCCTCAGTATTTTACTGTTCCCTCAGCCTTTTCTGTTCTCTTTCTCTTTCTCTTTTTTGGATAAAGCTGCTTATCAATGACATTTACTATGCTAAGGTCAAGAAAGATTAGACAAATAAAAATTACCTACTGAACTTTTCGATGGAGCCAGTGCTCCCCCCACGGACAGTGACACATCCAGGCAGAAAAAGCGATGGCACGTGCTCACCAAAATGTCTAATTCAGCAATTATTCCACAAAAATACCTAGTCATCAGTATAACAGAAAGAAGTTTCCACTAACAGTATTGAGAAAAATAAGGCCTAGATGCTCTAGAAGACATATAGGTCAATGACTTGATAAATATAATATCCTTGGAAATTAACAGAAACCAGGGACAGGGAGATGAGGCATATGCAGAAATCTTAAAATCTCTTATATGTTACATAATAAATTATTATTAGATAAGTTATTGTATTGTGTTGAACGTGGGCATATAGAATAGAAACATGGCAGAGGTAAATAGAAGACAATATGAAAGGAATCGCTGGGAGAAAAATGATGCCAGAGGAATAAATTTTGAACTTGGTAACGGGAGCTGGTGGCAGAGGCAATGGCTGCTCTGAATTGCACTGGAGAGCTACAACCTTGGTCAAGAGACAGATCAATGCTCTAGTCACAGAGGAAGGGACTCCCACAGCACGCTGTCCTCACTCTGCCCCTCTGTATGCATGGATTTTAAGAAAGGTAAAACAGAACTCCTTTTCATAAAGTATCCCGTGACATTCTTCAGAGAATCAATGGTCTAATTCAACATTTTCAAGAATTTTCATCATATGTATTGATTCCAAGTTTTTATTGATTAGGACTTTGCTCAGGTCAAAATGTAAGCTCTCTCTGTTTTAGAGAAAATTTTTCTAATCTTAGTATGTCAAGTCTCATAGTTATTCCAATAGTCCAATATTATTCAAATTGTTCTTATTTTATATTTGAGACTTTACTTTCATTCAATCTTGGCTTCAGACTATTATTGGATTATAGTATTGGTTAGACTATGTCTGAATTATTCAGAATAAACATATTCAAAGACGCTTAATTTACTGAGCCATAATTTACATGATTTCATTTCTAAATTTTATGCACTTATGTATATACATTAGTTTCTGGCTCCGTTAATCAGCTCCCCATATTTGAAATTAATAAGCCCATGCAATATATAAATGCCTTACACTCCTCTCTATATTTTCACCTATTCATTTAACCATCCAGTTATGAATTCTGGTGTGATACAAAATAAATAAAACAACACCATGGGTGTGGCAGAGTTATTACCATACCTACAAATCATTGGGATAGAGGTAGAGCAGTGCCAATTCTCCCAAAACTAGGAATGCCATTGAACTAAATACCAATTTTTAGCTATGTCATTGGTCTGATGTGGTATCAAAAGATGGCCTTTAAGTTAGAAGGTTAAAAAGTAGTTGCTCACATAACAAAATGAATAAAAAATATAAAGTAATATATTTGAGTTTTTATTGTGTATATACACACATTTACTTGTGTAAATATTGGGTGCATATACATGAAATAATTTCTCTATATTCTTGTTTATTCAAATATATACATATGTAATATGTACTTAAATGTATGTATATATATGTGTACACACACACACACACACACATATATATATATATATATATATGTCACCATTTGGAAGAACCTTTAACACATCTAGATAAGGTAACGGAGGTAATTTAAAAAAAAAAAAAACACATAGGAGAACTTTTCTCAAAAACGTTACCAGCAGGTAGAACATGGGAAACCTTGGCCTATAAGATAGTAATTTTCTTTTAGTCCCTCGTCTTGACCCAGAAATTGAAGGACACAGTGGAAGCAGGAGAAGAGATGAAGGTCCCAGCTGTTGTCACTGGAATACTTTCTCTTGGACATGATGGTTGTCAAACAGGAGGTGACAGAGGAGACTGACTAAAGAGAATTAATGGAAAGCAGATGAGTCCAACAAGCCTTGGGAACCTGGCAGGTCATCCCCGGCCCTGTGGTTGGCATCTGGAGTACTGTGCACCATCTAATAGTCAGCTCAAAAAGCCCCTTTGCTGATGGCGATGCAGGACATCATTGTAAATAGCCAACAGGTGATACAGAGGAAAAATTCTCCCTGACCATCTACCAGAATTTTTGTGCTTAAAATAATTAGTCTTTTCATCCTGAGAAGGAATGACTTAAGGCAGTTATGAATACAGTATCCATTTCAAATTCAGAATTCAACTTCACTGGCAAGCGAGGTGAACAGGTTCTCCTTGGGCACAGCAGAAAGAGCAGTCCAGGACCAAGGTCCAGTCTCTTTTCTGCTGTGTGCTATTTTAAATCTTCAGTTCTGTATGTTCCCAGGTACTTCCAACATTCAAAGAAAGTTTAGGATTCGTCAAAATTATTCCAAATTTTTTATAATTTATCATATATAAAGTTTATCAATTAATACAGTAGAGATACTCAATAGTTCAAAATGAAAGTTGAATGCTTAAGTATACACATTGAAGAAGAAAGCCATCAAGTGGAAGAAGTAAGTTGTTTCAATAGAACAAAACAGGAAAAATAATAGTTGTGTTTTTTTTAATCTCAATTCAAATGCTAGCTGAAAGGATATTTTTAAGTAATTTATGGTTTGATACTCACTTGTTTTAAGCTAAAGATTTTTTGGACTCTCTCATTAATCCACTTAGTCTTTTGGGGTGAGAATTTATACTGAGAGATTGTATAAATATTGTGGATAGTACAGCTTCATATTGGGCAAGGCTCCTGGAAGCAGAGTGGAGATTCTCAAGAATTCCTTTACACATTATAAATGCATCTCCAAAGCCCTTTGCTCTTGGATAGCTATTTTTATATGCCTTTTTTTTCCTTCCTCAAATAAAATGGAAGAATGTTCTATTTTGAGCCTTTTGTTATTTTATTTTGCACAGATGTTTCAATAAAATCATTAAAATAGGAAAAACAAAGACACAGATGTATTAAAATATTTATACATATGGGTGGCCCCTAACAATTTTATATGGTCAATACTTATTATTAGAGGAACTATCTATTCTCTTTCATAAAAATTTTAATAAGGCACAATTAGTTCAGTGGATATTCCAGAATGATATTTTTTCCTTAACTTCTATTTTTCCTCCATTTCTAGTAGACCTGTTTTTCCATGGATAAACATGGAAGTACTGGGGATGAAATTCTATTGCATAGGTAAAGACAATGTCCTGAGAAACTGAAACTAATTATATGGTAATCAAAAGAGATAAATATTCTAAATGTGAAGAAATATTGGTTGTATTGAGTGCAGCATTCCTTAATCCATTTTATTCTAAGATTATAGAGATGGGACCTATTAACAATAGAGAGATAATAAAAGCTAAAATCCACAAGTCATTTACAATATGTTAACTTCTTCAAATAATCTCTACTAATTCATTTTTCTCATAATGATTTGGTGAACAAATTAGTATTTGTTAATTTACAAATAAGGCAATAGACTAGAGAAGTGAAAAATCTCCATGAGCACTCAGTTATTACATAGCAATTCAGGGTTTTGAATCTTTAGGGCATAGCTCCATAGCCTACTCATTATATAAGTTCCTTTTAGAAAATGAAATAAATATTGGTCTTATCATTGCAACCTATTAACTGATCCTTAAACTAAATAGTAACAAAATTCTAAATAAACATAATAAGAATTCATGCTAAAAGAATTTACAGAAAAAATTTTGATGAGCTGAAGTTCTGACATTCATTCCACTTATTTTATTCTTTTGAAAGATACATATGATGATGTAAGAGTAATGAATTTGGGCATCTGTTTGAGAAATCACCAGTGAATGAAATGATATTACAAAAAAGGAGCAGGTATTGGACAAACTTTCACGTAGTACAGTTCTCTAGCCTGTGAGACTGAGTAGTGTCTGAGTATAAAATAACTATAAAGGGTTTAAAAATGTGAAGAACTAATATGCCACTCCCACTAGGAATGATCTACAGGAAAAGAATTATACTTGGATTAGGAAAATAATTACTAGACCTTGTAGTAAATAGGAAGAGAGATAACCAGGCAAGCGTCTTAACTGCTGAGCTACCTCTCAAGCCCCAGAAAGAGAGATCACCAGAAATAAAATGAGGTAAATAGTAAGGACAGAGTAATTCTCATTACATAGGACATGTGATACATGATGTAATAGAGACCATTAAATGGTCTTGAAGCTGCACATATGGGTATAACTCCCTTCTGACACAGGGCTGGATGAGGATATCAGCCTCTACTGCTTACCTTTTCTCACTGTATAAAAATCCAAATTTAATTTAAGCAATTTGTGTATTAAAAATAGAACCTACCCTTGCACTTCATGTATTTTCATTTTGTTTTAAGTACATCAAAAGATCTCTGGGCACCCCACAATGCAGAGTCAATCCAATAAAGGTGTCCCCTAATTTCAATCACTATCAAGGCTAAGTATGAAAACAGTAGTGTTTAGAAGAGATCATTCCCGCAGGGAAACACCCTGCCTATCACCTAGGCCTTGGAACAACCTAAAAGATCCCACGGGACTGATCCGTATATATGTAGCCCAAAGTCAGCTGTGAAGTTATGAATGGATTAGCAAATGCACACACAGCCAATAAGAGATCAAGAGTGTGAGACTACTACCCACATCCCAGGAACCACTGACATCAGTAAGAAGTGCAACTTGGGTGGGAGCACTCTGGTTGGGTGTCAGGGACAGGTGTTGGCACTGCTTGTGGCCCATTCATCATCAGGCTATAGCAGTGTAACATATGCTGCTTTAGAACTAATCATGTTCCTTTGTACAATCAAAGATGGGTTGACGTTCATCATGTCAAAAAGATGAAAAATTAACTAAGGAGAGGCAAGCAAGAGCTCTCCCTTCCACAAACAGAGCACTTTCCCAGGCCTACAAATATGAATTCTCAAAAATTTTAAATTCAACATTTTGTTTAGATCATTTAATGGTGAGAGGGTATTTTGTAAGATTTATACTTGACATTAGTGAGGTTCTGGTTAAACTCTTAACATTCTGATATCGATTTTGTGTCATTGATTTAACTGTAGATCATTTAATCGATGGTGTTCTATTTAACACCGTATTTAGAGATTAGAATTGAAAGACAATTAAAGTTGAATTATAGACATCCCATCTTGCTATTCAATTGTGAAAGTATTACATTGGGGAAAAAACACTCTTTAGCATTTTAGGAAATCCAGGAGTCATATACACAGTAATGTACAGCAGTATGTATGTCACACAGACACTGATGATGTTCTCTTTGATCTAATGAGTTACATGGAGCCAATGCTCTTCAATGCTGCTGAAGGTTCCCTCATCCATAGCCCAAGAATTCAGCTTAGGAAGTGAGAATTTGTTAATAATCTCTTTCAGTTTATAACTCAGCCAGTACTTCCTAAAAATGTATCCTACAATGTTTAGGAAAGTTTCTTCTTAAATGTAAAAAGGTTTTGCTAAGTACAATTCAATTTCAGTGCAAATACACTACCGCTCTGTTAATTCCTAACCTAGGGATAAAGAGTTGAGGCTTTATAATCAAGGAATTCAAGCAGCTGGAAAATTTGTTATATCACTTTAAGTTTAATTTTGAGAGTGTTCTCTCTCTCTCTCTCTCTCTCTCTCTCTCTCTCTCTCTGTGTGTGTGTGTGTGTGTGTGTGTGTGTGTGTGTGTGTGTGTTTGTGTACATATGTGCACCCTTAAACACATGCTATATCAATGTCCAGGACTTCCTCTTCTTTCCCACTTTCTTTCCTGTCGGTCTCTCATTGCACTGTTTTCTTTGTTTCTTGGAGTTCTGGCTTGAACTGCATTCTTTGTGGCTTTGGCATCTGATTTTCAGGTCACCGATCATTGCCAACTTATTATCTTGTTACCCTTTTTGTCCTTCCTGTGCTCCGGTGGAATTTCTTATTGAGACAGAGAATTGTTTATTGGATGAATGTGAAGTATCTTGAATATTTGTTTGGTAAAATCTTTCCTTTTGATTCCATATTTCATAGTTTAAGTTTGTTAAAATAATCTCTTTTAAATTAATTTTTTACTGTCTGTAATGGCTTGTTTTTCTGAGGACTCATTCTAGCCCAGGTTGACCTAAAAATTACTCTGAAACCCTGGACTGTTCTCAAATTCAGGATAATCTTCCTACCTCCATCCTGCAAGTGTTGGGATTATAGATATATGCCACCATATCCTGCATTTATATTTATCTTACATTATTATTTTATATTATTTACCTTCTATGACCAAGAATATTTTGCTTATTTTGCCAAGATTTTATGCATTTTTTTCACTGAAATATGAACTCATTTCAGTGTAGTTTTATCTTTTGTTATTCAGCCATCTGTTATAAAGGTTTGAATTTTACTATGATATCAAACTGTTCATAGCTAGCCATGAGTGAAAATTAAATAAACAGACCCTTTTGAGAAACAGTTCAGTTTAAAATTCTAGATCTTCTGTCATTACAAGTTAATTCTTGTACACATTACTAAAATTCCCAGTACCCCTGTCTCTATCTGTATTACCTATATGTCCATTAATGGAATGGAGATTATATTATTACCTAACACAGAGTTGTTATGAAGACAGATATAGTTGGTAAAGAGCACATAAAAGGTTAGAATGTTATAGGTAAAAAGATTTACTGAGGGCTGAGAGATGGATCAGTGATTAAGGCACCTGCCTCTGCAAAGCCTAATGACCCAGGTTGAGTTCTCATCCGTGTAAGCCAGATGTACAAAGTGGCACATGCATATGGAGTTTGTTTGAAGTGGCTAGAGGCCCTGGTGCACCCATTTTAATATTTACCTTTTCTCTTTCTCTCTTCCTCTCTCTCTCTCCTTGTAAATGAATAAATAAATAAATATTTTGTAAAATAAAATAATATTTTCAGAGCTTTGACTTTCTGACATCACTACTATGTTTTGGAGGAGATATTGATCCTCATGATACCTTAATGTGGTCATGTGTGTATGAGGATGCTATTCACGGCGGCTTCAAGGTGACAATTTAAGATTGAGACTTCAGACAGAGGTGAACCATGGTTATGGTAATGATTCAACTGGTGATGTCGTAACTCTGTTGGCTTGGTAAGGACATTTTATGATGTTCACACAATGATAAAAATCACAGAAAAATGCACTTTTCAGAATACATCCTTGCATGGTGGGTGACTGTCCCTCAGCCCAATTATTCCTCAATTTCCTTGACTTGCAGTTGCAGAGGCCTGGGTTTTATTTAATGAGCCTAAGCACTGTCAGAGAGATCACTTGTGTGAATAGGAATGAAAATAGGAATGCGTGGGTTGGTGGGGCACAGACCCACTGCATCACATGCCTGTGCCAGGAACAATGCCTCTGAGATCTCAGTATGGGATTTCTAGGATCCAGGAGAGAAGAGTGTCTCTCTGTAAAAACACAGACAGGATTAGTTTAATGATTCATTAGCACCATTTGTGAACAACCAACATTCAGGAAAATTGGGCAGAGGTAATTCTTATTCAAATGATTCTTCTAATGAAATTTAAATATTAGAATCTATCGACAATCATTGCCATTCTGCATGTTTGCTAAAATGCTGTTGACCAAGGAGGGTCCCCAGTGGATTGAGGACAGAGAGGAGGGAAATAGGGGTACAATTACAAGAGTTGTTCATATAATAATAATGTATCTAATTATTGACAATAAAGATATTTAAAATAACAAATTGCAAATAAATTTTTTAAAAATGCTATTGAACTTGATAGCCTCTTACTCTGCAGTAAATCTATACCCAAATTAAAAATAAATAACACACTGCCTGGGCTTCATATTATTTCTGAAAGCCACTTCAGGGGATAACATATTTAAATATAATGAAAAAATAAGTCACATTATTTCATTGATAATAAGAAATTCGATTCCAATGTGCTTTAAATTAAATCAAGCAAGTCCTATCTTTTCACTTGGCAGGTATTATGAAAACAATAGAAACAAAAGTATAATTTTAGTTCCTGGTTGATTTCTTGCATTATGTTGCAAATACATTTACCAACACAAAGCTGATATTGTTTCATGAGAGCATGGAGCCTTGGCTTGCTACTGTTCAAAGTCAACAATGACATCATTGTTGATTGTCCAGGTGAATGGGAGAATAGACATGTGGATTCTTCCAATCACCAAGTATTCACTAACTTCTTAATAAGAACCAGGTGCTTCCACAGTAATATTTTCTATGGCACCCTGCGTTTTATTTGCTTTTTTAAATTTCACTTCTCCACCATTTAATGAGTTCTACTTCATATTTCCACATCATGCTAAGCACAGATATGTGAGGTATGGTTTTTGAACTGTGAGAAGAACTCTTGTCATGAAAAAATGTTCATTCGTCCTTTAGAATTTTGTGGCAAAATATGAGTTAATTGAAGTTTTACCCCTCAAAATATGTGGCAGCCCACACCTGACTTTCATGTGAACGGGTTTGGGATTCTTTCTTTCAACCATCCTTTCTGATATTTCATACCATGTCTCATAGCAGAAGAGAAAGTTCCGAGTAAACAGACAGTGACATAACTTCTTGGCAGAATGTAGGATTTGACAGAGTCAGAGGCCCTTGTCAGTTCTACATTTCCTCATCAGCAAGGTTGGCATCATTGAAAATAACCTTTAGGCTCCATATTATTAATAACATATTATATTTATAATATATAATTATTGATCATATATTATATTATATATAAGTATTATATATATAACTTTTTAAAGACTTTTATTCTGTATTTTTATATTATGGGAACATTATCTTTTTCCCCTTTGGGGAGAATTGTATATTTCTAATGAGTATTACAAACCTCTCTGTGTTCCCCTTAGGCTCGTAGTTACTGGTTTATGGAAAGCCCCAATCCTTCCAATTTAAGCAATAGAATTAGATAGAAATACGGATCTCAATGCAAACGCCATGCCATCTTTGATTGTTGCTATAAAACACTGCAAATGAGAGCACAGTGTTTCCAAAGATGAGGAAAAGTTAAAAAAAAAACATGCTTTTCAAATTTTCACTCTGTGAATAATACATGTGAAATTAGCCAACAAAGATTTTTAATATCCGATAGCACTTCACACCGTGGCAACTAAATGTAAATAAAAATGAGGCTTGGTTTAAATAAGAGAAAAATGGGTGAATGAATTACAGTCTCTGGGAATGTTCTGCTTATATTTATTATAAATAATACTGATTCTTGTGCATGAAGATCATCTTAAAGTCTCTGAGTACTATCATAGCACAACTGATGACGTACGATTAACATGGAAACAGCAGATTGTTTTGGAAAGCTAAGTAATATGTACAAGAATATTTGATCTGTTTGTTACATCTGAAACCATAGATAGATGTTTTTGTTTGAAAAAAATAAATAACTATACTTTAAAAATTATTAAGTATCACAAAGTAAGATTAAGAGAAAAAAGAAATGACTTAGGAGGAAGACTTTAAGCAAAATTTCAGAGAAAAAGATACAAAGAGATATAAGCACAAACATAACGAATTGTAAGTAAGGAAGTAAGCAAGATAAAGTTAATAAATGGACATGCTCAGAAAAGCTCATAAGGATCTAAATTTTCATCTTGTTTCTTCTTTTCTACAAACATGTCTTCTTATTTATTTTAATAATTTTATTTATTTGCAGGGAGACTGGGAGAGAATGGGCTTGCCAGGGCCTCTAGCCATTGCAAACAAACTCCAGTTACTTGCATCATTCTGTGCATCTGGCTTTATGTGGGCACTGGGGAATCAAACTCAGATCGTTAGGTTTTGCAGGTGAGTGCCTTAACCACTAAGCCATCTCTCCATCCCTGCAATGTATTCTTTTTAATAGATTTTTTTTATCAATAAATGTATAGCAAAAAAAATTTAGTATCTTAAATATGTATGTGATGTTATGGTTATTGTAAAATTGGAAGTCCCACAAAGCAGGAGAGATACCTGTTTTGAATATTGAATATGAATAATCAAGCAAATTTATGTCAACTGCTTGCTTGATGAGCATTGAATCACTTCTTTTTTCCCCCATGTTTTCCTTAATAAATTGCAATTTACTGAATTGAATTTTAGTATCCAAAAAAGTTAATTTGTTTACCGTGGAACACTATTGGCTCAAAGAAAGAGTGGAAGTAAAATGGAATATTTTATATGTATAAATACATATCCATGTGCCAAAAATGGAGGTCCATGGGAACCACTTTGGTGGACACATTGAGCATCCTTTCAAAGGAGAAGGAGGACAAGAAGAAAGACAAAAAAAAGAAGAAGAGGAGGAGGGGGAGGAGGGGGAAGAGGGGGAGGAAGAAGAGGAAGGGAGGAGGGGAGGAGGGGAGGAGGGGAGGAGGGGGAGAACAAATGAGAGAAGAGTGAAGGGTGAAGGAAGTCAAAGCCATTTTTTTTTCAAATTGCAGTTTAAGCCAAGCCCTGGTTTCCTTAGACATTTTTGGAATACTTGGAAATCTTTCTAAAATAACACAGAAATTGTTACTATTTTTTTGCATTCTCTTCAAAGTTACACACAGCTAATAGAAATTCCATGTTTTATGCCAAACAAAGCGATTCAAGAATGCCATGATATATGTGTAAATCCATCAATCACAAGGCTGACGCAGGAGTATGGCAAGTCTCATGCCAGCCTGGCCTTCATAACCAGTTTTTAACCATCCTGGACTTAAATGAGGCTGTCTCAAAAATCAGAAAACAACACCAATAAAAATGTATAATAGTTTAAAGTTTCATATGAAGGAAAACAAAGTTGCTGTAGAAATATCAATGCCCAAAGAAAAGTGATTTCAACCTTTCAAACTTTTATGTATAAAATGATCTCACTTGCCTAAGTACTAATGAAAGTATTTTACAACTTTTAACATATTATAAAATACATTAAAACTCAGGAAATCACTTTACACTTAGGAAACAGCTCAAAAGCCATATTTTAACTTATTACTAGATTCTACGATTTTACAGTGCAAACTTACAGTAAATTATAGATTTTGCTGTCTCTGAAACTAAATCTCACATCTTTTGATGCTACTGTTAATCTTTTTCCCCAAAGCTTTTGTGTTTTTTAAACCTCAAGAAAAAAATTAAAAGCACAAAACAGGATTGGAGCCAAAAATAACGTAATCACGATTTCCAGCACTCCATCTTCCTTAAGTGTTCTGCCAGGTCCTCACAATGTGTGTATTCAATCACTATCAAGGGACTGTAAATTGTGTGACATATTTTGAGTGGTCATGACCACTAGGGAAATGAGAGGCTCTGCAGTGATTTCCATTTGCTATCTGACTAGGAACTCAAACTACCAACAGCTCTCACTTGACAGAATTATCAGCTTGAAAGATTTGAATTGCTGGGACTGGAACTTTTTTTCAAAGAAAAGATTATAAGTATATAAAAATTTTCCACATGGCTTTTCAGTTTGGAATTTGAGAGTTTCATTAAATTGCTAAATGCTTTAGTTATGACCAGTTAATGTTGCTTCTCTGGTGTTTTTATCTATGAAGTTAGCAAAGACTTCTACAGCCCTCTCCCTGAGACAAGGACATTCAGGGGCTTGGGAATCGCATCATGAAAAGCCTTGGAGGGGACATGAGTGGAGGGAAGCAAAGAAGAAGCTTTCAGTTAGGCCCCAGGGTAATGCTCATTACAAGTATATGGTAAAAGGTTTTGCAGATGAGGTATTTTGAGTTTTCTCTTACAAGGCTATTAGGACTCTGATGTTGGGTTGGCTCTCCATCCAGAGACAACCAGGAACACTTCAATAGCTACTACTCCATACAAAACATTATTCTGTTTCTAAATTGGACAATCCATAAGTCACAGGTCCAAAACTTCTAGAACATAAAGTTTGGAGCCTCAAGATTTAATTCAGACTTGGAATTACATATTATGTGTATGTCTGAAGCTTGCTTTAAGCTAAAAATTTAGAGCTCTAGTGAAAGGCATTCTAAATACTTAGTTTTATATATCAATGATTTTTAACACCAAAAACCAAGCAAATCAAAATCACCACCTCTCAAGATAACTATTACTATAAAAGACCTTGAATGAGAATGAATGATTGTCAAGTTCAAAAGTGACATTTTACAGCTGAGGACATTCAGAGTGTGGATTTGATTTTCACAGTGATGTATTATATTGTCCTGTTTCAATGTCAGACTTCCTTTGACAAAGGAATATTGAGTGATTCCTCCCTCTCTGTTCACTACCATTGTCTCCACTGGAACTAAGAGCAGTGTACCTCCATTCTTTCTTCAAAACACTAAATTATTACTACTTTAAATCAAGCTATAACTTGAACAAATTTGATTTTTAAGTTATTAATTGAGCATGTTTTCAAAATGATCAATATTGAGAGCTCGACTAGAATTAATAAATCTAGACAAGACTTTTAAAAAATTATATTTATTTTTATTTGTTAATACTTAATGTGAGTTATGAAGATTTGAACTCAGGTTACTTACACTTGTGTGGCGAGTGGTAAAACTAATACATCAAATATCTCATTTATATTTAAACACTAATTTCAAATTACTTAGAGAAATATTTTGCTTAATTTACTTTGAAACTGAATATTTACAGTTTTTAAGCCAGACAATATTGAAAAATTTTAACTATCTCATATAGTCATAATATTTGTAAATAATTACCGAATTCTATTTTAAAGTAGGGTTGGATTCCAAATAAATTGTATTAATTGTACATTGTGGAGACTTACTGTATTTCTTGCTTTAAGAAAGGGTTAAACTAGAAAGTGTACTTTGGAAATGTTATTGGAACTATGCTAATTAATAGATTTAATTTTTACAGGACATAAAAGGCAGGCATGGTACACCAAATCATTCATTCATGAACATTCTAGAAAGTGGTAACAGAAATGTTTTAAAATGATCAAATACACTAAGCACTTTGACATAAAATATAGCACAATAACATGCTTTGCAATATTAAACACTTCATTAAATGACTGAATTCTGGGTTCCTTCCAATGTTCCAACTGGCACTGCTCCTATTTTCATTTATTTCAATCACCTGACAGGACTTGCCAGAATCCCCAAATTTAAGTCTCTATGACTAAGAATCATTCTAGATTTGAACATGGGCATTACCACCTTTAGTTTATGGTGTTAATTGGGTTGTTAATCCTAAATCTTCTTTTCTTTAAGGTAAATTAGATATCATGGTTCAAGAAAATTTAAGAGAAAAGGATGTCCTGGGCTTATTTCCAACTTAAAAAAAAGACTAAAATGAATTTTAACATTCATTACTCAATCATGAAGAAATTATAAATATGACTTTAAATGTGTTTTATTTATTCTTATCTTCCTGCCAGAATTGGAGTCTCTGTTTCCAATAGCTAAAGTCATAGAAAGGGAGAGAGCTGCTCTCCTGATTGTTAAGGAAGACTGTGAAGGTCTGGAACATTTCTCTTTATCACGAAATCCTCATAACTTTAATCAAGTCATTTTTTTCCGAGACTCCCTGGGAATCACATCTATTACTTAGTGTCAACCAGTTAAGAGAACAACAGGCTTTCAACATGATGTGTCCTAAGGATGCTAACTAATAGTTCATGTGCATTTCACTAGCAAACACCCAAGGCTGGGGACCAGGGGACTTAAGGTTCTACAAAATTCCACATGTAACTAACATTTTTTTTTTCCAAATACAGGTATCCCGGACCAGGACGTGTTATGTTCTAAACTAATAGTGTCTCTCTTCTTATTAAGTGATGACAACTTGTCTAATTCATAAATCGATGTGCTTTGTAGCCATACTTTTATTGTGCTTAATATTAAACATATTTTCTACTTAGCCAAAATATAACAAGCACTTAGGAGAGAAATAAAGGAGTGAAGATCCTCCAGGAAACTCGAGAAAATTAAGTAAATCCAATCTATTATATAAACTTTGAAAACAGTTACGACAACTGAGCCCACTAGTCGGAAATGAATCATACTTCTCCATTCATAAGGTCCATATTTCTAGTCAATTATCTCTATTCTGTAATATCTTTATCCCAACAAAAGAGCGTTTAACCTTCATTATAATTAACATCTGCCTCATGTAACATAAGAAGTAGATATAAATGAAGAGGAAAATATTAGAAAGGCATTTTACTTGTAATTTCTAAGTAATTGAACCTCCCTGGTTATACGTACTGTTTTCTAGAAACTTAATAATTTTAACTCTGAAAGTAATTACCTTTCTAGATATTATTAATTCTTGTGAAAGAAGAAAAAACGGATACATGCTTTATGTACATATTTACCCATTGATGTGCTACTTAGAGAGAAAATGGAGATAATTAATGTACCTAACAATTGAGGACTGACAAGTGGTGACAGACTTCTAAATATTCCAAAGAAAGGAATCTGGAGAAATGTCCAACCATTGCCATCTAATCAGGTGAAGATTGAAAGAATAATATATATGTCAACTTTTCCATTTTGCTACAAGGTATGTAACATCCTAATTCTCACACACATCAGCGGTAGGTAATATTTAGAAGAATTTTGGTTTCAGATTTTAATGCTTATTCTCCACACGAATAAGGAAAACCAATGAGAACTCTTTCCCTTGCCTAACAGATGAACATCTGAATATTATCAATAGTAGAAGAGGATGAGACCGGCTCTTGAAACAGACACCAGGAAGGAAAATGGAAGGAGTCATCCATAGCATCTAATCAGAGATGCTCTTTCCAGAGAACATATGAGTTACTACAGAGCTATTCCTACACAGTAGAGCAATAATTCACCTTTTTTTGCTCATAATAATTTAAGTTAGCCATCTTTCATCATAATTAACAGAATTCTGACAAGTATAACTGTAGTCTTTATTTGAAGGTTGAATTGCTACTAACCAACAGGTGTCGACACATTCAATTACCACACCACCCTAAAATGAACTGTTACTTCATAGCAGACTAACAGAATGTAAATCTAAAGAGATTATATAATTTACAAAGCTACCTACAGCAAAGGGTCAAATTCAAATCTGAACAGATCATTTTGGCTCAGAGGCTCAGATTCCTAAATTTGACCACACGTTGCATTTTTTAATATAATTTGTGTTTTGATTTAGCCATCTAATGACAAAGTGTTTAAATCTCTCCTATATAGTTTTTCATCTCTACAAGTGCTATACTATTTCCTATTGTAAAGATGGTTGTGAAACTCAAACATGGTAATTCCTGAGAAAGCACTTTGAAAACCCCACAGATCTAGGGAAATATCAGTTCACATAACATTACAAACTATATATAGTAAGACTATCCTATCTCTGAATCTTATAATTAAGTTACTACAAAATTTGATCAGCATGATTCAATCAATATCTCAGAAAAGCAGTAACAGTAGTAAATTCATATGTCAGGTAGCAGCTTTTAAACTAAATAAAATGAAGGATCTAGGTGTATAAAATCACCCTTTTCTTCAATACAATGAGGAAGATGCCATGACTAAGACAAAATTAACTTAAGGCATTGTAAATGTCACTTGCACATTTTAAAGTTATTCTATATGTCTTATTTTATTTAGTATATTTCAGTTTCTTAGAAATTGGGTCCTTTATTTTTCCATTAATGTCAATTTATTGCTACAATGCAAATTTTAGAAACAAGTATTTTGGATGATGAAGCTTTATGCCATTTATCACATGGCTTATGAAAGTGATAAATGCGTATTCAAATTTTCATTGAAATGCCTTTCCTCTTCCTCTCTTGGAGAATTAATATTGCAATTTTGTTATATTCCCCATAGCCATGCAAATGAAATTAGGATAAGATTTTCTTTATAAAGGACAAATTATACATCTAAACTCAGTTCCTTATCATTAATAGGAAATAAAAATTCTGTATAGTATGTTTATTCATGTATTTAATAACTTTTTTAAAAGTCTGACTCTTCCAGATGACAGTTATACATTTACATGTTCAAATTTATCTTTATATGGATATATTCTTGACAGTAACATCTATGGTTGATAATCAGACACTAAATAAATCCTAATTGATTCTTAAATATTATGGTTTAGCTAACATTGCTCTCATGTTCATAATTATTATTTATGAATTTCAAATTTTCACTTAATATGAAAGCACATTATGACATAGAAATTTTGAGTTGAAGAAAAGAAAAATGGGGTCAGAGTGAGCGGCTGAATTATTTTCTGTGGCTCATGGAAACATTTCCTATTACATTGCTCTGACTAATATAGTAGGTTTATCAATATCATGGACTCAGTGAAAGGATTCTGAGTCAGAAGTCAGAGACTAGAGGATGGGAAGCCAGCAAAGCCCCAGAACAACTACAGCAAAGCCCAGATATGAACTGTATGCTATGTGAATCACATAGATATTAAATGTATGTTATGTGAATCACATAGATTTTAACAGTATGTTATGTGAATTACAGACATTAACTGCATGTCATATAGATTACATAGATATATTAACTGTATGCTATATGACTTACATAGATATTAACTGTATGTTATGTGAATGGTATAGACATTAACTGTATGTTATATGAATTACATAGTGGTGAATTTGGTCTCTATTGAAATGCCTAGCAGTTCTAAAACCATTTGCTTAAGCCTATTCCTCATTGCCAATAACATTTCTCCGAAATAACTCCTTTTCACATTTGTAAAAATCACAGGGTCTTATTTTATGAGAACACATTGCATGCAAAATAAAATGTTATATAAAAGGGGAAAATTATGATTTGTTTCTGAGTAGTGTGCTAATGAGCCAGGGCAGAGTAATTCTTTTATCCTGCCTTAAAATTAAACAGAAATGCAGCTAGTGGTTTATATTCCCCTTATTTGGCTTTTGATACATATGCAATATTATTTTTAAGCTCATTTATATTCACAAGTTGGATTGCAATTTAAACTCTGTAGGTTTGATTTCATTTCATCTTTTTCTTTGCTCCAATCAAAAAGTCTGTACACACATGAATATTTCAAAACCAATATCCATTTATCTTGAGATTTTCAACATTGGATACAGAGGAAAATGTAAAAATAGGATATAATAAAATCAGTGAGCAAGTTTATTGAATAAGCTGGGCTTAGAAGGACTTTTGCCACAAATAAGCCAACTTTTCCTTCACCTAACTGTGAATGTATATGCTCTTTTCATGAAAACATGTCTCTTGCATTGGTAGATATCTTTAGGCATTGAGCTTTACTAAGTCAATTAGTGCTTTTATCTCTTCTGAGGGTACTTGGCAGGCTTAGAAACCTCAGAGCAGAAACATAAGGTGGGCATGGTCTCTTTCCACAAGTTAGACCTGGAGGTCCTGTCTCCAGTCATTGCTGGCCACTGGCTAGGGAAGAGAACTGTGGAACTGAGGGCCCTGAGAGTCTCCAGCTTAAGGGGTGTGGTTGTAACTTGTGCTGATTCCATTTTTCCTGGCACCCTGGGGAGTAGCTGTGGGAAATGAGCACCCTTCAAAGTAAAATACCCTCCAGGAGGTTCTCCAGTAACCAACTCGAGGGGCTAGACTATCTCCTTAGAATTTAAGGGCACCTCTACTTTTAGTCTCAGAGTTGGAACATAATTTAAAAGATTTATTTTAATTGACCATAAAAATTCTGCCAGCATTCTGTTATATACACAGCTGTTTGTAATTAAAGAGTTTTTATCATAGCAGCCCACACTTCAGAAAAAGTTGGGTAGATTTCTTTCTTTTTAAAGGTGGATGTGGAACATGATGGAAGAACTTTCATGACCTCCTAGATTTTTACTGCTTCCAACACAAAGTGCCATGAAGTTTAGACGAGAAATAAAACAAGGCAAAAGACAGACATCTCCAGGTTTAAAAACATGATGAAATCTCTTCCTAAACGAAAAAGAGAAATGAAAATCGGCGAGCGGTGATCACAAGTTAAGCTCACGGTTTGAGGTTGAACAGGAGGAGTCTGGACCTCCATCTGCCCCATGGAAAAAGGGAGGACAACCTTCACGTAAAGTTCCCTTCACACAAGTTTCTCTTTTTTTTTTATTGTCCATAATGTGTTACATTTTTTAGTGGGCAAACATTGAGTTGTCCCCAATTCTGTAGACCACATAAACAACATCACAGAACACAAGCACACAAAAATCTGTCTGGTAAACTTTCTAAAAAGGAACAGGGCTTAAATACAGATATATATCAATAAGAAGGTAGCCAAGCCACAAATTAGTTGACTAGGTTGATGGGTTTACCAAGTAAATGTCGAGAAGAGTATGAGTAAGACAAACACTAAAATGATAAGTATAAATTGGCCAGAACAGGTATTAGAAAAAAAAAGCATTCTAAAAGGGAAGAAAGTCCCATAACATGGCCTCTTACTTAGAGTAAGCCTATAAACCTAAACACCTAAGCAAACAGCCTAGAAACAGAAATGGCACCCAACAACCTCAACATGTGAATTTCAATTTACTTCAGATTGAATTTATTTTATCAAAATAGGTATGTTTGAGATGGCTCAGCAGTGAAAGGTACTTGCTTGCAAAGCCTGCCTGTCTGAGGTTGACTCCCAACACCTACTTAAGTCTGCCTCAAACAGGTATTAGTGGCTGTGATCCCAACAGTGCCAAAGGCAAAGGCAGGCACAGCCAGGGCCAGCGCGATGAGTGCACAGAAGTCTTCTCCTGTCACTAGATGCTAAGTAACAATAACAACAACAAAAACTACACAAGCTACTCTGTCTCACGCAGGATGGAAGGGACAGCCAAAACATCCCAAAGTTGTCCTCAGATCTCCGCATGAATGCTGTGGCCTAGGCGCAAACACACACACACACACACACACACACACACACACACACACACACACACACTCACTCACACTCCCTTAGAGCTACTTAAAAACACCTAATGTAATTTTAAATAAAAGTTTACATTCTCAATCGCAGGCACTTTGAACTCAATTTGGCTGAGTAAAGCCTCAATGAGAAATTACTAATACAAGCCAATAATGTTATACTAGGTTAAGTAGCATTTACATTAACAATATTTTTGTTGGGGCAGTAGTTTAAAATAAACTGATCTTAACTGTATACTTAAGACTTTATAATGATTTTTAAATGATGGTTTATATGTTGTTTTTACTTAAAAATTATGCTATAGAATATTGTAAAGAATATTATAAAAAACATAATTTTTCCCAGAACAAATCCACTATGATCATTTGGAGTGCTATCTTTGGAGTGTCCAGAGTATAGACATTGTATATTATACCCACTCTTTTGTCACTTAACAACTACCTTGACCATCAGACCAGCTGCTCTCAGTGCAATGAAGTAATCACGCAATCATGTGATAGCTGAGGAAAGATATAGGCCATATCTACACTTTTCTGCTGTGTAATGTAGCTAATTTGTGCTTTAGTAAAAACATATATCTAAGAAAATAAACGGTTCAAGGGAGTTATAGAGTTTTAAAGACTTGGGAGCCAATGTTATGAAAAGTAACAGAAAGATTCACTTCATACATAAAATTTAAACTCCCCAAAAGTTTTTAAGATCTAACATCTATCTTGAGCTATTGGCTGCTGAATTCAAATAACACTGCATAAGCCCATCAGACATATATCAAATAACTTCCAATGATTCCTTCAGGAGATGTGGACTATCCAATAGAATGAAAATTAAAGAAGAAAGAATTTATTTTGGCTCATGGATTCAGAAAGTTCAATCCATGGTCACTTGGCACTATATACTTGGGCAAAGAACATCAGAGCAGGAGAAGCATATATTAAAGTTGGATTTCACTTTATAGTGGACAGGATGCAGAGAGTATGTCAGGAAGAGCCAGAGACAAAATATCTCAAGACCCCACTGACCAACTTCCTCCAGTTCCCTCATACCTCCAAAAGTTTCCACAATGCCCCTGAATAATAGCACCCATTGGGAACTAATTTTTCAATACATGACCCTTTGGAGGAGAGATATACTCCATAGCCAAACCATATCTCATGGCATAATGACATATACTGCTTAGCATCAGAAATAAAGAGACATTACAAAACATGTAATGAATAGAAAAGAAAAATACTTCATAGAAATAAGCTTCTGGTAACTCTGCAGCCATGTTTCTGTTCTTTCAAATTTCAGAATTAAATGTTCTTTCAAGACTTTAATTTATTCTCCCTTTACTGTTCCAGAAAAACAATATATTGTATATATTTCTGTCACTTAACTATTCTGTTTTGTACTCTGCTACTCCTAGCTAAGGCCAACAATTATTCAGAAGTTTTTAACTTAGATTTTCCTTGAAATTAATTTCATTAGTATATTTTTAATTGTAATATTCTGTTGAAACATTGGAAAAACAATATGTAAATTGTCATTTTGGCTTCACTATTACCTTCTAGGATTACAATTTAGATCTGTTTATTATAAACTGCTTCTTTACATAGAATCTGCCACATATCTAATGTCAATGTTAAATTTTCCATTTCCCAGGTTTTTCCACCTAAGAATGAATGTCCAAATTTCTTAGGAAGGTAAATATCCTAATTTTTGATAGGCAGATATAGAAAATAATGAGAAATTCATTGAAGAACATCCTTGGAAATATTTGGAGTTTAAAAAAACTAAAAACCATAGGACAAACTACACTGAAATCCTGATATTTGCTCTGAAAAATTACCAAGTAAAAGTGAAATCACATCTAAACCAAAGCTGGTTTAACATTTTGTAACTGTTCAGATTCTTAAACATGTATGTGAAAACACTCTAAAATAACATTTCAAAGTAACATTTGGGAGATATTAGTCCCATTTAAAACAGAAGAACCAATTATCTGCAGGAGGCCTGCCTTTAAGGAATACTAAACGTAAGCCCCCAATCCCTGTAGTTACGATGAAAACATCTACATACCATTTATCCAAAGCACTTACATACAGCCATTTAATAAACTGAATTTATTCCTCCTCAATACACATCAATATTTATCAAATAGGAGAAAATATATTTATCCTATAAAAGTTCTAGCTATTGTCAATATGAGACATTTTTTCTTTCACTTCTAAACAGAATTTTTAAAAATCATTATATAATCCAAATTTGGAATGGTATAGTCGGTAACTCAAAAAGAAAAATCCTTATACTCCCTCAGATGTTTTACTTTAAGACACAAATTAATCTTTTAATATTATCACACTGATAGGCTGAACGGATTATTCTTAGGTGATCATTTTGTGGCTATGATTAAAAATAAAAGTAATCATTTTTGCTGTGCGTGTTGGTAAATTCTTGTAATCTCAGTACTTGGGAGGCAGAAACTAGAGGTCAGTCTGGTCTGCACAGTGAATTAGCTTCAGGCTAACCAAACTATAACATGTATCTCAAAAACAAAAAAATGATCAATAAAAGTGGAAAAAAAGCTGTTACTTTTAAAAGGTAAAATTTTAAGCTTTAATGGATGATTAAAAGATATTTTATCAGTAGATGGTAGAAAATTAGTAAGAAAAAGAAAGAAAAAAGAAAGCGCAAGAGAGAGAGAGAGAGAGAGAGAGAGGAAGAGAGAGGATAGACAGTCTTCAAAGCAGAAAACTTAATCACTACAGAAAAAGTGGACCCCTTACAGCTGTGGATGTTTCCAAAGTTTGGCAGCACCTCCTGGAAGGTTCTCTGTTGATCCAAAACAAGTAAAGTTCTACTTCAAAAGCCTGAAGCAGTTATTAAACTGTTTCAAACGTGGAGTTTTAAAACTTGGAGAGAACATGTTAGAAATGGAATTTTATCTTTATCTAACTTGAACCTGGTTAAATTGGATAATCCCATGAGGCCAGTATGACCCAAGTGTAATGCTCCCTGTTTCTGTTGCTGTGTTTGCAGGTTTCTGGTATCTTCCATGGAGGGAGGTAGAGAGGGAATAAGTGGAAGACGCCCAGGATGGCCCACTCCACCCACAGAGACCTAGGAACAGGATCCTCATAGGACCATCATCACCCTGAAGTGGTTCAAGTTAACCTTAAGAGAAAATATCCCCGGCCATGCACAGACCACAATGGGATGCAGTCATGGACTGTCTACGTAAATGCTCCCAAAAATCACACTCCTCCATTCCTACACACTTCCTCTCTACAAAGTGTGAATCCGTAACCACCGAGGTCTGTTCCTCCTGAGCAAGTGCATGATCAGGAAATGGACATGGCTTCTCTCCTTTTTCCCTGGTGAAATTCAAGGCCATTGTCTTCCATGGTGCTGGTCTTTCATTGTGCAGTAAGACTCAGACTTTATCATCTTTAAGTTTCTCTATCACAAATGTGAGACATAACATTTATATAGCACTTATTCTTGGGCCACAGGAATTATAATCTTTTATTCTTTTCTGAAAACATTTCGTACCTTACTACATGGCATCCTTTATAAATTCTTAAACCCAGACATAATTTTTAAGTCTACCACATGCTCATAAATTTTTGTAGAATATATGTGAAGGATGTTCAACTTCTCATTTCACAGTCTCTTAGACCTTGGTCATCTGTCCTATGGTGACCATTGGGTGTGTGCTCTTTCTGACAGTTCGCTCTGCAGCTTTGCAGAGCTTGGCCGGAGCTCATCTTTTCTGCATTGGATCATATCTGAATCTAAAATTTCTTGCTTCTGAGCCTAGCTCACTCTCATATATATTCTTTTTTTCTATTCTAGCCCTCAGCTTGATCGCAGGACATTATTCTAGAGTATTTTCGAGTTTTCAAGGCTTATAAAGTTACACCAACAATACCTAGACTGTATTCAGGAAATTGTGTGGCCTTACTAGCAAATCAACAGTGAGTTAGAATGCTTTATTCATAATTTCAAAATGTATTTTTCATGAAAATCAATAGCAGGGAGCTTTAATTTTCTAAAAGAAAGACACTGCTTTTTATTTCATAATGAAACTAAGGGCTTGGGAGATAGATGAGTGGTTAAAGGCGCTTGCTTGCAAAGCTTGCTGCCCAAGTTCTATTCCCCTCGCTCAAAGGCAGATGCACAGTGTGGTACAAGTGTCTGGTCTAGATTTGCAGCAGCAAGAGACCCTGACATTTGGATGCTCTCCTCCTCTCCTCCCTTCCCATCCTTCCCTTCTCTTCTCCTTCCTCTTCTTCTCCCTCCCCTCCTTCCCTCTCTCTTTCTCAAACAAATAAAAATATAATTTTAAAAAGGGAAACACCCAAAATCTTTTATGATAACAAAAGCTATCTTCAATAATTTTGCTAAAATGTTGACTTAATGTACAATATGGGAACACTTAATCTGTGTAAAATGTATATTATATATATATATATATGCATTACAATGTGTTTAAGGTATTGTATAAAATGTGCATAGTTCGTATTCAAAACAGGGATACAAATAATGTCTCTGTTTCTTATTTATTTACATTCTTTATGCTTTATAGTAAATAGTTATTGTTTGTGAAACACAAATGTGATCTAATAATCTGTTGAGGGACAATGTTTTCATTCATCCTCATTATCTCTAGTTCTGTATTATTACCAACATCTGGCAGTATTTGGTAGGAGTAATCTGAAAAAGCAAATACTGCTTGTGTTTTAGTTCTCAAGGTTTTAGCTACAGTCCACCTCCCAATCACATCTCTCATTCCTTTAATTTTTGACATAAGTTATGCAAATTACCGGTGATTAAAATCTCTGCATTAAGTACTTTCTTATTTTAAGAATAAGAATATTTGTCCAAATTTACTTAAACCTATAACCTTCTTAGACAAGTAATTTTTGCTATCTCTTAGAGTTGTTACCTAAAACAAAATTTGCTCTTCACCTCTCATGTTTTTAAATATATTACTTGTCCAATAAACAAGCTAAATAGTTCTATTCAACATATATATATATATATATATATATATATATATATATATATATATATATATATTTTAAGCTATGTTGCCCTTTCTTTAGGAAGAATAAAATGAACTTTCAGGTGGCACATAGCAATTAACAAAACAAACTAGATGCTGGTTTATGTTACTTTTATTTTACAAAGAAATCTAAACCCATAAGGAAATATGAAACTAAAACATCATAAATTCTCCTACCATAAAGTGGTCTTTAATCCCTTGCTCATGAAATTGTTGGATCACGGTCCAGTTATATCATACACCTGTATGATCAATCTGGCTTTTTCCCTCAAGCAATGCTAGTTAATCGAGATTCAACCCAGAACACTAGCCAAGCAAGCATATTTTAACAAGGAGTTATGGATGGTAAAATCTTGTCCCTTTGTACAACAAAACCTTGGTGAACAGAAACAAGAGACTCTCCTAAACCTCAAGCAGCTTGAAGGGAGGGAGGCCAGCAATGGGTTACCTCCTGAACACATTTGTGAGGAGAGAATCATGTGCATCCAGAGGAGAGTGTTCGATGCAGCCATCACATTTGAGGCCCTGGGTTCTATTCCCAGCACAGCCAATGAAAAGAAACTTCTGTCAATACAGTTATGGTGTTTCTACAATGCCAGCCCAAGACGTTTACAATTCAACTCTTGATACCAATTTAGTTAATGAAACTAATATAGAGGTATACTAATGATACTAATATAGGTATTAATTTAAGAATAGCTGTCACTTAAGACTGTTAAAATTGAGACAGTTGAAGAAAATGTGACTTTTACTGATATGAATCTGTAAATCCAAGAATTTCTATCTGAAAAATAGAAGCTGTGGATTAATGTCCTCTGTCTCATTATTTTAATTAACCTCATGGACTAAAAATTCAAGTATACAATAAAAACAAAACTATCACTACTCAGTTCCTGCATACTGACTGCAGAGAGCACTAAGGGAGCCGATAGGCTTACATTTGAAGACTCGGTGTGACACAAAGTTATTTTCTTATTTTTCTGGTCATAATCTCTACTTTAGTGTGACATTTGAAATTTACACTCTAGTTAGGAATATTTTAGATTGCATTTTTGTCAGAGATTATGAAGAGGTTGTTAAGAATCCCAAACAAGGTCATATAAGAAGTGTTAATCTGGCCGGCAATGTTTCTATAGGACAGTTGGTGATATTATTAATTCTATTCATGTGACAGGAAGCAGGAATACACAGTGAAAGAGAAATCACCTATCACTGATACTGCTTTTATATTATTTATTTATTTATATTTATTTATGAGAGAGATAGAGAAAGAGAGAGAGGGGAGAGAGAGAGAGAGAGAGAGAGAATGGGCATGCCAGTGCCTCCAGCCACTGCAAATGAACCCCAGGCCCATGAACCACCTTGTGTATCTGGCTTTACATGGGTCCTGGAGAATCAAAATCTGGTTTGTCTGCTTTGCAGGCAAACATCTTAATTGCTAAGCCAATTCTTTAGCCCTGGTTATAAACTCTCTTAATATATTAGTGTTTAGATCCAAATCTTATTTGGACTACAAATTCCAATTTATAGTGCAGTATTTACTTGAATTTCTTACAGTTTATATCAAATTTCCACTTTCTCTTGTCCATCTTTATATCTCGAAAATTCAAACAGTAACACCATCACTACACACAGCATTTTCTGATTACTAAAACTTTCTACACATCCATGCTGACACTATCCATGTCCTAAGATCCCCCACTCATTTTCACCAGGATTATTTTCATGAAGAAAAAGCTAATATATTGCTTTTTGTAATGTTTCTGTCCCTCCCCAAATGCATATATAAAAATCTAACCCCTAATATGAGAGTATCAGGAGGAGCAGTCTGTAGAGGGAGCTACATGCATCATTACCATTCTACCTTCATTCTTTTTTTCATTCAATTTACAATGGTATAAACATAGATTTCATTCAACTTTTGTGTGCTTACATGATTACATGTGTAATTGGATACTTGATTCCTAAAAGTCCAGCTGATGTTGCAGGACATTTCAGTGGAACTAAAGACATTCGCATGGCTGTGTAATGTTCTCCATTATTCATCTTCAGAATTTACATCACCACACACTGAAATCCTGTACTCATAGAACAAGGTGGTGGTCTCTCTTCTTTCAGCCCCAGTAACTACGGTTTGTGTTTCTTTATGTGCTTGACTTCTCTAGGAATGTCACATAATTGGAATACTAAAATATCACTCCCCTTATTTCTGGCTTCTTTCGCTTAGCATGATGTCCACAGGTATCATATGCAGTATCATATGTATTCATCAAGACATCCTGCTTTCATAAGGCCAGATAATACTCCAGTGTATGTTTCTCACATTTTGCTTTGAAGGACTATTTCGGTGGTTTCTTCCTTAAACTTTGTGTAATTAATGCTTTTATGAACGTAAGTATACAAGCTCAACTTTTTAAATTATGCTCAAATGTCCTTGTCTTGTTTTTGCAGCAAGATATTGAAACTGTACCTTTTAGGAACATAATTCAATAATTCCTTGATCACTTTACACAGGTTGAATTCTATCATCCAATAAGAAATTGTAGTAATTGTGTCTATCATTTTGTCGTGGTGTACTAAAAGTTGTTTATAGCTTTCTAGCCTCTATTCTTGCAGATCAGCTCAGTTTCCAGACTACACAGTAATAGTAATAAGTTTCATTTTAAAACATGTTTTGATTATAACTCATCATTTCACATTTTTATGTTATATGTTTCTCTGATATTCACCATGAATTCTTAATATGTTCAAAAATTGGTGCACTTCAAAGCTTAAAAACTGAGGCAAAAATTGGGAAATATTTATTCATATAAGCCAAGTGACTAGCTAAATAGAAAAGTATGTTTTAACTTTTTTGATCTTTTATCCAATCTCATTGCTAAAAACTCCCTAATTTGATATGAGTTAATGGACATGGATACCTTTCTCACATTTTAATAATTCAGCATGACTAAGGGATGTTATATAGCATACAAATCACATAAAAGTGTTTACCACATAATAATGATATGACAATATTCAAACACACACAAAAGAAGTTGTTAGGAAAATACCATATATTTTATGGCCCATTTCTCGCCCACAGCAGCCTTAAAACATTCTTAAATGTATTCATTCTCTTTGACTTTTTAGGTCCACATGGTTTATATGTGCTTTGGCACGATGTAATCTTAATGTTGACCTTGACATATTTCCCTTCTAATCTGGGCTTGGTTCCAGGTAATGCAGAAAGGCAAAAGTAAATAATCCCAACGTTTCTTTAATATTATTCTTCATGTTTCCCACACTCCACTTCATGTGATTTCAGAATCACTTGCTGACTTCTTATTTACTTTATCCTTCATTGAAGTCTCAAGGCAACACCTTTCACGGAGTCATATATTAGGTTTCTTTTTTGGTAAATCAAAATTCTCTCTTTTACAGAAGGGAACTTTATAGTGTGTATGATTATATGTGTCTACAGATTTACTCCATGATACATGCTGGTGATGCTGACATTTATTGGTCATTAAGTGCTACAAATACATATACTGAAAATATGCAGTTTTCCTATAGAAAATGGAAAATGCTATTCTTAATCTATAAATAGTGTAATTTCACATGGTTTGCCTGGCACATCCTAAGTCATTTACTTCTTATATAAATCTAAAATACTTCTGTGTATCTATACATGCACACATATTTGTATAAACACTTATGTATGTAACATGTATGTGTACATAGATATATGGAAGGTTGCCTATATAGTAAGCAGTAAATCAAATAAATTACAGTGTTACTCAACAAGCTGTTAATTAAAGTATCTCATTATAAGACAATATACAGCAAAACGTAATGTTAGGGAGTTTGCTTCCCTTCTGGACCCCTTCTGTTTGACAATCTATGCAATATGGGTGCCCAGAACCAGCCCCTTGGCACAACCCCGTGGCATCACTTAACGTATGTGAGACCCTCAGAATCTCAGCCTTTTCTTCACACATACTCACTCAGAGTCTGCATTTCACAAGAACACTACATTATACTGGCTGGCATGCACCATAAATTTTGAGAACTGACCTAAGCTATTTGAATTTTGTGACTTAATTTTTGAGATTATGGAAAGCATCATGAATTCAAACATATAAATGAAAAATCTGTGTATAGAAATAAAAATGCAACCCTAATATGTTCAAAGATCATTAACATTTTATTTGTAAGTTTTATCCTTCACAAAGGAAATCTTAGAGATGCACAACTTAATCCTTCACCCTATCTTTTCCTCCACATATATCTCCTGAAGCAAATCTGCTAAGGTTCCGTCTTCATGAAATAAAAGGTCTCTTCCATTTGCTATTTTACTGTAAGCCATTCATAGACACGGTGACTTTCAGTCCTAGATTTTGAAGGACACAATCTGTGACACAATGACAAGGATTATTTATTGCCACTAGATGGCACTAACAGCAATTTAATAATACAAAGCAAGTGCCAGTTTGCACAGGAATGACAATGACCCTTTGTGGGTGAGGTTTTCATGAATTACTGGTTTTCTTATAGGGAGCAGTGATTCAAAGACAAGGTACAGTATACTTTTTTGCTGACATCTATGTTGAAATTTTGCTCTGCACACATTTCAAGATAAAATCCAACAGTCCAACAGTCTCTCTTACTCCTAGACTCTCATGAATTATTTTCTGTTAAGAATCTGAAAATGGATTGATGCTTGTTGCTAAAAATAGATATTTTGTTGGCATAACCGCCTTGCACTTCATTGTTTCACGGTATAAGATTTTTATTTGTTCATGTATGAGACATACATATATAATTGTTAAATGCAAATATTCAAAATTTTCATGAAAAAAATCATATCAAGTGGATATATTTATTAAATGTACTTATTAAATATTTTAGAAAACTATACCCTATAGAAGTAAATAATAATAGGAGGAAGCTGATAGCAATATAATAGTAGAATTTTATTACATAAAAATGAAATACAAAGAAATTATGTTTAGTCTTAAATATGACTCTTGCTTTAGAATGTTTTCACATAAATATTTAACAATTTTTAATGAATGGAAATATAAATCTTTTTAATTAAAATGTAATTTCCTTTAAGGTTATAATTACGTAATCTCACTGAAGTTTTAAAGTTTCATGGGACTAGAAAGAAGCACATTAATGCAGATCAGAATTGTCATATACTGATATGACATATATATACATGACCTTGAAAGAGGGGCCTGGGGACGTGGCTCAGTAGGTAAGAATGCTTGCTTCACAGACATGAGGACCTGAGTTCAAGGAGTCTCCAGCACCATGTTAGAAGTCAGGTTTGATCACCTATGCCTGGAACTCCAACACTGTGGGAAGATGGGGCAGGAGAGAATTGGTCACTGGGCTCCCTGGCCAGCTAACCCAACTATGGCGAGTTCCAGGTTTAGTGAGAGCAAGAATTATAAAGAACACCTGGCATCTTCCTCTGGCTTCTGCAGAGGGAACACAGATCTGTACACATGTGCCTACACTGCATGCACACATACATGCTACACACACTACATAATGCACACCAAAAAAACATATAACACACACACACAAACAAACACACACAAACACACACACACACAAAGTGCTCAACCATCCAATCTATAATTATGGTGAAAGCTAATTTTATGGAATATGTACTTAAAAGGGAAAATGACTCACTAGAAAATGCAAATTTAATGATATTTAAAAACTCATAATTCTTTAATTAATATTACACTTTATCTGTACTAATATTTCTCCAATTGCCTTTGTTATAAACGATGTATGTGTAAAAATGAGTCAATATTTGAAGCCTTAGTTATAATATACAGAATTCATTACCCATCTGCACTAAAAGACATGCAAATATAAAAGCCTAATGAACAAAAATTTCACAGCCATTATATTTTAAAAAATCAACAACAACAAAGTCAGTGCAGCAATTTTGTTTTAAGTAGTCTTCAGGAAACTGAACGATCCATAAGTTTTTTTTTAAATAGGAGAACTATTTTTGCAAATTTTGGAAGCCATCTACTTCTACGCTAACATTCTTTGTATTATGTTAAAGTTCAATATGCCTCAGTTCACTGATACAGGAGGAATCATAAAGTATGTTTATAACATGTACACGTGATGTTATACATGGTGGCAAACATGATTATGCTCTCTGCATGAATTGTGAAGATTTATATCATCACACAGAACATATCCCCATTTGAGGTTAGTCCATAATAAAAAAAGAAAACAAAATAACTGGACACATTAGAACACTGAATAAATAAGCGAAAATAAAGCCAGATTAGTGCTTAATTTTTAAGATAGACATAAAGCATTGAGCTCTACCCACTACTTCGTTTTGTCTTGAAGGTTAAATGAATTAGAAACTTAGCCATATGGTATTCATTTCATTCTGCTTAAAAGCACCAACTGTCCACAAGTCCATTCTTAGGAAGGATTGCAATAATTCCTTAACCTTCCTCTCGGGCTCTTTTCATTTAGCGGAGTGAACTCTTACTGATGAAAATCGATTCACATCTTAGATCACAAGCCGCCAATGGCTTCCTACTTGACTTGGAAGAGATCCATATCATTGATGTGGCCCACAACACACAGCACAGCCTTTCTCACCCAAGTAGGGCCTCTGCTATTGTTCCAGTGAGCCTCATTGCTCCTGGCACTCTCCTCTGTCTGATGGCTCCTTCATTCCAGATCAGCATAGAGCAGGGTATCTTTCCTCTGCTTCCAGAAATCTTCCCAGCCACCAGCAAATTAAAAGAAATAAAATCTTCCCAAACCTAAAACAGGGGATACCCACCATAGCATCTACCTAATTTTATATTTCTTCACATTATTCAAATCTACCATGAATGTGTGTTGGATAGTTTGTTTACTTACAGTCTCTTTCCCTTTGCCCCTGGCCTGTGTTGTCTACAATTTCAACCTTGAGAAAAATACCTAGGACTTGATAAATACTAATAGTTTACATATTGATCATTCCTGTTAACTTTGTCTTTGAGCTTCACTTGAGCCAAATCCGCCTATTCCACCGTTCTTACTTTGAATTCAGGCTCGGTGCTACAAACACCAAATAGCACACACATCACATGCACATGTAATATACACACAAAGGCATTTAAAGCTTAATTTGAAAAGCTTCTCAAACACAGTCTAGCTTTGTTATAGTAGGGTTTTAGAATTTAAATTCTTTGAGGAAAAAATTCCATCAGGCAGAATTTCAAAAAGCAAAAACCAAATGTATGTATGGTATGTACAACATATCAACACAGATTATGAAATATATAACTATAGGTCAAAAATCAATGCAGCACAACTATAATATATTATAACATATAATATATATAATATGTTGCATATGATGAATACATGATCTAATACTTTAATATTATGTATTTATGTAATAACTATACATTGCTCTCTTATGATGTAATTATTTTTAAAAATATACTATTTATTTGAGAGAGAGAAGAAGGGAGAGAGAGAGAAAAAAAGAGAATGGGCACATCAGGGCCTCCTGTTACTGCAAAGGAACACAAGATGCATGCTCTGGTTTGTGCATTTGGCTCTATGTGGGTCCTGGGGAATCAAGCCCAGGCGATCAGGCTTAAGAAGCAAGCACCTTTCACCTTTCAAAAGTTGATCCATCTCTCCAGCCCATGACTTATAACTCTAAACAAAATTTCTGGTGATGTTTTCATGAAGCAATATTTTTCATAATTTTACCATGCTTATTTTCCTTTATCTCCATTCATTTAGAGAAGGCCTTAATTTCCTTCTGCTCTTATCATTATAACTGAATGGTAGAGATTCCTAAATGTTTTATAAGCTATTGCTTTAAGATTAAAAATCCTATATCTGAACTCATACTTTCTACTGAAACAAACAATTGTCTAGTATTATTTTTCCCAATAAGCATAGTGTCTTAAGAACATAACCATTACACACACATTTCTGGAGAAAGGTTGGAGCTGATACAATTTTTTTCTTGTAAATAGTAACCATGTTAAGTAATGGTTTGGAAAAACTAATGAAAATATATAAAGATTAGATGTAAATGTATCCTGTCTTTCAGAGGGTCTGAACATTGCAAGACTGAAGGCTGTTATCATAATGACGTCATTAACTTTAATAAGTAGATCTTCTCACTAGCAAAGCTTAAATGAAGTGGAATGAGATGGAACAAAGCAGTGTTGTTATAATATCAATGAATTAGAAAGCATTTGTGCCAAAAGGAAAAACAAAACACCTTTCAAAGAAAAAAAGGACATTGAATTAGAAATTATTTTGTTGACTTTACTCAAAAAAAGGACAGCACAGTAGGTTACCAAATTAAAAAAAATAAGTAGATGGTTGAGTTATAAGTATTTTAGCTTTTTACTAAAATTGATATCTTTATTGATCAAAATTAGATAGATTGTATTAACAAATATTATGTTGATATTCCCAATTCCCTCCTCCCTGCCCCCAATCCACTGGATCTCCTCCTTGGTGGGCACTCTGGATCAATCAATGGGATAGGGGATTATGGATAGCACAGGAGGCAGCCAGGTGCTACCCCCTTTGTGTGTTATTACTAAGGGGAGCAATTTCTCTGGATATTCTCCCCCACCATGGCTCTTACAGTCTTTCTGCCTCCTCTTGTGCTCAGTTCCCTGAGACATGGTGGGTGAGTTTTAAGTCTGCTTTATTGTTGAAATCTTAGGAGTCTCTGTACTTCTGCTTTGGGTTGTGTTAATAATCGTTGATGTCTGTCTCTCTGACTTATCCTGAGTTGACTGACTGGCTGTGGTTATAGGTCTCTTGCTTATCCCTACAAGTATTTTAGCTTATCTAAGAGTTGTACTTATATTTTATACCTTATCCTAGCATATAAAATTACAAGAATGGAAAAATCACAAAATGTACCATGGTGTTATAATGTTAAGATCATAAATTTTCAAATAATTAAGACTTACTGTTAGTTTGAAGTCATTCTTTTATTATATCAATTGGATGATCAATCACCTGAAAAGAAAAAAAAAATAAATCAATGTTTTTAACCTAAAATTTTCCTTCATCTAATACCCAAATTGGTCACTTCACATTTATTGTCAAAATAAGACATTAAAAGTAAATATCTTGGGGGCTGTAGAGATGGCTCAGCAGTTAAGGACTTGTTGGCAGGCAAAGACTTGCACAAGGTGGCATTTGTGTCTGGAGTTCCTTTGCAGTGGCTGAAGGCCCTGCACATCTATTCTCCTTTCCTTTCTATTTCCCTCTTTCTCTCTCTCTTTCAAATATTAAAATAAGACACCTAATGGTTTAAATGAATCGTTTTTAACGTTATCATCTTTTAAGTTTCCAGAAATATACTGAATAATATGCTAAATTTTTTACTAGGAATATTGAATTTAAGTCATCGAATGTTTCAAATTTGAAAATATGTAACTCATAAACATCAAAATTCATGAGTATAAATTAATTAAAATATTAAAATAAGTCAAAGTAGAGTTAAGTTTCTATAAAGTCAAATTATACTGTTGTTACTACTGCTACTCATTTCAAATTAACAAAAAAATAGAAAAAGAAATGACCTGTAGGCGAAGCTACAGAATACTACAAATCAACTTATTCAATATCTATAACTGTATAAATACTTTTATCCAATCATATTTACTATTAGTTGAATGCTACCTTTCAAATGTAATGATTCATACATCTTAATGTTAAATATATCATCATAAAAAACCCAATGACTTAGGATATAACACTAAGGCACTATTACAAATTCTTTTGAAATACTTTAGAAGTTATTTTTTTTTAATTTATTTACAATTCATTTCTTGCTAATCTCCTCTCCTAGCACATCCATCAATACATTATTTATACACAACCGTCACTGAAAGAATGTGAACTGACGTGGAGGTTCTGGAGAACATATGCTTACTGATGGGATTTTGAAAATCATGGAAAAGTCTGATAGAAGCCACAGATATTAACACAATGATTGATGGATTAGTCCACTTTTCCCTGCGGCAGAATATTAATATGGGCAGTAGAAAGAGTGTTTTCCTCTGCTGACCTCGCTCATTCATAGTTGGCAAAACATTTGGAAACTAAAATATTAAATAAGGCATGAAATGTGAGGAGGAAAACAGAATTAAAATTGTAACTCCAATTTTTATGATTTTCATTTTAAGCTGATTCAGATTTATGTTTAAAAATCCTACACACAATAAACTTAAATTATATGTATATATATGTGTGTGTGTATTTAGAACAAATAGTTCTTGATCTGTTTAATAGTGACGAAAACTAGTTAAATATTAAGAATAAAATCCATGTTAGAATTAACTATTAAAGATTAGTACAGCTCTACTCATTATATAAATTTATCATCTTCTAGTTAGTTTCATGAATTTTCATCTCTAAGGAAATATTAGGGAAAATAAACAAAAATCCTTAATTTTTGTTAGTGGCTACAATTTACTATAAAATGCTTAAGAAAGTAGGGCCTTCAGTACATTAGTCTATCTTAAATCTACATGTTAAAAAATAAAGTTAAGATCTTCATAAAGACATTTATCCAGCGTATGTAATCGGCTTCATCTAAATCATGGAGAAGTGGGGATTCCAATCTTTGTTCTCTTTACAGATTTATCCCCATTTGATAGCTACAATCCAAATTCCTTTCCTGAATGTCTGTCACATGGTCAACTTTCTCCTCTTCTGCAAGCAACCCCAGCTTAACTCATGGGGTCCAGGAAGGAGGAGAAGGTGGAATGAAGGTAGGGTGGGGTTAATTGAAAAAAATTAGATTCATGATAATTAGTCCCCAAACTTTTCATCCTGAAGTCATTTTCTTCTTCATCAATGAAAAATATTCCTTGATTTCCTTAAGATCATATGGCTGGAAATCAGGGTTTTATTTCATTCATCAGAGCCTCTGCTTTCTTACTTCCTACCAAATGCTTGTTGATGAATAATAAAGATATTTACATTATCAAACAAAGCAAAGAAAGAAAAGAAGGAAGGGAGGGATGGAGAAAGGCGAGAGAGGTATAATGGAATGAAGAAATGAAGAAGGGAGGAGAGATTGAAAGAAGGAAAACAAAGGAAAGAAAGGGAAAAGAAAGCTCTCCTTCACAGTTTACAGATTGCCCCACAGTATCCACTGTTCCAGCAGCTAACTGTGCCGCAAAGACACACTGGAGGAGATGGCCCAGGGGCTTCTAGGACTCCAGCATGACACTGTCCCTCCCCTCCACCACCACCCAGCAGCCAGGAGCACCTGGGTGTGATGATTCCACCTCTAGGTCCAGAGATCTCCACTGCACCCAGAGTCGGGTTCCAGATCTTAACCTGAAGTTCCAAGCCTTCACGAAGGTACCTAGACCTCCAAACTCTGACACTTTGGTCTTGCTTGCTGCCACACCGGCATCTTCTCTTGTCTTTGAATGTGCTACGCATGCTTCACCTCAGGGTCTCTTCTACTAACACGTCTTTAGCTTGGCACTTTACTCTTCCTGGCCTTTGAAGGGATGGGATCCTTTCTTAAGCATTTGGGCGGAAATGGCACTCTAAGCATTCTCTAATCCTTCCAGTTGTTTCATTTTTCTTTAGAACACATTCTGCCACCTGACACTTATACACAGAAATACATAATTATCAATCTTTATTAGTATCTGTTTCCTTAAGGGCAACTCACAGTTTCATCACTAGTTAGCATAGCAGTGTCTATCACATGATAAAGTAATAAAGTCATATTGACTAAAGAGACACAGAATACACCAAGAAAAAAAATAAAACAAAGAAGGTAATTCCAGGTAATGAAAGTGTCATGAGACAAATGAAAGAGGAAGGTGAGTGATCCCATAAGAAGAGGCAGTAGCTGGAGGCTAGCATATACCTCAAGAGGTGATCTTTAAGCTAAGGTCAGAGTGACAGTACAATTAGTATAGTCTGACCTGAAGGAAAATTCATGGTATACAAACAATATAGCCTTGCGGATGATTTTTGGGCTTTATAAAAATAGCAGTCAAAACAAATCAATTGTTAGATGTGTTCTCCAAAAGCTCACCCTAAATCACACGTCATTTAAATGAGAGTCAAGCAGGCAGAGGGCAGATTCCTTCCAACCCCTACTTTGAAAAGGTATAGAATAGCTTATTGAACAATTCAAAGAGAAACCCTTACATTTATCCAGAACTGTCAACTGTAAAAATTGATACTTACAACTTTGCCAATGACTTTTTATCTCTTTGAAAACAGAGAGCATGAGTTTATCATTCCTATCAGTAAGAAGAAGGGCATAAGATTCCGAAAACTTGAAAGTCTCTTTGAGGACTAATGAGCTATGTGAACTAGGCTTACAGCCAAATGTCCTCACACAGCCTACTGAATTGTGTCCACCATGGCATGCAGCCTCCAAGGAAACTACCTACAGATTGCTTGGAGTTCACCAGACATGTGTGAGACATGAGAACTCACACTGTCTGGACAACTGATTCACATTTAGATTCCACAGGCTAGAATTAAGGTTATCTATGGATGCTGGGTAGGAAAAGCAACAACAGTGTAAACTTTCATGTTTCCTGCATGACCTCTCCCTCAAACTGAGCACAGCCAGCCTTCAAGGTCAAGGTGATGCAACTGCAGAGAGAGTGTCCAGCTTTGTTTCATACTGGTAAGACCTGTCCACACATTTGCCCCAATCACAGCGTAGGGAGCAAAGCAGAGGGGAAGCCATCACTAGCTGCGTGGTGACATTGAACCTCTTCCTCCTCTATTAGGAATCTCTTGCAAACCCCTCAAGCCAATTTTTCTTTCTTATTTTAAAAACTTTCTCATCCTGCCTTGCATTTGAAGTAACTGAGAGATTGTTAAATAGCTTTTTTCTCCAAACCATATAAATTATTCAAGAGAAGGAATGTTCTTCCCATACCTTATTCGGATTTGTGTTCCTTCTTCAGGAAACTACCATGGAGTGTAGAATTAGTAAATATTTGTTCAACTAAATATAATATCTTTTCAAAAAAATACAAATGAAAACCTATGAAATTTTGATCCCTATAGTAGGAAGAGAGAAGGAACACATATAGAAAATATGGAATATAAAGTAAGCCAATAAAAGAAATTATATGGGAACAGAGAAAAACCAGAGTAAGAGGAGGGCTAAATCACATCAGTAGCAGCGAGTACAAAGCCTCATACGTGGCAGCTACACAGGACATGTCTGTTGAGTGAATAAAATGAATGAGTGAACAAAAGCAGGGAAAGAGAAAAAAGAACAGTAACATAACCTTATATCTTAGTCCATCACTTTAATCCAAGTGGACATATTGTAACAGAAACTGGTTTATTAGTTTAAAATCAAATATTGAAATAATGAGAAATTAAAAACATCTGGCTGCTTTGCCCTGTAATGAATTATTTTATTTGCACATATGTGTATGGGCTGGTGCATACAAGGGTCTCTAACCATGGCAAATGAATGCCACACTTTTTGTGGATGACCATTCGAGGCTGCTAGAACATGGGTCCTGAGGAATCAGACCTAGGACAGTAGGCTTGGCAAGCAAGTGCCTTTAACCACTGAACAAATATCCCCAGCTCCACTTTTTTCATTCTTTTCTGACAAAACTACTTTGCTCATTAATTTAACAAAAGCACAGAACAGTGCTTTTCTATAAGCAGGAAGAAGATACAGTGACTCTACTCAGTTTGGAAGAGACTTGGGAGAGTTAAGTCTCTCTTCTTAAAATCATAATGGGGGCTGGAGAGATGGCTCAGCGGTTAAGGCACTTGCCTCCAGTGCCTAAGGCCCCGCGCTCAATTCCCCAGGACTCACATATGCCAGACCCACAAAGTGGTGGCCCTGGTTCTCTCTCTGTCTCTGTCTCTCTCTCTCCTTCTCTGCTTGAAAATGAATAAATAAAATATTTTGAAAATCATAATGGGCAAAATCAAAACTTGTACCAAGTTCCTCAAACTCACTGACATTCTCACTGTGACCCACAGGCCAGCAGCACATCACCTCTGGAGGTTCTGTTTAAAACGCAAAATGTCAGACTCCACTCAGAAACCTGAATAGGATTTTAAATATTATTAATATCCCTAGACTCATGTAATGTTTTTCTTTCTTTTCCATGCTGAGGATGAAATCCATGGCTCCAGAGATAATAGATAATGATTCCAACACTGCGCTACATGTCTAGCCCAAGAGTTAACTGCTTAGCTGATATGAAACCATATTTAAATCTGCATTCCTTGAAATAAATACAAATATAAATATAAGCATATATTTATGTCATACATATTCATAGAAAGAGGGACATATAGAAATGTTATCTTTATTTAATAATAGTGCTACAATAATATTGCTATTTTTAAAAACTGTGTATTAATACAGTACAATAATATATTACTAATATTACTCAGTTGTATTAAATTATAATGTAATTTATGCAAATATACAATGATAAATTTGAATTAGAAAGAAATATAGTCTGTGGGTATGATTGCAATCCGTAATGAAAAATTTATTGAGAAAAATGAGCCTCTTTTAAATTAAATTAAAATTGAGGAGTATGGTGGGAATTAAGATAATGCATTCAAATCATTTCTTTGGGTACAAAGAATTCTAAGAGAACACAAATTAATATAGAAATCATAATACTTGGCATCATGTATAAAAAACAAAGCATTGCAAGATACTTATTGTAACATATATTAACATAAGGGATTTGCCTGTACACACAGACATGTACAATAGGTAAGTGGACTGGAAAGATTTCAATGAACATGTGAAGGTTGTGTACTACTAATCAAGAAAAATATTTTTGATATCATATTAATAATAACAAGCGATAATTTCTGAAGAGCATGAACAATATGGACCCCAAACATTTTCTAACATACAGCCTTCCTCAGATGAAACCATGAAAGGAAGGGATAAGGTCATTTTCCTTCAGACAGGAAAGATTATGTTATTATTTTGCATTTTTAAGAACTCTGGCAAAGAATTTTTTAAACTGTAGCTGGAAGTTCAGAGTGGCGTTTCTTACCTAATTGCTACAGCTTTCCTCTGTAAGATTTTCTGCAAGCATTTTAATATTTCCCATTGCCATTTGTCATTGGTTTTATACCTTAATGAAATGCAGTAAAAGTACATCTGTATTTAAATGTAATAAATAAATAGAAAAGCATCACAATGAAAAGTGAATACAAAATACAGAACAGTTGAACTAGGTCCAGAGAAATAAATTAAATCTTCTAAATATTTTCTAAGAAAAAAACATATAAAACGAGTTTCTGAGATCAAAAGTTCTTTAAAAATTCTAAAGGCATGATATTAGATTTAAATTGAACCATAACAGTGATTATAAATTTGCTATATATAAAAAATGAAATATTCTGGATGTAGTGGAAAATGCCTTTAGTCCCAGGACTTGTGAGACTGAGGTAGGAGAATTGCTGTGAGTTCAAATCAGCCAGACAGTACAAAGTGATTAACCTTGACTAGAGCAAGAACCTACCACAAAAATAAGTAAAAATAAATAAATAATAAAATAATAATAAATGAAATAAAGAAAAACCAAATGTGTTCATTAAATGTTTGACATTTAAAAAATCTTTAAAACTTTCCATGTGCAATTATTATATATGGCTATGTTTGCGAACTTGGGAAATACTCTTTTTTGTAAGAACAGCTCAAAGTTTTATGATACACAGAAATAATTTTTCAATTCTAAAATTGTGAATGCACTTCCAGTGTAGAGGGTATAACAGAAAGTAAAGCCTTTGATGAGTTCATGTTGGCTATAGAGTGTTCAGTTTAGTATGTTTTCATATTAGTATGTTCAATTGACTTTTTTCACCTATTGCAAATCTTATACAATATGTATTCAAACACATATTTCATATATGTATATATGCACATACATAATATCATATAACCTGAATGCCTGTGAAATTTTGCATTGTGCTTAGAATTGACATTTCCTTTTTAATAAATGTGAAGTGTCCTATGAGAATTTTTATTTCATACATTGTTTCCTTGCATTCATGAATATAATTCTAAGCTAGTTCATATGATTTATCTTTCATATAGTCTCTACTTAAGACCATATTAGAGATCAGACTCTCTCCATCCTGAAGGTCCAGCCCATCAGTAGGTTTGTGATCGGGGATCTCTCTTTGATGGAGAAACAGCTATTCAATGAAAAGACTAGAACTCATTAAGTGTATGAGGTTCTGGAATTAATCTTGGATAATTGTTGGAATTCATATTATCAATACATATATTTGATTTTAAATTGGAAGAGTTACATTAAGACATTTGATCTCTCATGAAAGGAGTACTTTTGAGGTGTATTCTTTTCACCTATCCTGTGGCTTCCCTAAAAGTAAAGGCCATCTAATAATGATACTTAAATTCCCAATGAATACTATATACTTGAACTACAATATACACTTAGAATAATTAATTAAGTTTGGGCTCAATAAGCCAAGATGCATAGTGATGTGTGGACATGTGTTTGAGAAGGTATATTAAAGCCATAGAATAAATATATAAAATAAATTATCTCATATATAGTAGAAAAATAGATCTCCAGAGACCATTCAAAACACATCACCATAGACCTCATTGCTTGATCCTAATTGTTTTATTATCAGCCAAATATATATGTTTATAATGCATCCATCTTCAGAGATATTATCCATAGTAATTTAGTAGGTTAAATCAGTTAAGAATCAAGTTGTTTATTGGTCACAATGTATAGTAAAATTTCATAACTCATAGATTTTCCAATTTTCTTCATATCCTAGTTATCTTACGATATCAAGCATATGATAGAGTCTAAACTTCTGTGATGTGTGAAACAGAAGTACACATTGCTTAAGGCTTCTTCAAGTCAGTTATGTGTTAAAGATAACTTTTTAAAAAGTCTATTTTCAGAACCTAGGAGTTTAGATAAAATTTGGATATGATGAGAAAATTGGAAACTGGATATCATAAAATAAATACTTTTTTGTTTATGGAGAGACAGTCTTACTATATAGTCAGGTCAAACATCTAGATGTCTCTGTCATCAGTACAGGTTTTTGGCATGACACCTGCCTCCTATATAAATATTTTGGTAGAATATGAGTAAAGGAAAAAACACATAGGGTAAATTAGGGAAATTAGTAGTAATAATAAAATTATACATTTCTAATATAATAGCTAAATCATTAAAGAAAAGTTACTCTCAATATTTTCGATCCAATTGGCTAATTTTCATAATTATAGAGTTTCATGCTTTAGGCAGGTTGAACTTACAGACTTCATAATGCTTGTAACTTACCTATATAGGTAGACTCATAGAGGAAATTAGGTTGTAGTGTGCTTGTAAATATAAAAAGCCAATATATGATAAAGGAAAGTGCCTTTGTAGCATTTGTTAGTCCTAATACAGATACTCCTAATTTCTTAGTGGATGTCAAGCTAAGAAAGTTATATCATTGAAAGTGAAGTTTAGAAAGACAATAAACATAGGTTGATTTTATCTGGTTTCAGCCAGTTTCTGCTCATAATAAAATACAAGTTAATATTTATTTGTCAAGAAGTTAATTGCTGTCAACTAAATATAATACTAAGAGATATGTGAAATACATCTTTTGAATGACAAAAATGTACCTAAGAAATTTATTTTAGTATATGAATTATATTTGTATTCAGTAACCCTCTCACATTTAATTAACTCCAGTCCCCCCACATTATATATGTGAACTCCATTTAGAAAACTATACATCATAGATTATTGACAGAAAGTTCTCATTTTTATAAAATGGTCTTAAGAAAAAGTTATAAAATATTTAAGCAAATAAATTTGTCCCATCTATCATAAGAAATATTTATTGAGCACATAGTGATAGAGTATTTTGAAGGCATTACCACAATGAGACACTGGACATTTTTAATCCCTTTACTTTGTTATTTAAGGAGAGTCTTGTTCTAGATCAGACTGACCTGGAACTGAAGTCTCAGGCTCAGGGTGGCCTCGAACTCACAACAATCCTCCTCCCTCTGCCAGCCTAATTCCTTTACTTTTAAGGGAAAATGTTCCATGAGACAAGGCCAAATTTAGTTTCTCTTTTTTTAAAAAAAAGTTGTGATGAAGGAATCCTAATAATTGTTCTAAAATTTGACATAGAGAAATATTTCCATTCTGCATATCTTGTTATGGGTGGAGTTTTCTTATAAACTACATAAGATAGGTAGATATTGCTCAGCTACTTAATACCTTAAGGGACAGAAAAAAATAAGGTAAAAATGATTCAAATTTCCCCTCACTGTCCAATTTCAGTTTTCTTCTCTGCATGCTGATATAGTAAAGTGATGGTATGTTAGAAGCTGTCATTCAGGAGAATGCTTTCAAACTGTTTGGAGGTGCCATTCTGGCTTTAGCTGGAATTTATGTTCACATATAAATATTCACAGAACCATATATGTTTTTGAAAATAAAAGAGTCAAAAATTTACTGAATGATGGAAGTGGGACGGCTCAAGATTTCAATTATGTTGCAACAATCCATAGCCTCAATTTTTTGTAGCTACAACTCACAAATTATAAAGCAAGGTGTACAGCTTAATGCATTTGTTTTTGTTTAGTGTTTTCTTCTGGATAATTGGCAGATATATTTTCCATTGAAGAAATACCTGAAGTTAACCTTTGACAGAAGATGTGATCAGCGGCTGTATCAGACAAATTCTCATATGGATTCACCTCAGCAGTTCTCACATTATTTAAGGACACTAGAATGGGACCATTTGAAGGTAATATGCTCATTGTTTATTGCACTGCATGGGTTAATAACATACTACAAGAACAATACTTCAATAGCTCATGTTTACCCCCTATATTATCCTCATCATGAAAGAAAATAATGAAACTGGAAAGAAAAAACAGTAGGTCTAAGTTTACCCATGAAACTTACATAGCAACAAAGAAGAACCACCATGGCATAACAAACTAAAAACAATTTTCCGATTTCTTGATTAAAAACAAAATTGTCACTTCTCTTGTTCATATACAACTGCTCTTGCAAAGCTGCAATTAAACGTTACTTTAAAGTAAGTATTTGAACTGAGTTTTATACAAATGACCACATGGAGTTCATTTTGAGTCAAATACATAGTTTATTAGTGGAGTTTCAGTTGCAAGTACTATTATTCAACACTTAATACCTCAGTCAGAGAGAAGCTTCTCAAGAAGAGAGAAGGCTATTTTCTCCTACATTCTCAGTATTAAATATTCTTCAAGAAGTAAATTTACACTTGTTTCATGCATTGTCTTTCAGATCATTCTTTCCTCTTCAATCCCTGATTTTTAATAGTAAACATGAAAACCAAAAATAATTATTTAAAGGATAGATTGCATGAAATCTCTATAGATATTGCACATCATTGTAACATAAGCAAATCTCTTTTAACACTGACCTGTGGTACATTCTCAGTGGAATATTTTAACTATCTATATTAATCATACATATGTCTACTTTTATACGGCTATTACAAATCTTTCCTCGGTGACACAATATGCCATATTTCATGCTTTTTAATTTTTTAAAAAATTCTAATAACATTAGCTATTAAATTATAAGCCCATATGAAATACCATATTATATGATTCACCTTTAATAATTAAGCACCTCACAAAGAAATATATATTTGAACCTAGCAAATTGCTAAAGTATCCACATTGAATAAAATTCACAAACATGACAGGAGCAGAATAATCATCAGAGCTATTTGTTCTGCTTCCGAATGGAATTGCTCAGGACTGTATTTGAGAAACCAGAGACTTGCCCTTTCCTACAACAGTAAAAACACAGCAAGGAAGGGTCCCCCTTGCCTCCCATGCCTTCTAATGAGATCCAGTTCACAGAAATGAACAGAAAAAAAAAAGGAAAATCTTGGGCACATCATCAGAGACAGGGAAGCCACAGAGAGATAGTCATGAAACACATATCTACATTCTAGTCCTGAAAATGAAAAATTATTTAAAAACAATATCCATTATGAAACTATGTTAACAATAGGCTGCATGGTCCCAGCATTGGGAGAAGGGTGCTGTGACCCTTGACCTCTATTCACAAAAAAGCCTGAGAAATAAAATCAGGTTGATCATTGCTGTTTTTTTTTAAATATAGGCTGTCTTTATCTAAACTTGTATAAAGGAAAAAAAATCTATTCTGAAATAGCCAGTCTGGTTCTTAAGTCATGTGACTTGCTTCTTCTGCCAGCCATGTGCTGGGTATCATTTTACTCTGAAATAACTATGCGATTTCAGCTCAACCTGCCTTTGCTCATAATGCATGACATAGCCCATGAGGGAGCCTGAGAACAGGCTCCCTTGAAAAGCGAGGCTCTCATGCTTCGCCTGTAACCATGGAAGCAGATGCTGTTTTCCTCCGCTGCTTACCTCTTTGCAGCCTCGAGCTGCTCCCTATTGTGAAAGGGGGGACGCCTTGATTTTCCTTCATCATGACCGAACTTGCCTCTTCTTCAAAGGGCATGGTGCTGCAGGTCATTGGTCTAGACTGTTTGCACGGTCCACAGCACAGCCTTGATGTCACCCTTGCTCCGTCTGAGCCACACCACCAGCCGCGCGTCTGTGCACTGGAGAGGACATTGGAGATCCGTATTGGAAAAGAAGTCTGATTCTGCCATTGTGCCGGTTCACTCATCGATCGAATGAATATCGAACCTCCTGTCGGTGCCTGTGTGAAATAGATAGCTTAGCAAGCACTTTTGTGCCCAACCTGTGCAGTGGGCCAAAAGGTTTGCCTTTTAGTCCCAAGATTTCTCTCTCTCTCTCTCTCTCTCTCTCTCTCTCTCTCTCTCTCTCTCTCTCTCTCTCTCTCTCTCTCTCTCTCTCGACTTTATGAAATTTTCTGCTGGCTTCAATTATTTATATGCCTTTATCCAGCTGTTCTGAGGGCTGCTGCTTTCTCTGTTTGGTGTCAGATGGCTCATTCTATTTTCTGCCAAGTCTTTACTTTTGTAGCTTTTAAGGATCATTTTGTAGCTTTATCAGTAGAACTGGTGTAACTTTCACTGTACCTTATAAAGCCAAAAAGTTATGCTGTCCTTTTAAGGAGATGACTTGATGGTGTCTATTACTTAACAGGTTTAAGTCCAGAAAGGTGAACTTGAACTGCTCAAGGTAATTACAGTGATTGTAAGTAAATCCAAATAATCACATTGATTTTAAGTTGAACAGGATTGTTTAATAAGGGTTAGGGTTAGGGAAAAAATGTTTTCTCCCCCTTAAAACATTTGAGAAAATATTATTTGAATCATTGAGATATTAACTGTGGCTTGTGAAAGGCACATGGAATTTTATGATATGGTATATTAACTATATATGTATGATGGCATGATTTTCATTAGAAAGTACACAATATGAAAAATCTTTACAAATGATTTTAAAACAATTACAATTGTTGCTGGCCATCAACAAGGGATGTTCATACTAACTGGTGTGAGTGGTCCTGCCTGCTCATTCTGCCTGTATACTTTTACTATATCCCTATGAAACCAGATCGCCTCCACATGGCTCATATGCTTATTTTCAGGAGACTGGTGAAAAGCATTGCTTGTGTGTGTCATCAGAACTGGTGTGGTTTGAAGAAGCCAATATATCATACTTGAAGGCATACCTATTTGTGCTAATTGCCACAGGCAAAAACGGAGGTCTAATGCTACATAAAAAGGTTATTGTGGCAAAGGAAACTAAATTCACAATGAGTACTCATTTCATCCAGCCTGAGTCACACAGAATTCTTCCCTAGCTGAATTTTGTATCAGAATGCATGAGCTGATGTTTTTACCAAAGGAGGGTATAGTGAAAACAGTGAACCATTGGCTCAGGGATGTTTATATTGTATCTGTTTAGGGATTGGATTTTGTTGCCTCTAACTTAGAAGATATGTCAGCCAGAAGTTTAGAAAGAGGGAATGTTTGGAAAGGCAGAAACTTAAAGCAGTAAAAGTCACATTTTTTTTTATTCTAATGATGAATGATGAGTGAAATGTATTTCTACATTCTTTGTCATGAACATAAAACAGTTAAACATGAGTCAAGAGGCTCATGAGCTGCCAAAGGAAGTAAATTTGATATCATAAATTTACTTTTCCTCAGATAATATTTTATCTTTCATATTCTTAATTACAAATAGTTTGTTAGACTTGGAGGTGTAGTTTAATTTTAGGTGAGGTTTTAATAGCAGACTTCAGATCAATAGATATGCATTTATCTGGATATTCACTTTCAATTCTTTGTTTCATTTTTATTTGACTTCTTGTATTTTTATTTTTAAATTCAATTTTTCCATTCTACATTTAATGAGGTCAGATTTTTAAATTAACTAACAGAGGCAAAGGTTTGTGCTTGATATTTGTGCATTCCCAGAGTCACACTTTACAATCCATTGTATTCATTTATTTTGAGATTTTTTTTGTTGTTGTTAACCATTTGCATTTAGTTCTTTGTGGAAATTGCTTGTTTTGCATTTTCTAAAAATTTGTAGTAATATCAGTTGAAGTAATTGTCTTCTATAAAAGGAATATTGTGTATTTCTGTCTATTTGTATGTCTAATGCTATAGAACTTATAATAATGTGCTAGTGCTCTGTTATCCATTGTGCTTTTGACCTCAGAAAACCAAAATATGTATGTATGATAGAATGATATAACATTTCTAAATTGAGTACTTTTGAAATTTGCTGGATTTGGAAATTTCATATTTCAAATATTATAATGAATAATTCAAATGCAGTGAATTTATTGAGGCATTCTCTGGGAGAAGGCATAAGGATTATAATTGTCAAGTATTTCTATGTCTATTTTGATATATAAAATATGCGAAAATATGAACTAAACTATTTTACTTATTTACATTGGATTGGTGCTAAAATTTAATAAATTACACAAACAGCTTCTTTTATCTTAAAATTTGACACTACAAAAAGTAATTATTTTATGAAAGGTCTTTCTAGTAGCTGAAATTTTCATTTTCTTTATGGTGTGGCTGAGAGTCTTTATGTTTAAAAGTATTAATTTATAAGTCAAATACATGATTATTTCACAACTGCACAAAATATAAGAAATCAAATAGTATAAATTTATAGCTTAAAAAAATAAAGTTCCTCTGGCTCCCAGAAAAAAGAATGAGTTGTTAGATATAAAAGAACATGTCTTTAAATATTATTTTAATATTTCTGCTAATACAATTAAAGATAATGAGGTATATATATATATATATATATGAAACATATATATGTAGGCATATCTTATATTGCTATACATTATCATATTAGCTATACATATTTTTAATTTGTAATTTTTATTTTCTTCCTATAATTTATTGAAATCATTCTATACAAATCTTGGATTTTTGTAAAATATTTAACTTCTGCTATTATTTCATAATTATTATGTTGCATATAGTATCTTTGGAATAGTCTATAAGAATAGCTTATTAGAAAAGATAAATGAATCATGTGTTACTTTTAACAAAACAGAAGAAAGCAAAATGTTTAAGAGAGATAAAGTTGTACCAAGAATTTCAATGTTGTAGATAAGAATTTGGACTTTTATTAAAATGTTATTTTACTGTGAGTTTAACTGTATGCTGAATGCAGCATGCTTAGTGATCATGCCAAAATGTCAAATTAATCTTCCTTCCGTGAAAATTGTAAAATATGGAAAAATATTTGTATGAATCTGAGTATTTCTGTTTTATGATTACATCATAGTTCTTAAAAACACCATTATGCAACCTGAAAATGATGTCACCATCTGGATTCTTTTAGATGATCCTGAGTATTCAGCATCATGCTACGAAAATAATAAAAAAGATAGATCCTGGCATATTTTATTTTCATATATGGTCTTTGCAGAGTTGATCTCTCTTTTACCCAAAATTTATTTCCTGTGTTTCAGATCAGAACATTTTTCATACTGCTGTCTTCTTCTTCCCCCTCCCCAAAACACATTTGCCATAAACTTCTGCACCAATCATGAGAAAAGACTCAAATAGCAATTCCGGAAGCAGGCTTGACAGTAAAAATATCACAGACTTTGATTTTATAAGACAAGTTGGAGAGGAGTCAAAATTGCCACATGCGGTGTGAAAAAATGCCACCCTGGTGTGAACCAAAGGTTTAAAATGGAGGCAAGATGCATGCAAGCTCCATGTCTGAGCTTTTCCTGGGAATTGTCTGCCACAACCTGCAGGGTATCGAGGGGGCTCAGGAGAATAGAGAGCTCTTGATGACACAACTGTGAAACATCAGGACGCAAATGTGTTAGTTGGGATATTTTATTTTTAGGGTTTTTTTTAAAGGTTTGTTTTGTTTTATTTTGTTTTGTTTGGTCTCATTTAGCCATCATGATACTAAACTGTTTTACCCAAAACATACAACAAATCCAAAAGAAAAAAAAAAAACAGAAAAGTCACATAATGTGTGAAGAAACTGTTGCCTACAAATGAATTGTGAGCTGTTTTCTTTTTTCTTTTTCTCTTTACATTCCTTCGTTAATAGAGAAGTGATCAACTGCCCATTATATTTTAAACTCCTTGTTTTGTGGATGTGGGTTTTCTTTACAAAAGGACAAATATGAAGGAGGCTGATAAAGCCTTAATTATTAGTACAATAAAATATAAATTATATTACTTATATATGTTTATCAGCTAAATTATCAAGAAAAGAGAAAAGAAAAACACAAAGTTCATTATCATAAGCATTTATTTTTTCCTAACTAATACAGTAATGCCTAATTCAGCAGAAAAATTTCTTCATGAAAATATGACCATAATATGCTAATAAGATATACTAATATTACATCTGAGCATTTCAAAGTGTAAAATTTTATTTCATAACAAAAATATGTTAACCATAAATAATGAAATAAAACCAAAGTTAAACCACATTCATTGGCTAAAATAACTAACAGACAATTAAAATTCAAGGACAATTAAGATATATACCACTGTGTCATAACCCCACTCTAATAATCTTTATATGTTCATAAAGGCAGCACTCTATGAATACCAAATACAAGATAAATTATGAATAGAATTTAAGAAAGAAGCATTTCCTAGGTGTATATGATCTAATCAACACATAACATCTAAATATAATGAGAAACATCTTTGAGGACCACTGAAAAGATCATTACACTTTGAAATCAGTTTTATTATATTTGCATCTTATCTCTTATAAGACTTGGGTCTAAAGCCAGTAAATCCCATTGGTTATGAATGCAGGTCAAGAGAGGAACATTTTCTATTTACTCTTTGTAACACTGGATAGAAATCAATCTGTTACTTTCATTACAACCACACAATCAATTCTATTTAAAGTATAATACAACAGCCAAGTCCAAGGACAATATGGATCCTTGGGAAAAGCTCATATCATTTGCAGGCTGTGTTTGATATAGCTCCCAGTAAATTGTTTTCTTTCTAATTAGCGTACATGTCCATTTAAAGCAAACATGCCTAAATTGGTATTGCGATATCAGATCTTCCTTTTGTAACAATAAACTTTAGAAGAGGCTGCTCCCTGTACTTTTACATAATGAAGATAATATTTATATCCATTTTAATATTTCAAGAAAAAAATATACATAACTCTACCTTGAAATTAGAACAATAAATCATTTATTTTGGAAGCCAACTTCCCATCCTCTCTCAATCTGTGATTTTTTTTCTTATTGTGCTACAAAATTGCCAAAATTTTTGCTTGTGCAGTGTTTGTTTGGTATGACTCATTTTAGCACACGAAAGAAATATATCCTTAATTTAAGAAACTGTTCTTAAATATCAACCATAGTATTAATCTTCATATGTAAATTATTTTAAAGCACAGGATAAACCCCTGATTACCAGCCTGAATAGTAGTTGAATGAGTAGATGATCTCTTATGTTATTTTATTATTCTTGCTATTTGTTGTGGTTTGATCCACATAAATTTTATATATATTTGGTATGAACAGATTGATATTTTAATATATGTATATATGGTTCAAGGAATAAATCAAGATAGTTAATATATTTATCACCATTTATTGTGGTGATGACATTTAAGATTTACTGTACTGGAAATTTTCAAGTATACAAACATTATTAACCTTAGTCACCACATTCTACAATAAATCTCCAGGATTTTTTTATCTTAACATTGTTTTCTTTTCAAGCAACATACTCCAAGTCTTCCCTCCTTTATTTTTTAAATGAAGACTTTTTTACCTCAGTTATAATCATCTTAATTGTTTCACTTCCTTATTTTCCTAAATGTGTGGCATTTAATCATTCAAGATGATTAAAATGGCAATTTTCATAGATATGGTATTAGGAAAAACAAATGTGTGTACATTACTCATAATGAAGTCTACCCCTTCCATATAAAAGTTATCATTCCAATTTAAAGATAACTTTTGGGTTGTTTTATGGAAAAGACTACCCCAAAATTATGGAGTTTGAGAATTTTTTCTTTTTACTTAGAAGAAGCAATTCCTAATTGCATTTCAACATTTCATTTTTTCTGAAAATCAGCATCAGGTCAGCTGTTGGTCATCATTCAGAAATGGTTTTTTGATAACCATGTTCATGAATCCTACTCATGTGAGAAGTAAACTGAAATTTCTTCAAGCACAATCCAAAGGCAACGCATACAGTAAGAAGGTACATTCACAATACTCTATGATATCCTACATGATTCTCACCTAAAGTGTCTCTTTGTCCTCTTTCTGGCAATGGCTACCAAACCTAATTTCAAAGCCTTCAGGAGAGAATCAGCACCTGGAAGAAAACTAGAAGACGTTCTCCTGGAATCTCCCCTGGAAGAGAATTTCTAATGCCCTTGATCAGTTTTGGACAAGGATGCTGTTCCTTTATATGACCTCCCTCACAAAAAGCATCTAAGTCTACTGTCTCCTGAGCCTTCCTACCATGGGTCATAAACTCCTTACTCGAGGGCCATAGGCCATGTCTGGACCTCAATGAACATTTGGAACCTGAAGATGACAGGTAGATGAAGTTAACCAGGCTACAGATAATGACATGTATGGTGGTCCAGGATAGTCATTAGTGGTGTCCTTGATCATATAATCACTGAAGAAGAAGAAAGGTCATCACCATATGTGATCCAAAACTTGAGACGAATATGGGAGTCATTATAACATAGATCAAAGTAAATGATGAGAATTGTTCACATTTTCTGTCACACTGCTTTCAAATGCTTTTAAAGGTAAAATAGAGGTGTTAAATGTTCATCCCTGGCACGGGGTTGACATTGCCTTTACTTCTATGACGTGTGTTCAACCTCATCATATATCCTTTGAGATGAAACATGAACTTCCTGAATTGAATTCATCTTCAAACTTCCACCCAAGTTGGTGCAGAATCCCTATGGTCAATTGTCTTTAAATCAGAGGTCACTAGCTACATTCCCTTGCTCCTATATTTTTCTCTATCATTTGAGGGAAAATGATAGGACAAGATGCTATTTACCTTTGAAATTAAACTTGTTTGTGGAAATTGTTTTCATATACTAAACAATAATAATCATAAGTATTTTCTGTATTAAAGGGATTTTAAAGGAACCTGATTAATATAACTTAATTTACATTTACATTGGAAGGAAGCATTATATGCTGATGAAAGTAATGAGCACGAATTAAGTTCAAAAGTGTGACCGTTTGAAATATATACTCAAATAATTAAACATTATAAATAAAAAGTTCATGCGCCATAAAAAATTTACAAGTGTCTAGGAAATATGTATATAATGTCCCTTAAGTAGGTTTTACAATTGTGTTCCCTCATTGTTGTTTAAGATTATAAGTGAAATCTTTTCTAAGAGATACACTGTTAACTAGTCGAATAATATACATGCTATGTTGTTTGGGAGTAAAGAAGATCTATCTTAATAATTCCACAAAGTAAAATTTCAAGGGCAAGTCTGTAGCTAGCAGCCCAATGAATGTGCACATTCTTTTAAATTTCTGTTTAATAATTTTAAAATACGACTTTGATATTTCAATGTTATTGCTATTGCTCTCATGAGCTAATGCAGGGCTAGAGAGATTCATGAGTAAGTCAATAGTTTGTCAAACATTATAAAGGACCTGAGTGTTCCCCCATAAAATGCCAGGCATGATGGTACACACTTGTAATCCCAGCAGTAAAGAGGCAAAGTCAACCTCACCCTTAAGCCTTAATGACTAACTGGTTGAATCAGTGAGCTCTAGATTCAATGAGAAACCTGTCAAAAAAATGAAGTAGAAAGCAACTGAAGAAGACATCAGACATTGATCTCTGACCTCCAAATGCCTGCACATACACACATGCACGAACACGTGCATACATATATGTGTGTGTAAACACATATGAACACGCATATATACATGCCCACACCATACAGACATACACATACTAAAAGAAATCTAACAAATACTTCAAATGTATTTACAGATTTGGTAGTTGGGGTTTTGACTTTGCTGCCTTTCAATAGAGGAAAAGTAATTGGACACTGAAGTTTGAATGTATTTCTTTTGCTGAGCTAGTGCTATGCATACCATACATTTGCAATGCTGGCCAGCTGCATCAAGCTGAGGCTCCCAATCACCCAGTGACCATGAAGGTTACAATCACTCATACACTGCAATAAGAAAGACCTATACACAAAGTGTGATGACACATCAGTTCACAAGAAATGGAAAAACCTTTCTATCATGAGCCTTTAGATAGACTCTTTCTTGGAATCTCTGACTTCCACGCTTGGTTACCTTGCTGTCTTGAGGGAATTAGAGCAGCCTTCACCTTGCTTCTCTAACAGCAGTTATAGTGTCCTCCCTCCTCTCAGTAGGGACCATTGAGGTGGATTAGGATTAAGGAGGTAGGCTATTATTATTATTATTATTATTATTATTATTATTATTATTATTTGGTAGTCACTTAGAGACACACATGCTCAAAGGAAACTTCACCCTGCTTGTCCAGGCAGGACTAGAACTCCAGTCTGATTCAGTGTCACCCAGGTTGGTGATAAAGGTTAGCATCCTGGGTCAGTGTTCCTCCAGGGCCCAACAATCAATAAAGATCCCTCATAAACATTTATATTTGGCAGTGGGGTTCATCATATTTGGATGCCTCATTTATATAAATAGGCCTCCTTGGCCAGCCATGATGGTGCACACCTTTGATCCCAGCACTTGGGAGACAGAGGTAGGAGGATCACAGTGAGTTCGAGGCCACCCTGAGACAATACATAGTGAATTCCAGGTCAGCCTGAATGAGACTCTACCTCAAAAAACTAATGAATAGATAGATAGATAGATAGATAGATAGATAGATAGATAGATAGATAGATAGATAAAAATAGGCCTCCAGGTGAGATTTTCTGGTCTTTCCCTCTCCCCAACCAGCCATGGTTGGGGGAGAAGAACTTCTCTTGGCTTGAGGTGATCCTGCTTCCCCCTTCTACTTCAACTCTCCCCTAATAAATCCTTCATATCTTACTCACCTCAGTTTCTATGTTTTTCAGTTCTTTGCTAAACAAGGACATGAACTTGAGGCTGGAGACCCATGGGCCTTGTGAGTTCTAAGCCTAGTGTCTATCCTACCTCTTACATCTTTATGGAGATATCATCCTGTGTTACTAGGATTGCATATCTATTATAATCTTGCATGTCTATTAGCAGTAAACCAGATATCAGGAATGAATCCAAAATTCCAAAAATGATTATACACTATCATGGAGAATAACAAGAGATCTTATGCAGATAGTATGGTGAAAAAAAGGTAAGCAGGTAGGATGTGATTTGAGGTTGATGTGGTCTGGGAGTAAAAACAATCTTGTCAAATATTACTAAGGACTCAAGTGTACCCCATAAAATGCCAAGCTAGATGGTACACTCTTGTAATCAAAATTTCCAACCAAGAGAAAAAACATTAATTTTCAGAACTAGAGAATCTGCTATCAGGCGTGGTAGCAGACACCTTCTGCACTTGGGAGGCAGAAGTAGGAGGATCGCTTTGAGTTTGAGGCCAATCTGAGAATACAGAGTGAATTAAGTTATAAAGTGAAGGTATCACAAAACACATTAAAAGGCTCACTTATGTACTATTAGCTTATTAACTACTGAGTGAACTAAAGAGCACATGTATATAGATTGTTTCCGTTTTTTACTATTGAATATGACAACATATTCTACTAAATTCCAGACGATTATGTTAAAATATAATTAAGCTAATTAAATTTAATAACATGTATTTGCATGTGTATGTGTATGCAATTACACATATCTGTTCATAGGTGTGTGGGCATACATATATGTGCATATATGTCTGCGTGCAGGTAGAAGCCTCACGTTGATATCAGGCATCTTCTTTATCAGTTTTCCATAATTTTAAGACAGGGCTTCTCAGTGAAGCCAGAGTTCACTGATTGAGCTTGATCAACTAGACAGGAAATCCTGGGGATTCCACTGGCTCTGCCTCTCAGTGCTGGGATTACAGGACACACCACCACACTCAGCATCTGCATGTGGGTACTGGGAATGCAAAACAAAGATCTTCATGTTTGTGAAGCAATAACTTTTCCTAACGAACTGTCTCCCCAGCCAGATAATCAGGATTTTTTTTAAGTTAACTGCTTGGATATATTTTGGGAAGATAGGATCTGCTAATTAAACGCAAATGAAATGCTATGAAGATGACTTAGTAGTTAAAGACACTTGCATGGAGAACTGGTTGCCTGGGTTTCATTCCCCCAGTACCCAATACCCACGTAAAACCAGATGCACACAGTGGTGAAGGCATCTGGAGTTCATTTGCAGTGGCTAGAGGCCCTGGGTGCTTATACATTCTCTTTGCAAATATATATAAAATTGGAGAGATTGCTCAGTGGTAAAAGTCACTTGCTTGCAAAGCCTTATGGCCTGGATTTTCCTAGTACCCATGTAAAGCCACATGCACAAAGTGGCGCACATATCTGGACTTCATGTGTTCAGTGGCATGAGGATGTAGCATGGTCATCCTCTCTGTCTCTCTCTCTTTCTGTTTCTCTCTCCTTCTCAAATAAATAAATAAATATTTAAAAAGAAATGTAAGTGGCCGTGAATGGAAGGGGAGGAAACCAAACCTCTTTAAAAATTGATCAGAACTGAAACTCCCTGTCCCAGGCATTGGATCCTTCCTACACTGAGCTGTTGATCAAGCAGACCTACAAGGTTCCCCAAAATAAGACAGATTTCTGTCAAGCTCTTGAATACCCACCCTAGGCCAAAGGTAACATTCTATTGCTGAAGAAACCACAGAAAGGCATTGAACAACACCGAGAGACCTTGCGAGATCCAGAATGGTATCCAGTACCCAGATGGTAGCAAATGCAGTGCTGGAAGGAACAACATAAGCTGCCAGGGGAAACTGGTCAATGATCTTTGGAGAAAGCAGAGACCATGGATACAAAATGCAGACTGTTGCCATGAGAAGGCTGAACACACTTCCTTCTGGGAGAGCTCAATGGACCAAGAAATGATAACTGGTGCAATAGAGGTGCCAAAACCTGGGGTGGGGGTGGGGGAGGTATTCAACAGCTTTTAAATTGGCCAAGAAATCCACTTAGTGACAAGGAACCCTTAACTGGAATTGGGACTCAGGGCAAATTCTAAGGGAACCAAAAACTGGGGCTCCAAAAGGAAATCCCCATTACCAGAGAACTACAGAGAGGCTAATCTTAATAGAATTTTGCCAAGTTAGAAATGTGTGTGTGTCACTCTCCGATTGAGATTTTGTTTCTATTTTTCAGAAGGCAGTGAGAGAGCTGTGGTCATTCCAACTCCACCAATGAGCCCTATGTGGAGGCTGATACCCCAGCAAGAGATGAACCACCCCAGGCCTATCATGTAGGCCCCAATTGAAACCCTTGAGAGAGTGGCAGGGCAAGAAAGAGACCTATAACCACAGCCAATCAGTCAACCTAAGATAAGTCAGTAAGACAGACACCAACAACTCCCAACACAGCTTAAAGTAGAAGCACAGAGACTCTGAAGTTCACAACAATAAAGCAGACTTAAAACTCATACTCCATGACTCAGGGAATTGAGCATAAAGGAGTGGAAAGATTGTAAGAGCCATAGTGGGAGAGATTACCCAGAGACAACACATAAAGGGGGGGGGGGCAATCTGGCTGCCTCCTGTGCTATCCATAACCCTTACCACATGAATTAATCCAGTGTGCCCACTGAGGAGGGCTACCCAGTGGACTGGGGACAGGGAGGAGGGAAATGGGAATATCAACACAATATTTGCTCATTCAATGTATCTAATTTTGGACAATAAAGAAAATGTAGAAAATCTTTAAGAATTGAATGAGCAACTGGGATCATCTTAGTAGACAGTGGCCAAGGTAGGATAATAAGTTAATGAAACATGACTATTAATTAAATTGGAAGATTTTTGTTGAGATACTTAACTACAATTTTAATTTTTTAATATTTAAATAAATATTCAAAAAATGTCAGTCTTTTAAATAATTTGTTACAGCACTATGAATACTAGGTAGTAAAATACATAGAATACATTACCAAAAAGTAATAGAGTTAAAATGTTAAGTTCAGGCTTTCTTTTACTAGATTTTTCTCCAAAAAAATACAATATTTTGCTTATGTCAAAAGGATAAGCATATGATATGCCTCTCACTAGAGATTTATGATTCATAACATGAAAGTATGGCTGCAAAAGATCAATGTTCTTACACATAGAATTTTTCATTTAACATAGCCATAAAATACATTAAATATTTTGTTTCCATGTAAAGGTTCATTGTTATGGTTCATCCCTAAAAAAATCTATTCTGAAAGGCCCTTTCCAAGTTCAATTTCAGCCAGAAAGTTGACATTAATATCCATTCATAATTAATATTCATTTAAATAAAATATTCATTTTATTTGAATATTAGCACATTATAAATAAAATACATTTTAAAGTGCAGTATTAGTATTTAAGAAGTATTAGAGTGCACAGTCAATTCTGAGACAGGCCTTGAAAATATTTCCAAGTGAGTGGCTTTCACCATACTGAAACTATATTATGACTAAAAATAAGAAATTGTGGGGCAGTTTTCTGGGTAGATTTCTTTGGGGGACACTGCCCTCCTCTCAGTTTTGGCTGTAAGGGCTTTGATAGGACTCCTAAATGGTTTTGGATTCTGCCTGGGTAATAGAAAGGGCAAATGTGTGTGAGCTAGCTGCTTTAGTAACATTTCAAAAGGGATCTACCCACAACATATGCTTGAATTTCCAATATGTTGGCCAAAGAGGCATGTATTTTGTCTGTAAACCCATGTATTATTGTCAGCCATGAAACAAGCTGATTAATTAAGTGGGTGGGAGAATAACCGAAAGGCATCAGAGATCAGATGGAGCAGATCCTGAGCAGAACGAGCTGTAGAATGGACAGACTTGACAAGAAAGTTCTTCCAAACAAATAGAGTCCTCCATCAAAAGCTCCCAGGAGGACCTCTGGTGTACACCCAAAAGGACCCTAAGAGATGTCAACAACTTCCCATGCTAAGGAGTGAGAAAACCAAATACAGGCACAAAGGAGAACTCCCAGGAACCTTGGTCTCTCCCTATTACAGCTTGGGTGTCATGAGAAGAAGGCATGAGGAATGAAGGCCAGGAAGAACAGTTGAGGTGTTTCTGGAATAGTTCAGCATGAAGGGCTGGAGAAATGGCTCAGGGGTTAAAGGCACTTGGTTAAAATATTTCAGGATGTGAGGACAGACCCAGCTCAGATAGCAGCAACTGAGCAGAGCAAGATGTTCTGATCACATGTTGGTGAGCTAAAAGTAGCGGAACCTGTTCATGAATCAATGTGAGAATTACAGTGGCTGAGGACGTCTCCTGGAGGCTGGTTTTGAACCACTGGGTAGATGAGGATGGTTATCAAGGGGTGACATAAAGCTAAGGTCCAAACAGAATTGGTGGATCATGGGCCAGAAACTTAGCACCTCTGTAATTTTCCATCTGATATATATGAAATAGCTCACAGAGCATAAATCCCCTAGTCATGGGAGAATTATTGAGTACTCTCTCCAAGCTTCAGCAATATGAATAATATGTTTACAAATATCAAATTTTCCATAAGTCCTTAATTGTCCAATGATATGTTACTCCTCTGTGATTAACGCTTTCCTCAATGGTGTTCCTCACCACTACTGAATCTAACTTTTAAACTCAGTAATCTTTATTTCTTTTGCTTTTTAACTTTTCTTTGAAAAATTTTCCCAAACTTCAATTACTTTCAAAAATAGATGCCAGCTTTATTGGGACAAAATTGTTTATTGGCACTTAAACAAGAAACATACGATGAAACCATCAACAAGTACTAAAGTCATTTGCAATAAGTTGTGTTGAAAGCCACTGGCTAAAAGTATATCATATAATCCATCATTTCAGTTATGTCTAAAAGCTTAAGCATTCAGTGATTAATCAAGACATGGTACATATACAAAATGGAATTCTACTGAGCAGTAAGGAAAAACAAAAAATCAAATTTGCAGGAAAATGGATGGACTTGGAAAAAAATCATGGCGAGTGTGTTTACACAGGCTCAGAAAGACAAATGCTGCTTATTCTCCCAGATGAGGCTCCTAACCTGGACCAGATTCAGATAGCTGTAAGCCATAATGGTTATCAACACAATGAACTTGGCACTAAAATGAAACTAGGAAAAAGGGTAAATAGGGAAGGAAGAGAGGAAGGACTATTGACAAGACAAGGGTCAGTGAAAAAAGGAAGGAAGGAAGGAAGCAAGGAAGGAAAGAAGGAAGGAGAGAGAAAGAAAGGGAGAGAGAAAGAGACAGAAAGGAGAGAAAGAAAGGAAAAGTGAAGGAGAAAGGATAAAAGGAAGGAAGGAAGGAAGGAATGAAGGAAGGAAGGAAGGAAGCAAGGAAGGAAAGAAGGAAGGAAGAAAGGAAGGAAAGAAAAGGAGAGCAGTGGAAATGTCTCAGTGGGAAGATGGGGGTACTGTGGAGAGAACACACAAAACTAAGGCAACATGAACCAATTCCACCAAAACCTTCTTCCTGGACACCATTCTACAAGCGATCCCTCAATAAGGGCAGGGACCCCAACAGAAGAGTCCCAGAGAAAGAGGAAGAATCATGACCCTAAATCCACGAGCTTTGGCACGAAAATCCCTGGGCCAGAATTGGGTTCTGCCTCCCCACAGTGAGCTGTTGGTCAGGGAGACACATGATATCCTCCCAAAAATATAGGTTCATTGCGAAAACACTTGGCTATCTGAAAGACCTAAAAGGTGAGACTCTATTGCTGAAGACACCACAGACTGGGGTTACAGGATATCAAACAACCTTGCTGGAACCAAGAGGGAATCCAGTTCCCTCCTGGCTAGCCAGAGAATAACAACTGTCATTGTCAACAGACTGAGTAAGCAGGAGATCCTGCCAGTTACAGAATCAACCAGCCGAGCAAGAAGTCTATGCTTGTGCAATAGAGGCTCATAGCCTATTCAGGTAACCAACTGATCACAGATTGGACATGAGATCCACTCAGAGGCCGGAGAATTCATATCTAGCTCTAGTAACCAAGCCAGATTTCCTTAGACAGGAAACCAATAGGTTCCAGAGAGAATGTCCATTGCTCCTTAACTCAGAAAAGTGGACATGCACATCAATAAGTGTCTCTCATAACTGTCTTGTCCCCTGAAGTTCAAACTCCTCTCACTTTGGTTGGAAAATCTGCTATACATCAATATAACAAAAATAGGGAGCAGACCATCTACTGTGTGATGGGATACCTCCACCTCATCTGTCCAGGTGCAGAAGTCACTACAGGACTACAAAAAACATTGCTCTCATGGCTAGCCTGAGAAAAGTTCCAGGGAAATGGCATCAGACACTGTGTTCACTCAAGCCTCCTCCAAACGGAGATCTTGTCAACCAAGGCTCAGAAAACATGGCGAAGAGGGGGTGGAAGGAATGTCCCCCTCCCCACATGCACACAGACACTGGATGATGGTCCTTGGTCCCCACTTCTGAGAAGAATCCTCCGTAGAGTTGAGTTTGGGGAGAGGGGATATAAGAGTATAATTCTTTTTAGAAAAAATCAATTATTAAAAAATATAGAGTGTATGGTATATTTTTTGTGTATTCTTTGTAAAATGATTAAGAGATGATTGGTCATAGAAGAATCAGCAATATGATCTTAAAATTTTAGTGTCAATAATTAATATTGGAGTAGAGTTGCACAATATATTCACTTAGAAAAGTAGGGTAGATGGTATATATAAGCACAGTTTACTTCCTATATTATAACTTTTCTATAAATTTAATGTAACTGCAAAACAACCCGTAGCTGTGAGTCCAGTGGTTAAGTGTTCTAGAACTGGAGGATACGTGGGACCCTGTTTTCAACCCACAGCACCAAAAAATTCATACATGAATTAAAAGGTTAAAAAAAATCAGAGATGCGAGGGCACATGTAAGAAGGGTATATGTTTATGAAACTTCTAAAAGTGAAAAGTATTTAAAAATTGGCATCAAAGGATTCTGTGTTGTCTTCATTTTTAATTAAATATATCATTTCATTTGCATTTTTGTTTAAATTACATAAAATAATATAGAACGAGAATCTGTGTGTAAATACATGACTACACAAATTATCTTGAAGCTTAATAAATAAACAAGCATTAACATAATAGATCACAAAGGAGTTATGACTTGGCCATAAGTTTGCACATTCCCACATATGACTAGAAAATATTTGTAAATTCCCCTAGGTCAAAACAAGAACAATTTTTAAACATATTTTAACATCGTCAATTTCCTACTTAGGTACAAAATGCAGGGTCTTCCTTATTGCTTCCTTCTCCCCTTTAAAATCTCCTCCAGTTCCAAATCCCATCAAGTTTTACTTATCTTACATTTCATCCTCATTTCTCCTCAAAAAGTCAAAATATCTTTATTTGCCGATATAAACATGAGACCTTAAAGCCTCTACCAGAAAATACTTCTAGCTGATAAACAGTTTGAGCATGTTCCATGACACAAAATGATCATACAAAAATCAGGTACCTTCATGTATTCCAATGAGAGTCCCATTCATGGTAACCACAAAAATTAAATATCTAATAATATCCCTAATCAATGAAGTACAAATGCCTGCATACAATTAAAACTTTAAAGTTTTTTGGGGAGAAGACACTGAAGTTGGAAAGTTTTCCCATGTCCATGGCTTGGAAGAATTAATGCTGTGAACAGGACCAAATTCAATATAGAAATTTAACGTAATTACCATCAAAATTTCAGAAGTACTATTCACAGAAATAGGAAAAAAAAATCATATGAAAGTAGAAAAGACCCAAGTAGCCAAAACTATCCTCACCAAAAAGAACAGTGCTGGTGGTATCACAAATCCTGATTTTAGGTTCTACTAAGGAGCCACAGAAGTAAAACCAGATGATACTGGCACAAAAACAGACATTTAGATCAATGTCATCTGCCATGTTAAGATGTAGCTAGAAGATCCAAGAACCTACTCAAATGTCAATTTGATCTTGAGCAAAATAAATTTTCTTGGTCTTGAGACATGGTTCAGTGGCTCAAATGCTTGCCATGTAAAGATGAAGACCGGAATTTGGATCCATAACATCCACATATGAGCTGGGTGTTGTAGATGAATCCAAAAACCCAGAGCAGGGGAGGCAGAGATAGGGGGATCCTTGGGCTAGCTGGCTGGATTCTTTTTTTTTTATTTATTCATTTTCAGTCAGAGATACAGAGAGATACAGAAAGAGAGAAAGGGAGAGAGAGAGAGAGAGAGAGAGAGAGCACACCAGGGCCACCACCTTGTGGGTCTGGCTTATGTGGGTACTGGGGAACTGATCCTGGGGCCTTAGGCACTGGAGGCAAGTGCCGTAACAGCTGAGCCATCTCTCCAGCCCAGAGCCATCTCTCCAGCCCCTGGCTGGATTCTTTTAATTAGCCAAATGGGTAAGCCCTGAGTTCAGTGTGAGACATTGTCACAAAGTAAGGTAGAGTTCATTTGAAAAAGACTCCTGAAATCTACCTCTGGCCTCGACTTACATAATAAGACATTTTCACATATTCCTTCAGACACACCAGTGCCCACACAGCATATCAACATGGATGTGAACCACACAAACAGAAAAAGAAAATTTCTTTATCACTTGTTTAGACTCAGATATTCTGTCACAGCCACAGGCAATGGTGCACACAAAAGCACAACATACATCTATGTTTAGCAGTGACATAATTTTCTCTTTTGGAATTTATTTTACCACAGTTATACTTTACTTGTATGAAAAATATCAATCATTCCTATTATTTCTTATCTTAAAGGAGTACTAAGATATACAGGATCCCTTGCCACAAGGACTAATACAGACAGCCCACGGAGGAGGATATACAACTGATCAGGGATGGGGAGGGGGGGAATTGGGGAATTCGGGATAACAACGCATGGTTTGCCCACTAAATAATGTAACTCATTATGGACAATAAATATATATTTTAAAAAAAGGTGATCATTTGTAGGAATACTTCAAAGGAAGATCATATACAGTTCATTGAAAGGAACCTGTCCAACAACCAAATTGAAAATTTCTGCTTTTTGACTGGGAACTTAGGTGAAAGTTATATATTAGTATTAGGTAAATATTCAGTAGAATCACTGAATATTATATATAGTGACTTTATAATCTGTAAAGGTCATTTGAACACAATTATGATTGACAAAATCTATTCTACTAAAATGTAATTGATCAATACATAGGCACAAAAATACATTGATCAATATATAGGCACATATACATGTGTGCCTACACATACACACACACACACACACACACACACTCACATATCCACTTATCTATAGTTTTCTTTTTTCTATTACAAGTGTCCTGTCATTTTGAATTTGTGATTTATCATTCGGGTTAATAAATATGTTTTTTTGAGAAAAGCCAACAATAACTCAATTAAGTTATAGATGATTTTGTAGATCGGTTTAAAGTAGTGAGGAGTTTTTCTCTTTAGATAAAAAATTAATAATAATGATAATATTAAAACTGGAAGAATTTAATATGATAGAGAATAGGGAAGAAAATACATGTCTGTTTTTCAAGATGTCTCAAACTACAAAAAGAAAAATCAAATTTTTTGTTCCCAAGTCACCATTGGAAGCAGAATGGTTTTGTTTCTCCTTTATCTCTGTTTCATTGACCAATTTGTCCAGATAATTCCACTTCCCTTTCCTACACTTTTGATTCAATCTATTACAAGTCAGTCTTTTAGAACGCTTGCTGTGCTAGCTGGTCAGAAACAAATCTGGTTCGATACTTAACTAAAGAATTCAAGTAAGTAGTCAAATAGCTGTTATTATACTCACTGATGACTAGACACATAACAAAACAAAATAAACAAGGAAACAAAAACACACCAGGAAGGGAGAGACTGGATTTCAGTGAGAAGGAAGGTAAAAGACTGGTGAAACTATATAGTAAGATGCCATGTTCAGTATAGAGAATTTCTACTTTTCGATGTGTATTATTCTGGGCATATCTTACAATCTTAGGAGAGTATCGCTCAACCTTCTGTGACCATAATGGCTAGTCAAATTCCTACATGCAACAGATCACCAGGAATTCTCTAAAAGAATCTTGTTCAGCAAAATGAGCTTAGGTATAAATTCTTCCAATATGAAAATTTATAAGAACATAAATATTAATCACTTTAAGTATTCCCAAGAGAAAATGGAGGAAAATATCTGTTTTTTTTTCTCTTTCTGGAGCAACAGAATGTAATGAAAAGAAGATGATCATGGCATAGTTATGAAAATTCACATTCTACTTCATGCTCAAAAGAATGTACACTAAGCACCACTGTGTTTAAGACGATGCAATTTACCTTATCCTATATTAAAACTATCTTCAAATATAGCACAAAGTTTTCTTGTTATGTGAATGTATTCATATTGACTTCCTCTAAAAAGCAGAGCATTGTCAGAAAAAACCTAAGCAAGACAAGGAGCCTCTCCACTACCTCCAAAACAAGATGATGAGGCTGGACCTCCAGAGAGTGCCTAGATCCTGCCTGCCTGAGATTTGTTTATAACTTTTCTGGACCCATGATCTTTATGTGGTGAAGAGTGTGGCTCCAGAGGCACACAATAGACCCAAAACTCTAATATTCTGATCCCAAAGAGTTGCCAAAATGTTAACATAATCAGAGGAGAAGTAATTAAAATATCAAAAGGAGAAAGCATATGTGTTTGCCATAGAGAGAGAAAGAATGATACAACGTGAGGAATGGATTTTACCAAATCAGTGATTTGTTGGAAAAATCTCAGAGAAGTATGCTTAAGTTAAAACATGAACAGAAGTAATAGGAAAAAAGATTTTGAAGATGAATAATCTACTAGAAATAGCTTATAGTGACCTACAAAAGAAGAATTTTGTTATGGCCAGAAAGTCATGAAGAAGCAAAACTATTTCTTAAGAGTTAAGACATCAGAGAGAGAGAGGCCAAGGGGATCAGATACCTACCAAAATCCTACAAAGTGATTATAATAATGACTTTTGGCTTATATATAGCCTGTCAGATGCAATTGCTTATAGCCTGCATTCAAAAGAATGTCTAGAATATCATGTTTTCCCAGTGTTAAATGAATATTAGATGTTCCAGTGAAAAGGAAGGAACCATCAGTGACTAATAAGGAGGACAGCATCTTTTCAATCATTGTGATGAACAGAAAGAATGTGGAAAAAAGGAACAACATTCTGGTTCCTGAGAGTCAGCATGAGTAACTCAGCGTCCTTTCATGGTCTGCAGTTGTGTTCTTATTGTGTAATAAGCTTGAGTTCAAGTCAGAAGAGTCCTTTTGAGACATGCAACGTAAAGTACAACAGGGCTTTCCACCTTGGCTAAAGGCAACAAAATAGGTTTTTAGGTGAGGATATTAATCTGAAAACTATCCCGGAAAATTACATGAAAAAAAGGTTTTAAAATTTAAAAGTAAGCAGTATTCCCAAAACTATTATGCTGTATGCTTCATGAAACTGTATAGTTCACATTATACTTTATAAGATGAGGGCTCAATCTATGATCTATTCCTGTAAGGAGTCTGTAAGCGACAATGACTTCTTTGTTTTCAGTCTGTCTTCTACAAAATACTTTGAACTCTGGCATTCAGAGGTAGCATGTGATGCTCCCTGTTCTAGAGCATCAAGAGGTACCTATCCGTAACATTAATGAGATGCTCTTCAAATGCTTGGGCTGACTTGTGCTAATGCCCCATTCAAGCACATAAGGAGATTTATTACCCAGCAATGCTGACTAAATCCACAGTGTTTATGTAGATTGTTAAACCATTTTATCTTCCATCAAGATATTGATAATTTGATAATTTTAGATAAAATAAATATATTAAAGACATTTGATAATTTTTAAGGATATGATGCCATTTTGTGCTCAGCCCTATATAGGGCATCTCTCCCACCTATTCAAGGCACAGGAAGCATTACAGAAGAGGGAATTGGAAAAATGCTAAGAGCAAGAGGATGGAAAAGAGTGTTGGGGAAAACTCTATTCTAGACATGCCATGGCCATTGAGCTCATGAACAACCCACAGTAGCTATGCAAGATTGAGCCCTTCACCATTCACTTATAGAGAGGAGAGAGTCTCACAAAATCCCACTCCTTCTAAAGTAGCTCTTGGAGATTAGTAGATGCTGGGAAAGAGAGAGTTATGTTCTTCAGTGGTTTAGCTGCTGGTTGTTTTTGTCCATACACCAGTGCAAAACAGCCCAGCTGTGCTCATGCAAGCAACCCTAATTTAACTCACTGGGTCACAAAAAAAAAAATAGATGACAGTGGAAAGTATAAATAATGTTAGAAAGAATTCCTTAGGAGGAATGGGTGGGTGATCAGAGTGTGAACTGGGATGGTAAATATAGTCAGAATACATTATATACATGGATGAAGTTGTCAAAAAATAAAATAAAAAGGAAATGTAGAATTGTTAGCACACGCAAAGTAGATCATTGAAAAATTCCATGTGCAAAAATTTAAAAGACTTCCAACAGAAATATTTGAATTTTTATTAGGTTTTGATCATTGATAAAAATATCCTTGTTTACCTATTATTCAAGATGATTTTTCTTAAATAGGTATGAAATATGCAATGGATTTCATTCAACATCACAATTCAAGATATAGGAGAATAAGGAAAGAGCAAATTCTCAGTGAAAATCTATCCTAATTCTTTCCCAGGTACTCTTTCATCTTTATAAAATTAGGACATAATTGCATCACTTAACAAATGCTCTTTAATTTTAGGATTAAAGCTTCAAACTTCCTTAATAAAGTTGGACTAAGATGTAGTACAAAGTTTCCTCAAGAAGTGAAAATTTAGCACAAATTTTTAGTGAAGAAATTCAAAATTTCATTATAAAATATTAAATTAGGTTAAATAAATTCATATCTGGAAATCATTTATTCATGATAGAAGAGCCCAGATGCATTATTTTTCCTTGAATACATTTCTTTCCCAAGGACTTGCATAAGCTTATTTACATAGGACCAAGTTAGTGCAAAAATCATAATGGGGGATTTATGTTTGATGCTTTTCATGTGTCAGGTTTATAAGACAAGCCTGGAGTAGGTGTTTCCATGCTAGTAGTTGAATAATTACCACATTAATTATGTTTGCTAGTTTTATATAACCAACTTCAGGTGTAAGCTATATATATCCTATACATAACTTATCCAAAGTTCTCTTTTCAGAACAGAGAGGATTTCAGATGTTAGCCCATGGGTCTGATAGTAAATTAGTACATTTGCTTATATATATATATATATATATATATATATATATATATATATATATATATATATATATATATATATATATATATATATATATATAAGCATATATATATATATATATATATATGCTATACTACCTCTCAGTGTGTGTTAATTAGCAGCTGGAACCTTGATTATAAAATATTGAATGCTCAGTTTAAGTCTGGCATTGCTTTGGGAATAACTCAGAGATTTGGTTAGCAGCATTGACTTGTATGAGTTCAGTTTGAGGTAATTATTATAATGTCTTTTAAAAAAACACTTTGCTTACATCATTGCTATGATTTTAGCTTTTAACATCCATCAGTTTCCACCACTCTTAATAGGTCACTGGTGTAAATAAAGGTAGGTGTTGTATAGTTAAGAAGAAACATGACACCGTAAAAGGATTAATATTGATGTGCTCCTAAATTTTGATGTCTTATTCAATATAGCATAATTAATATAGGCAATAATAAAATTAATTTACTCACATATTATAAAACATGTTGCATGTTACGTTCATCTTACTTTAGTATCCATTTAAAGGTCAATGTCCAATCACAGGGCCATGAAAAAGTAAGAACAGAATTTTTCATTTTTAACAACTTTAAAGATGGCATGAGTTTAACTCATCTCTCTCTGTCTCTCTGTCTTTGTCTCTGTCTCTGTCTCTGTCTCTCTGTATCTCTGTCTCTCTGTCTCTCTGTCTCTGTATCTCTCTCTCTCTCTCTCTCTCTCTCTCTCTCTCTCTCTCTCTCTCTCTCTCTCTCTCTCTCTCTTTCACAGAGAACATTTTTAATTATCTCGGCCTGGTAGGAGGGTGATGTTAACTCATAGATCTTGCAGAAAGAAATCCACAGGAATTAACTCTACTTCAAAATCTAGCCTCCCATCTATTACACCAACAGAAATACTTTGTGTATGCAGAAGATAAATATGGCATGTTTGACATTTTAGAGCATCCTTAGAGAGACACTGATTTGTAATTCAGATCACAGAGCATTTTTGATTTCTCCCACTTGCCCATGCCCTTTCCCTATCCCTTCCCCCTACCCCAAATAAAACACAAAGGCTTTATCTGCAATGGATGGAAAGCCACCCAAGAATCTATGCAGAGACTATCCATCACATTTCTGTCTTAATTGAATGACACCAGAATGAGATCAATAGAATGTAACAAGAGACAGCTTTGCCTTTCCACACTCACTTATTCCTCCTCTCCATTACCCTCAGCCACCAACGTGACCAGAAAGCCCAAGTACAGAACGTGAACTCTGCTACCAGACACAGTGTGAGGATGTGAATAAACTTGTCAGGGAAACAGCAAAACTTATGAATGTTAAAAAGGAGATGTGGGGACAAAGCGTTATTAGAGTACTGAAAGGCCTTCCTTAAAAAAGCAGTTTCATAGTGCATTCTCACTTCTTTCTCAATCACATGTTTCAGGTAAATAATTTCATCAGCTCTCCCCCTATGCCCAAGATTTCTGGAGACTGCATCAGTGATAGGTTCCAACATAGATGCGGTGACAGACATCTCAGCTCAAACCCACAAGTCCCACAATGAATGCTGGGCAGTTGTGATATGCTGATGTCCAAGGTTCCTGAGATTTCTAATGCATTATTGATAACCTCATCACTCTGCTAAAAGCCAAGGCTGATATTGTTTTAATCTCCCCTCTCTCCTGAAGAGCACCGGCTTTGCCTGGGAATCGATTGCAGGAAGTAAAACCAAGCAAAACTGCACATGTGAAAATTAACATGAAAAGCTGCCTCCACGCTCTAAGTGTGTTAACTCAAATCACATGCTCTGCTCTGGTGTTTATATGCCTTTCACAGTTTACATTGTGGTTATACTCTAGGCTATATGCTGTAATAATTCATTTAACACTAGACATCTTGAGCTGCTTAGAAGTTTTTCCTGGAAAAAATAGTTTGTATTATAAAATAAACCTTGGAGGTATTTTTTTTTCAAAAGGCATAATTTTCTTCATTTTGGTACATTTTCACTGTATTATTCTGAAGTTGAATGAAATATAGATGATTTTCCTGTCTTTAGCTACCTCTTTACACTACCCTGTGGGTGCTCCATGGAAGAATATGTACCACAGAGATACTCTATAATGTTATAGTTTCTATTTTAAACATCAGTACAAGATCAAAATATATATTCAATGTCTAGGTTCTATTTAAAATTTAGATGTTATTTTGAATTAGCCTAAAAGTATACAATGAATGTGACAAAATATAAATTTCATATTCATCATAAGTAGCTTAAAGAGAGAATTTTACGGTGAAGTCAGATTTATAATATTAATATTTTCTATGATTATACTTGGAGATATAATCTTAAGTAACTTTTGTCTTCTATTAAGAATAAGAGTAAACTATTTTCTCAGATGCTAGATAGCTAAGTACTTTGAAAAGCTATCACTGGTCTCATGTAACTCCTGGACTCTAGACCAAATGAACTTGTAATTCAAATGTTATTTATAAAAAGAAGTACTGTTCTTATGATACAAAGGATAAAACATTTATAATTTGGTTTCATCTCAAGAAACTGTCCACCTGAACCAGGAGTGAAAGGCTGTCTGTCCAAGTGAGACTCCTTTTATTTGCTGGGTCCTGGATTTTTAGCACATAAAATAGATCAATGACAAATTGTGATACTGCCAAAACAGACTTGAAGCCCCATACGATATGAATTTTAAAAGGTCGATTTCTTAAGAAGACCAGTGTGAGCCTTTATACATTGGAAAAATTGATAAAGCCAAATGCCCCAAGCTTGGTACATTGTTTTACTATGGTCCATGCTTTCTAGGACATGGACACCATGTTGGGACACCAGGGAAAATGCAATTTTCACACAATGTGAAACTCATTTGTGCAACATAAACCAAAACTTGCTTGGAATAAGTATGCTCTGCCTTGCATCATTTTCATTTTGCTTGCTGCTCTTTAGTAGTAGGCAGTCTGTGGAGTCCTATGAAGGAAGGAAGGAGAGAATGCTCTGCATACACAAACACATCAGAACATATGAACATGGCCAGGAGTTAGGTGGTTTGCTGTTCAGAATGTGTTTCTCAGTCTCACTTGGGAAGTTGGTGAACCCCAAACAGGTCATTGTCAACCAGCCTGGTGCTGCTAGTGCACGAAGCACTTCCCCTCAAAGAGCAGCACTACTTGAGGGGGGGTTATTGCCTGTGGATTGTTTTTAATTTTCAAATTGAGGCTGGCTAATTATGGGTGTTGGCTGAGTGTGGTCTGATCAAGAAACTGATTATAATTATAAAAGACTTCCGGGGCTAATTGGATCCAAGACACTGGCTAGATCCACTGGAGTGTATGGTTGTCAAGTATGATTATGTGAACACAGCCTGGGTAGTTTTCACTCCTGTGAGATTCACATACTCACAGTAGTGGTTCATAGCTTTACCAGACTCCTGTCCCCACTCTTATATCGTGCTCTTTGCAAGAACCCTCAAGAAAGAAAACTTCATCAGATTAGACTCTCCAGAGTCTCTGCTTTGACACAATAGATAACAGAACAAAAATGATCACCTCCAAGTAACTTTATAATACTTTGTCCATCTTAAAATGTAATTGGAAGTCATTGCAAACATTTATTTTTCACATTCTATGGATTTGAAACGAACAAAATAAAGCCCAAGAATACATTTATGTGTACATCGAAAAGATGGGAAATGAGTAAAAAGGATTTTATTTTGTGGAATTAATTTTCCAGAGTGGAAAGAAAGAAAAGAAAAAGAGAAAAAAGAAACAGAACGTTAAGCTTTGTTTAGTCCGATAGAATAACCCATTGAAATGCCACAAGGATGCATAGTTTATGTTTAAGTTTTGTTTCTTCAGGACTCTAGTTCACTTGGGAGATGTGCACTTATTACAACATGTTACAAAAGAATTTGAATGCCTATTCAAATAACTGTTGTAATGAAAAGAGTCCATTTTCAAGGAAATAACTATGGATTTTTGTACTTAATTTTGTTTTGCTCTGGGCATTTTCAAGGGGCAAAAAGATTCTCATTTGTGTGTTCCCCACCCTGGAAGCTACTGAATTGTTCTGGTTTTGTACAGTGTAGAACAATCCTACAATAATAAAACACTTCAAGTCTATACAAAAGGTGACATTTTCCATTTAAAGTTTTTTAACAGAAAAAATAAAGCAAATGGGTCAACGGTTTTAGAAAATTTAAACAACTCCCTTTGCCCAAATATGGATGAAATTGTGAGTTTTCACTAATTTCAGACTTGATATGTGTGTTGCATGCTCACAATGAACACCTTTACAGTCTCAAAGTTCAGTTTCTAACTGTTCAAACCAATATTCACCTGTTAATAGGACATTATTTTCCTAATACTTTCATGTAAACTTTTATTCTGGCTGACTGTGAGACTTTTAAGTGATACATTATGCATGTATTTAAAACAAAGTGTACTGTGAACTTCACATTGTCATTTAGTGGGTAAAAATATAGTCTCATATGATAATGAAAGGCAGCAAGAAAATATATTTCAAAGTATTACAAAACTTTTCTAATTGGCAAAATCAAGATCAGTTGAGAAGAACTTAAGGGAAAAAAAGAGCAAGAAGTATTTTCTGATAGTTCTAATAAAAAACAAACTATTGCTACATTTTGTCCATTCATCATTTAAACTCATCTCAAAATACAGAACATTCTCCATATTCTCTATTGTTTCTCCTTAGAACCTTTTTAAGAGTAGCAATTCACACTTTTCTAGGATGAAAAAAACACACAAAATCAAATTTTCTAATTTCAACTATTTATATATATATTTTATGTAACATATAGTGCTCCAAATATCATTCTAATGCGGCAAAACCAATCATCAGTGAAAACTACAGCAGAAGAGTGAGAGTCAATAATATGTTATATTTTAAGATAAACATCAGGAATGATGAGAAAGACAATCTTATTCAGCCCTATGATCTCTAAACAGAATGTTTAAGCAATCTTAATTCCAGAGTCTCACAGACTGAATAATGAAAATAGACATTGATGCACAGTGAAAATTTGCAATTGTGGAAATTTAAAGTTGATTCTAGCAGGATTCCATTTAATATCAGGAAAGATGTTGATAGTTCATGAAAACAACACAAGCTATAACAAAAACATCTTTCAATGTCAATGTTCTAAAGTTAATTTATAGCATACAGTTTAAAAGGCCTGTTTAATTATTAATAGAAACATTTTGTGTCATAGATTTCTTTAAAAGATGCATTCAATATCATCTACCTCTGGTTCGATATGCAAGATGCAGAGAGCATGGATGAGCCAATATTGCAAGGATCCTAATTAGTATCATGCTATAGAGAAACAATGAAGTGATTTTCTCCCCAATTACTGGCAATTAGCCTAAGTACAACAGTTAATTTCATGGAAATAAAGCCACTACAAAATGAAAGGAACAAAACCTATCAAAATTAGTGGCATTTGCCTACATTCCTCAACTGGTTATTTCAATATTGAACCATAAAAGTTTATTCCTCAACTGATTTTTTCAATATTGAACCATAAAAGTTTAACACTATTTGAACAGCTAAACACATACAGAAAACTCAAAATTCTATGCATTTGAATTTTCTGCTTTGCAAACGTCTATGGAGCTTGTAAACCAGCAGCAATACAGTGTGCCATAAAGTACTGAAGTACCTGGTTTCCCCTGCTCCTGTATCTCACTCAAACTCTCTTCTTCCCCTTGGTTGGTTTTCTTCCCTCAATCTGTCTGTCTCTCTGTCTTCCTCACCTCTCTCTAAAAGTCACTGGTTTGTCCTCATGAGCACAGTGATGTGAGACTTCATGTCAGTTTCATCTCACCCATAAGGCCATCACAAAGCTCAGGATGTCTGTGCGATACTATATCAAAAATATATCAAGCTTTAAAATGTTTCTTTGTTTCACCACAAGCTAGAAAAGCTTCCTTTTGCAAGGTCACTCCCAATCAACCAAGTAAAGACAATTTAAGGCCAGTGAGTTCTTCAGCTTAACTGAAAAAAATGAACCCTCATAAAAGATCCACTTCCAACAAGTTCAGAAAACAAAACTTAAAACCTAACAAAACATCTCCATCGACTATTGTTTAATGAACGCTGCATGAATTTTAAAGGCGAGGGTACACAAACAAACATTTTAGATGTTTTTGGCTGCACACAGATAAGATCCTCTCTGGGGAGATGGTTAGAACTGCTGGATTCCTTTGTGCAGAGCCCTGGAATGTACTAGTTTTTCATTTCTTTCTTTGTCTGGCATGCTGGCCTCACAGGCAGAGTCTTAAGCCATGCAGGGTCAGGGCAAACAGAGAATCGCATTCATGGACAGATCAAGTTTATGTGAGAATCTGCTCCCCCAGTGCCCTCGATCTCCATATGAATCGTTAATAAAATCGCAGCCTGAAAGCTCATCACCCCAACAGTGGGGAAGTCATGCAGAGAATCCTCTGGTTCAGAAAAACAAATTTCTTTATCTTTTTTTTTTTTTTTTTTTCATCCTTTGCCAGCATTCGTGGGAATTCTGCCATGTCACCTCCTTCTGCATCTTCCCACCTCACCCTCCCCTCTCCACAACTCTCTGATCGCACCTGATCCACAGGAAAAGCAAGGGGACCCCCCCAAAAAAGGCACAGGCTGACATCCAGAGCAAATCTACTGGAACATTAACTATACACGTCACTGCTGTAAAAACCTTCAGGCAAGAGGAAACATCAAGGCTGCACTTGGAAAGACTTTCCCATGGCTTTAGGACACCGCATGAAACCCAGAGAGGCAGAGATAAAAAGTAAGGGGTCCCCCAGAAGGCAGAGAGCAGATCCTACCCTAGAGCACGGATGTCTTCTCCATAAGCTGCGGTGTGTGCAGGGTGCTCTGCACTGGCGGGTCCTCTGCCCTCACCACCTTCCAGCTGGGCCTCCTTCTCTTGCAAACTGTTTTCATATCGAACGCGTCTCAGAGGGATGGGCTGATGAAGGAAAACGTGAATTTCCCGCTTCCCCTTTCAGGTGGGTTCAAGGGGGTGCTGGCCATCAATTATAACACAAAGAAACGACAACAAAAACATGACTGAACCCACAGAGAGGCTGTTCCACTCTGCAGCCCATCTTTGCAACTACGTGGTATATTTATGCTTACCCTGACCAGAAGCAGTAAATAATTGCTAGTCCATTTTTCCTGGAATGAATGTGTCCTCAGTAGCTACTGAAGGAAACCTACCATTTTCAAATGCAGAAATGTTAAATACACTTCTGTTTCAATTTGATTTAACAAGTAAAAGTTTGATAGGACATCCGCATGGGTATGCTTCTTATTGTCTGGACGCATGCTGTTCTATTTTCAGAATAAGCAGTTATTTTTTTTTTCCTTCTGATTTAGAGTCTGGTCCTATTAAAATCTGTTTCACTAGCTTTATCTTAGTAACTTTTAAACTCCAGAGATAAATACTTCCAAGTTATCTTTCATTAATTTTTCCTGTAGTTGGATTTCAAAGAATATTTGAACATTCTTTAAAAGTGACTTTTCAAAAAAATCCGATTTGAAGGAAATATTATTTGATTCTCTGTCATCAGATATCTAGAAATACCTTTTAGTAATATTTGAGAGGACAGAAACATATTATTTGTTTAATAATATTTGAGAAGATACAAACATCCACAAACTTTCTATTATGCACATCTTAGTAAAGAGAAGAAAAAGGAAAATTAAAAGGAACAGAAAATGACTCCTTTGCCTCTCACCTAAAAACATCATATAAGCTTAATATTTTACTCATCTTAAAATTGTTTTTTATAAAGAGCAAACACTTTGCTCTATAGATATCAATTTTAGTTTGCGAATCACAGAGTCAATAGTTCAAAGACTTACCTTCCACAAAATTTAACGGACAGAGGATTGACAAAGTTTTCAAACACAGGAAACTTAATTTAATACTAAGCATCACATTGCCTCATATAATTCTATTTTAAATTTAGAAATTCATTCAATGCACCGTGAAACTATATTTATACCAGCCAACATTATTTAGCATTGATGTAAATTATTATAGTTAAAATGCATTATATAGTTTCTGGAAATCAGAAATTCCAGTGGTCCTTCAACTACCTAAACTAAATTAATCTTTAAATTATAAAAGTCAGTAAATCAGGCTGGGCTTGGTGGTGCATGCCTTTAATCCCAGCATGTGGGAGGCAGAGGTAGGAGGATCACCATGAGTTCAAGGCCACCCTGAGACCACATAGTGAATTCCAGGTCAGCCTGGGCTAGAGTGAGACCCTACCTTGAACCCCCCCCCAAAAAAAAAAGTCAGTAAATCAATAAATGCTAAAAAAAATACTTGTAAAATTGTATAAATATGACCAGAGTAATTTTAGGAAATAAGTGCTACTTTAATGGTGATGAGTTTAATATTAACTATAGCTATGTGAAACTCAATCATCCTTATTCATAAGACTGAGCAACTTAAGTTTATCACCTGAAAACTTTAGTCTAATGGCTTACTTTCATTAATTGTCAAGGAATTATAATATTTTAGCACATGATCAATTCATACTGTGATGGCTGTTTTCAAAGAAAGAGAAAGTACTGGCTTGTTCAAGTTCTCTTAAGGAACTGCTTTTCAAAATAGGAGCTTTCGGGGTTGGAGATGGTCTGTCAGCCCAGTGTTGATTCCACAGTTCACATGTTATACTAGATGCCTGGAGTTTTCCAGTGGCAGGAGAGGAGGCTCAGGGACTCCCATCCCCATCTCCTCTCTCCTTGCAGAAAGAAAAGAAAAGAACAAAACAAAGAAAAGAAAGAAAAAAAGAAAAGAAGAAAATTTCAAAATATTGTGCAGCTATCTGAAGCACTGTTCTTTTTTTAATTAAATATCTTTTTGTTTTGTTTTGTTTTTCGAGGTAGGGTCTCACTCTAGCCCCGGCTGATCTGGAATTCACTATGTAGTCTCAGGGTGGCCTTGAACTCACAGCAATCCTCCTACCTCTGCCTCCCGAGTGCTGGGATTAAAGGCGTGTGCCACTTTATAATCAATAATTAGATACATTGTATGAGCGAATCTTGTCTTTTTCAAAAGAATATGCACAATGATTGCCTGGGTGGGCTATTGTGGACTGGGTGTTTTAATCCCAGGAATTGATATAAGAACACTTTACTACCCACCTGTGTGGTGGGTTCAATGATGAAGGGAACATCTATGAAGGTAATGGAGATTCAATAAGGTTACAACTTGAGGACTCTGAACCAACTCTGACTGCTTTAAGAGGAGACATCAGAGAGTTCGCTCTTGCAAGTGCAACACATGGGTGGGAGAGCAATATTCAGAGAAAGTGGCCATCTGCCAGCCAGTTGACATTGTAGCTGGTAGGATCCACAGCTTGTTTACAGTTGATTACTTTTACCCCCAGGGGCTCATGTAGCATTTTCCAGTTCTATGACAGTCAACATCTAACTCAACACTAAAGGAGGCTTCTAACACAAATTCCACAGCTCAGGGAACTAAGGCAGAAAGGATTTAAGGGACATAAGATGGGAACGTGTACATGAGGCATTGTCTTCCCCACAGAAAGTAACAGTGACCACTGATTCCTCCACTGAGGAGGGTCCCCAATGGAATGTGGCCAGGAGAGAGGGGACATGACAAGTTTACAGTGGGTTCATCTATTAAACTTTCTAAAAAAGGTTACTTTAAGAATGAATTAAAATTAGTAATAACAAGAAAAATTTTCAAGGATTCTAGATCTGTGTTCTAAAGACTTTCTGTATTTTATCCATTTTCCTCAAAAGCTAAGTGAATCTATCACTCTGTTATAAAATAGGAACCCTGCCACCTCCTACTTGAGCTGGTTGAAAAATCTGTCTTTAACCAGAATTGAACATTATATACCAAAGCCAAAGAGTAGAAGATTAGATGAATTTGCTTATATCTATTTGAAAAAAAAATTCTACAGTTGAACAGTACATGAATTTTGGAGTAAAGTTCTAGATGCTGTTTGAACTTTGGTTCATTTTGTCCACTGCCCAAATTTGAGCCTCCTGTTCCCGATCTCCACAAAGCCATCAGCATCACTGATGCCAAGGCCTTGTAAAGAGTAGGAGCTCCAAGTAAGGCGCTAAGATTCTTCACTGCCATTCAGACACCAGCATACTCATAATAACCCTGTTCAAAGCTCCTGAAATTCCCTTCAGTTGAGTTAAGGAACTGTGCTAATATATTTGAATTTGTATGATCAACATATTTTTATAGAATAATCTTCACAATTTTTTTTTCAAACATATTATTGCCTTAAAACGTTATCAAATGTCTGTGTAAGAGGGCTGGAGAGTTGGTTCAGCATTAAGGCCTGAAAAACAGAATGACCCATGTTCAATTCCCCAGTACCCATATGAAGCAGATCCACAGAGGCTCATGCATCTGAAGTTTGTTTGCAGTGGCTGAAGGCCCTGGCATACCTTCCCTCCTTTCTCTTTCTCGTTCTCTCTCTCTCCCTCCCTCTCTCTCTCTCCCTCCCTGTCTCTCTCCCTCTATCTCCCTCTCTCTCTCATTACAAATAAAAAAAAATTAAAATGGAGGAAAACATTTAAGCCTATATAAGGGAAAGCATAGCACCAGAGACCCTGCTGGATCCAAAAAGGTAACCATTTTCCAGATGATAGCCTGTGTGGTGCTGGAAGGCTCTATACATGAGCTGCCAGGGGAAGCTGGCCAGAGATATGCAAAGGAAGCAGAGGTCACTGATAATCAATACCAACCAATGTAATGTGAATGCTGAGGACACTGCTTTAAGGCAGAGACCAGCAAGGCAAGAAGTGCTCATCTGTACAATAGTGGTGCTAAACCTAGGTAGGTAATGAATGGCTCGCTGATTGGCTAAGAAACTCTTAACTGGAACTGGGATCCATGGCAAACTCTTAGGGAGACCAAGAACCCCCTCAACAACAACACACAAAGAAAAAAACTGGTTACTTCTTATATAATTCATAACCCCTTACCCCATGTCTGGTCCAGCAATCCCACTGAGGAGGCCCCCAGCGAGTTGGGGATAATGAGGAGGGAAATGGGGATACCACCACAAGAGTTGCTCATACAATGTATCTAATTATCAAAAATAAACACATTTTAAAAAAGAAGAAGAAATGAGAAGCAGCTCACAAGTTCAAGTATGGTTGCCAGAGAGTTCTGTGTGGCAAAAAAAAAAAAAAAAAAAACACTCTTTAGACCACCGTTAAGCTCCAAATAAGGTGGTGGATGAACATTCTTTATACAAAACTCAGGCAGAATTTTTAATGGAGGAATATGGTTTATAGATAATAATAAAAAAGAGCTTCATGAAACATGAAACTTGCTTGATTGTGAGTAAAATAGATGATAAAATGATTAATAGATGATATTGATATATGATAGATGCTATGTTTAAAGCTCATATATAACTCAATATCATATGTACTTGAAGTACAATAATGTAGATATAAGATAACCAGTTCAAGTAGAATTTGGGAAATAAAATATACATCTACTTTAACAAATGGGTAGTTTAAGAAAAATTACTTAGCACATACAAACACAACTAAATTTCATTGTCCAATAGTCACAGCTAATATTGAGCACCTATATTGTTATGATACCTGTTGGGTATGTAATAAAGATGCATTCAATAATTTATCTGCTTTTTATTACATGTGCATTAAATATGAGACAATCTACCTCAGAGTAAAGGAAAATATGACATAAGATCTTTGTCTTCATGAAGGATCTACTCTTTTCTCTGTTTAATAGATGTGAAAACAGACCTTTGGAGTTAAGTGCCTTGTTAAATTCAGTCACATGGCAAGGAAGAAGGAGAGATGAGACATTGATTCATTCTTCCTGACCCTAAAGCTCTGGTTTTGGAAACATAGAACAAAGAGAAAAGCTTTGCAGGTCCAGACTCCTTCACTTTCTAACATCAAGATCTTGGGTATTTATTTTGTCTCTCTCCATTTTTCTCCTTTACACACTGTGTGTTTGTGTGTGTGTGTGTGTGTGTGTGTGTGTGTGTGTGTGTGTGTGTGTGTTTCCTCATGTTTTATTTTATATTTTTAATTAAAGGTTTGGGAATCTGACAAGGTTGAAAAATTATTTGAAAGAACAGGTTTTTGTTTTTTTTTTTTTTTTTTTTTTTTGTTTTGTTTTGGTTTTTTTTTTTTTTTTTCAAGGTAGGGCCTCACTCTAGCCTCTAGCCCAGGCTCACTGGGGACTCACTTTGTAGTTCTGGGCTGGCCTTGAAGTCACAGGGATCCTCTCCAACCTTTGCCTACTGAGTTCTGGGATTAAAGGTGTGCAGCACCAAATATTTTCATTCTATCCAGAGCACAATAGTTCCTACAAATTCACGTATTTATTGGCAACTCTTCAACAATGTTCTATAAAAACCATGAGCCAATTAATAGTGTTATATTTTCATATAAAAAGCAAGGATTCTCTCACAAGAAGAAACATAATAATTTATTTATAATTATTTATCAAAAATCTGTTTCTCACTATATAGTGTTTTATTCACGGAAAGTCTACTATTTTAATTATAACGATTTCAACCAATCTTGATCAGAACATTTCACAAATATCTTTCCATGTGAAGTTTACTACTGACATTATAAAATACCCCCAAAGAAGGAAAGCCTTAAGAGGGTCAAAGTGCTGGCACCCTGGGGTGGCAGATCACAGGAAAGAAAACATCACACTACAGTTTCAGCTTTCTGATGAATATAAACTACAGTCTAAAGAGCTTTTTGTTTCCTTCAGTAGAATATGTAATTATCTCTAAAAATTTTACATTTTACCACAGTAATTTGTGGCTTAAATATAACTGAGAAATGGTTGCAGTGTGAGATTTAAGCTTACTTTGTACAAGACAGCACTGTACTTGCAAGAACACAGCAGGATCTTAGAAGGTCATTACCAGGGGGAAATGATAGACACATAGAAGATAAGCTGAGCTACTTAATACCACCAATGTAAGCTCCACAAGCAGTTCTCATGCTCTCTCACAGTAATGTTTAGTCTTTCCCATGATTCTTCATGTTTACCATTATTGCAGAAATGCCGCTTTTCCTTAAAAAGTATTTTCATGCCTCATGCTTTCTAACAATTCCATGTGGAATACTTGTATTTACAACAGGCAGAGATTTCTGATTATTTTGTTTACATTTTTTTACTAAAACATATGCTTAATTGATTCTATAGGGACATGCTGAAATATATTATCAGTTTTTTAGTAATTATTACTTACACCACACTGTTAGTCTTTACAAATTATATATATATATATATATATATCAATTATTCTCTCTCTCCCTCTCTTTCTCTCTTCTCTCTTTTCTTTTCTTTTTCTTCCTTTTTTTTTTTTTTTTGAGGATTTGAGGTAGGATCTTGCTCTAGCTCAGGCTGACCTGGAATTCACTATATAGTTTCAGGCTAGCTTTGAACTCACAGCAATCCTCCTACCTCTGTCTCCCAAGTGCTGGGGTTAAAGGTGTGCACAACCACACCCGGCATTAATTCTCTTTTGTTACTAGGATTTAAACAATATTTACCAACTCTAGTATTATTATTTTCAAAGCATTGATATATAATGGGTGATTGCACAATGGGCACAATATTATAATGGTTCTAAAACTTCCAAATTCTTTGTTAGTTTAATTAGATATTCTACAAAGTAGCTCTTACCAAAACCATTAAATTATTGAATTACATGAAAATTATGTATGGTGTACAAAGCATACAGCATTGTCATAAATTAAATGGACTAGCATTTCCTATTCTAAAATATTTAAAACAGTGGTTCAATGTGTCTTCTTCTACTGCTCTACTGTTAATGCAGCCATTAATACCAGATTCTAACACATCATCAAACACTACTGAATTACTTCTCCCGCCTACCTGATTTTAAACTCCTATAACATCACCTTGTTGCCAACAAAATTATCACTTCCAATTATGAAAGCTACTTTTTAATGTGAGTTAAACAACACCATCTAATAAGATAAAAGATACATTAACCCAAAAAGATACATTTTAATAGCTCAATAACTTAAGCAGAATTATCATAAATATATAAGATGTTCCGATTCTCATGTGATGAGTGTAAAACTAACCAAGAAACTATTTTCTTAGCTTGGGATATGATTCTGATAGCACATTTATTCCATTTGATGGTAAACTTTGAGAGGCTCTTAGCTTGTAATGGGAATAAAGTTTTATAGTATTTTCTTAAACCATTAAAAATCTGGAATATAAAACTTAGGAAAAGGCTATGTTTCTTGGAAATTCACATAAAACTCAGTAATAACTGTAATCATATATGTGGTTAGTAACAGCATAATGTAGGAGTGCTGTTACAATTTAAAAATTCCTGACCGTAAGAAAATAAACCCTGGAATATAATTGTAGTAACCAACGAAACGCTATCGGCAAACCTTCCAAAAGCCTAAATCAGAGGCATCATCTTTTTTTCCCCTCATTTAGCTTTACTTCCTGTTGACTACCCAGACATGTGTGTTTCCTCCAAGTGTTTGATACAGGTGGAAGGGAGAGTCAGGGAGTGGGATCTAGATTAAAACCTTTCTAACTTGCATATTGGGATTTAGGAGTCTAAATAAGCATGCTATATAGACCATGAGTCACTGTAATTCTTTGCTTTGGGTGTTCTGATATCCCATTGCACATAACACAAATGATCCCCACAAAGACAGTCACTAATGCAACGCATGATTCACTCCCGTTCTGCTTACCAATGAATCCCTTTTTAAAGAGAATTTAATACATAATGTATTAACAGATTTAATCAAAACATTAAATTAAGGAGAATCTATTTTAAATAATTTGGTAAAATATATATCCCATGTGATAAACGAATGATGAGGGTATAAGAAAAATGCATCGTTTCACATAAATACACCTTAAATCACAGATTTCTGAAAATTTGTAATAGAGAATGGAGGTTTGGGAAGCCTATCTTTGACAGAGACACACAGATACAGTAAAATCTAGAGGCTGCCCATAGATTTGTGTGTGAATTCCTGTGATAAGCTTGGATGCACACCAGCTGTGCAGAAAGTAAGAGTGGAGATCATGAGAAAATTTTCCTTTATGTTGACGGTAATGGAAATGTTTGGAATAAGAAGAAAACAATGAAGACAAATATCTGAGTGTGAGTTATCAAATTACTTTGCCTCCTAATTTGGTATGATTAATCCATACATGATAATTCACAAATCCCACCCTGGGTCCAGATCAGAGCTACCCAGAAACTGAAGGAGGCCCTAACTGAAGTCTACATTATGTTCACACTATGGAAGCTCTGACTGAACAGGTTGTCGTGTTCTCTTGTCTATGATATGTACGTGGTTTTATTTTAGTCATTTTGTTTTAAAGAGCTTGCCATCACAATTCACATCTTACAAGCACCCAAAGGAGATGCTTGATCTAAATCTCTAGAAAAAAATATGACCTATTACATTTTTGTAAGAGTATTTTCAATTAGTTTTAGCCTTGTTCCTAGAATTGTGTTGCTTTCCAGTCTTGGTTTTCACTTTACATATTTACTCTAGTTTTTTCCCTATGCCAAGCCAGGTAAAGAATGAATAAGCAAGGAAGAGTACATTTTAAATTGCCAACTCTGGACCCAAAGTCCACATATTCTTTCCCCAAGCCAAGTTCTCATAGCTGCCTTACATTATTCAGCATCTCTATTTAAAAATGGATACTTTAGGTATACATCATTGAGACTTATATGAATGATTTACTCTAACAAGAAGAAAAAAATCAATTCTGGAGGAAATTGCTTTTAAAATTGTTTTCCTTATATAAAACCAACAGGTATCTGCTATTGAAAATAAAGTATGTATACAGCTCTATTTCTATTGTGTGCCCATTTGTCATACACATTCAGCTAAGACCTTTTAGAAACAGTTGGAAAGATTTAAAGGTGCAAACACTATACTTGTGATTTTAAAGAAAAGTTTATAAGAAAATATAGTAATGACTGGCATGAGAGAGAGGAATGGAAGAAGGGAAGGAAAAAAGAAGGAAGGGAGTTTGGAAAGAAGGAAGAAAGGAAAAGAATGAAAGAAGGAAAGAAATTAAAAGTAAAGGGAAGAAAAGCAAATATTTCTGCGAATTTCCAATAAAAGTAAACCTTTTTGTTATCTACACATATAGAAAATCACATAACAATCACTTAGAAACCAGGGTATTATAGAGAAAATAATAACACACACACACTATATATATATATATATATATATATATATATATATATATATATATATATATATATATATATATATATATATATAATCCAAGATGTTTCTTGAATCAAATTCGAATCTAAGATTGCAGAGGACACTTCTATATGGCAGAAACCAGCAAGCCAAGAGGCGCCCATCTGTGCAATAGTGGTGCTTAACCTAGGTGGGTATAATCAATGGCTTGCTGACTGACTAAGAGATCTGCTCAGTGGCATGGAACCCTTAACTGGAACTGGCAAAACCTTATGGAGTCCAAGAACCCAGGCTCCAGGGAAGCCCCCACTAACCAAGGAGGGGCTTACAGGGAGGGTACATCCATTAGAATCTCCCCAAATGAACATTGTTTGTCTCATTTAACCTATACTGATCTCACTTTCCTTTGGAGATTCTGTTTGTATTTTTCAGAAGGCAGAGAGACCACCCTATTCCACCAACAGGACATGGGATGATGGTTGACACCCAGGCAGGAGATTCACCACACCTAACATCATAATGGGTCCAAAGGAAACCTCTGAGGAAGTGGTGAGATGAGCAAGAGACCTACCTCCACAGCAAGTCAGATAACCTAGGAGAGGACAATGAAGACAGACACCTAGAATACCCAACATAGTCCAAAGCAGAAATCCAGAGACTCTTAAGATCTCAACAGTAAAGCAGAGTTAAAACTCACCCACTATGACCTGGGGAACTGAGCAGAAAAGGGGGTGGAAAGACGGTAAGAGCCATGGTGGGGGAGAATATCCAAAGACATCACCCTCTCAGCAACAGCACACAAAGAAAAAAAATGGCTACTTCTTGTACAAGTCATAAACCCCTACTCCATGGTCTGGTCCAGCATTGTGATATGTCCAGGGGGTTGCAGATAAGAGGTGGGAAATTATAAAATTGCTCATACAATGTATCAAATTATTAACAATAAATAAGTTTTAAAAAAACCTACCATAGAAAGGACACTCATTTCAAAGCACTATTAAAGGACTGTTGGCTATTTTATGATCATAGACAAGCCTTTAATGAGGATATTGTGCCCAAGTTCATGGACCACAGTTTAAAGCCATTGAGGCTTCCTATTTAAAACTGAGCAAATTAGTAATTTATGATTCAATAATTACACTGATATTTTAGAGTCATTTCTTTGTTTCAGGTATTACATCTGTTGCATTACTTCTAATCGCCTCAAACCAAAGAAGCAGCAATATAAGTATTCTTATCTTTACAGATGTGTGCATAGAGGCTTATATATAGATTGAAGACCTTGTTCAAGGTTATCAAATAAAGGTTATAAATCCAGTCAAAGTGGTTGATTGATCTAACCCCACACACAAGACTCTTGAGCCCTACCTATGCTCTGCTCATACATGGATGCATTCACCATTTCTCATTCTTCTGAAGGCTTATGGTTTTAATGCAATGTTCAAAGAAACTTCAAAGAAAATCTGAAATATAGCATTTGGTATCTAAAACTCAGTCTTAAGTTTCAGATTAATACCAGTTTAAAATCGCACTTATCGTAAATCATATATGAAACAAGAAACTGTACGATCTACTAAACTATAACTCATATTCTGTAAAAATGAAAGGAGGGTTCCTACTCCACGTGTGTGCACACAATCTAGGCAGCATTATATATAGTATTACAATTTCACACATTTTAACATAAGCACTGCCTAGAGGTGACAGCATTTTTAACAGGTGGAAATAACACTGTGAACCATAGGAAGAAGGATTTTATTACTCATCCATAAAATTCAAGTTTACAAGCGAGCTGGCATATATTTATTCTGTGGTAACTTGATCATGCATGAAAGGGTTGACACACTCGGTGGTTCACATGACTCTAATTAAAAACCTGCTTTGGGTTACTTCAGGGTGGAGGAAAGCACAGGAATAGAAATCACAAGGGAAGATTAATATTCTTGCTATTACCACTAACAGGAGCCATACATAATATAAAGATTGGTTTATTTCCATGTCAGAAAGCAATCAATGTAAACTAAATGTAAGAAGTGCAATGCTTTTATTAGAGGGAGGGAATTGCATTACCCATTCATAAAATTCCTTTCAGGGCTGATTCAGCAGGTCCCATTCAATGGTTTCAACCTATGGAATTGTATCTCAGCAAATCAATGTAGTCCGCAATAGACTATTTTACTACAAATATGCTGAGGAGAGACGAATGTTACAAATTATTAGAGAAGATAACAGGCATGCCTAGGGAAGGGGTGTTGACGAAGGCAATGAGATTGAGAGCATGCCTGTAAATTAGAATGTGAACTTCTAACATGAAAACCAGAGCAGGGAAGAGAGAAAGGGCATCGGAAACAGAAAAGTTAGACTCCACCATAGGTCCACTGATAGTTCACGTACCTTGCCCTGGAATGGTGGGCAGGGGGAGAATTATCATTTGTTTTATATATATAAATATATATATCTATTAAATATACATATATATATATATATTTGTGTGTATCTATCTATATATGTGTGTGTGTAAATTGATTCTCACAGCAATTCTCAGTTGCAAAAGACAGAAAATATGGTGACAATTTCATAATATATAAACAAGCTCTAAAAACCTCCGAGGGCCCCTCACCCCTAGTGCAAATTATGTACTATTAAGAAACCTTAGAAGGTCCAGAAGGTTCTAAAAGTCTGCATATCTTTTTTTTTTTGAGACAGGGTCTCACTCCAGCCCAGGCTGACCTGCAACTTGGTCTATAATTCAAGGCTGGCCTCTAACTCATTCTGAAATGCTTGAATTAAAGGCATGTGCCACCATGCCCAGCTCCAAAAAAAGTCCACATATCTTATAATAAAACAAAATGGAAAATGGAAGAGAGTGAATTATATTTAACATTCATAATTATAAATTATTGTAATGTGCTACTATATCATTTTTAGTTATCCTATAAAGCCATAGTGACTTAAGATCAGGCCAGATTCACATGTGCTTAAAATTAGCTAGGGTGATGGCTCTGTGGTTAAAGCCTGCTGGTTGAGGTTTGAATGCCACTACCTGTGAGAAACCTCACAATCAGTGGAGCGTCTGTAATCCTAACATGCCTGTGGCAACGAGAGGCAGAGTCAAGAGAATCCTGAAGTTCAGAGGCCAGTTTGTGTGGCTTCTCAGTGACAAACAACAGGAAGGCCCTTGTCTTAAATATGATAGAAGGAGAGGAATGACATCTCAAGGTTATCCTCTGACCTCTATACACACACACACACACACACACACACACACACACACACACACACACACACACACACTGAAAATTAAAAGAAGAATCACAAGAATGACAATAGTCATAGAGTAACATGGATCAATTCTAAAGCAGGTCTGTGTTCACTAAGCACAGAAAGGAGCATTCAATGCAAACATTGAAATGGGTTCATTTCTTTTTCAGTTATTTTGCTGCTACTATATTATGCTGGTACCCATCTTCCCTTTACTGCAAAATGAATAAAATGAACTTTTAATTTATGAGCAGTTATAATATTCCAGCTGCTTTTTACCTAATCAACTGTTAATATTCTTTGCCCATGTTGAGAAAATGATATGAACAATGGGGTAAGGAAGAGTCATAATTAATTATATAATTATAATTAAATGACTAATTCTCCTTCAAAGCATATATATATATATATATATATATATATATATATATATATATATATATATATATATGACCTCTCTTGGGATCCCACTTATAAAGTCGGATGGATTTAACTATTTTACATGAGTTATTAGCCTTTCAACATAAAATGTATTTGGAAATGTCTTGGAGAAGTTTACTAAGCTGTCAGTATTATAATGTAGCCTCTATAGTACATTAGCATAAACATAATTTTATTGGTCAAAAACCTACAGGAAAAAAAATCTGTCAACTATTCTTAAAACAGAGACTCATTAAGTTGCAAGAATAAACCCAGAACACAAGGAAGTGTGACTGAAATTGTCAGATGTGTTTACAGAAAATAGCTATTGGGATAATGAATTCCATCCTTATGGAAAATTCCATCCCATTTTATGAGGTTCAAAAATCTGTTACCCCAAGGAACAGAAATATTGCTGGAGTGGTTGATGAATAAGCAGAACACACCACCACATACATCATGAAGACTGCTTGTTCCATTATTTTTTCTGTAGAAATTATTTGTTTATCTTAGTTTTACAACAGTTATATCTTCGATAATTACAAAGGTTCCAAAATGTATTATGGACTAAACAAGCCATTCTCTATTGTATCAAGTATTTCTTAAAATTATTTGCTAGCTTTCTCATTGCCTTGCTTTTTATTGCATGATTTATTACTCACTAAAGAACTAATAAAAACTATTTGTTAAAAAATAAAAAAAAACAAGAAGTTTCCAAACATTTAAATTATTCATCCAGAATCATGACGAGGGGTACTTATATCCAAACATCTTTCCATAAATACATATGGATAAATTGATAAATGATAACCTTTTGATTATATAATTACCATACATACTTTTAAAATATTAAATCTAACTTTACAAAATTTAATAAGAAGGTAATTGAAGTATCACTGGATAAAGGTAACAAATTCTAATATTTTTATCAAAAATATATAACACTTACATTTAATTTTTGTTTAAGATATAATGACAAAATCTACCAAGAAGTAAAGTTATTATCTGTTTCTTTAAAAAATGCTGAAACATATTGCACTGGAAGATTCTGTAAAATATGAACGATCTTAGTAGTTTTATGTCCCAATCTAGAGTTCCTTACTTCCTAACTTTTAATTCTAAAATTTCTCTGTTTTAAGAACTTGTTTTCTTTTTGAATGATATTACTCTTGATGACTACGTATTAGTTTTATATTTAAAGAGCTCTAAAGGTTTCTATTATTTTTGTTTGCTGTTTTCTATTCCTGTAATTTTTTTGACTCAACTGCTGCTTGGTTTGATCTTTACAAATATATGACACACACACTTACTTTATGTGACATAAAAATGAACACAATTCCCTTTAAAAGTGAATAAATTCCAAATATATCACAAATGGATATATGAAAACTACTTTTCATTAACTCAAATGCTATAAATATCCCCTTTATTAAAGAGTCTCAAAAGTTTTAAAGGAGATATTTTTAAAATTAGTTAATAGATAAGCTATTTCTTTGAATAGCCTTGAGGCTTCCATGATATAGACACTAGAACTATTTGTAATTTTCAATGCTTAATTTATAGAACATGGGTAAAAATATTTCCTGTATCAAAATGAGTGATACTGAACATACAGATGTATTCTGAAATAGATGTGCTACCTTGTAATGTGGGACAATAAATAAAGCAAGATAAGAATCACGAGTAGTAGAATTATTCTCAAAAGCAGAAGCACCTGGGGTCGGTTAGGGAAGCTATCACATAAGCAGAGTGCTGCCTTGAAAGTCAGTCCAGAAAACAGCTCAGGAGCAGAGAGAAGGCCTTCTCCAGTGAGGAACCATGTCCTTAAAGGGATTAACTTATATGCAAACACTGATGATGGCATTCTGATATTCATACACTGGACCCCATGTCCCAAGAATGGAATTAGCTGTGACTAAGCAGGACCCTCACTTAAGCCTCACAGCTCTGATTTAAAAATTACTCATTCTGGCTCAAATGGTGTTATGGTTTTGACAAGCTATACAACACTCTCAGTTCTTGCCCAGCAGCATGAAAGTCACATTAAAGCTCAGAATGAAATAACACGTCTGACAAAATGGATAACCTGTGACAAAACAACTCATTGGGAAATGTCACACTGCACTTATGAATCACCGATCATCAGGCATGCTTAGTACCCAGGAGGCTGGCAGTATCACCAGAACATTCCAACCAAGAATAATTAGACTTCTCTGGAAGCAGCTTTCACAGTAAGCTTTCAAACTGTCACAATTAAAAGCAAAAACGCCCTATTAGGTAGAGAAACATTACAAATTAGATCCTTGCAGTAATTCTGGAAATATCACACCGAGGTAAGGGAGTTTAAAAGTTTTCACAGCATTTCAGAAACATGGAATTTTCCAAACCTTGTAAGCAACGGAACAATAACTAACTGGCATCACATACTCTGGCCACTAGGATATGGGAGTGGGGAGCAAAATTGTTTATGGCTTCTTGTTCACTGGGGTTCCCAACGGAGAGAAAGACACTGGCCCCTGACAGACTGAAGGTAAACCCACAAATCCAACCTCATTTAATCTCCCTTCAAGATGCTGATAAAGAGATGGCTGCCAAGGACAATTGTATAATTAGGGATGTATTAGCCACTGAGAACAAAAGCTCCACGGATGGTAAGTAGATAAGACATGGGCTTTTCGATGGTTCTATGAAGAATGTGATGTGGTGAGAACTCCTCTCTCTCTCTCTCTCTCTCTCTCTCTCTCTCTCTCTCTCTCTCTCACACACACACACACACACACACACACACACACGTTTGACTTAATGGCCAATATTTTTAGGACTTAATTGGGCTATTATTTGGAAATCTGTCAACCTATTATATATGATATAGATGACTGGCCTTTGGGGTATGTTTCTTTCAGTATGGTTAAAAAAAAAAACCACTGATCACATCCAAATTAGTAATCTATGTGTGTTAGCTATATATAAAAAAAACTTTGTGTGGCAGAGTAATCTAGGAAATAGGTTAATATTTAATCACCTAAAATATAATTCCTGTGCTTATAGATTTGGCCATCAGAAATATGCAGAGCTGAGCAACTGCCTTTGAAATCACTTCCAAATGTCTATTGTGTAAAAAATAAGAACAACATATGGTCAAAATTAATTTCACCATCAACATCATTTAAGCTCAAGCATACAAAAAGCTATGGTAGAAATTTTATGGAAGTTGTTTCCTCATAATAAATCTATTAAGAACTTTTTAATGATATACTAAATGCAAATTAAAATATAAGCCTTCGTCTTTTCCAAATACTTTCCAAGGATGTCTAGACTTTAAGAAATTAACTTGTGCTTATTTGGAAATACTTTTCTGAGAAAATCTGTTAAATTCAATGATCATATGTTCTATATGCTGAGCATGTAAGGTGAAGGATACTTGACCTAATAGTAATCATGCTTCTCCCTCCACATTTCCTCAGCTTTCTTGCCTTTAGAGAATATATTCAGTGCAACAGCAGAGCTGTGAGCTTCCGACTTGAGTAAGTATTCAACAAGGAGCTGACAGCTGGCTCCAACAGAATACAGAAAATTGTTTCACATGCCAGTTCAATGAACTATTCAAGTTAAATTTTAAAAATCAGATTTTTGGGTTAGGTGGAGGTATAGAAATTTGATAAATATATTAATAGAATTGTGCCTATGCTTTATAGATTTGTTACATTAAGATTTTCACTTACCTTGTCTAATATTTTCATTTGGGAACACTACCTCTTTCTTTAAAAAAATAAAAGAAAGAAAGAAAAGAAAGAAAATCTCAGACGCAATAAAGTCACCTTTGTAAGCCAAGATTTAACCTTTTCTGGTAATACAATTTCACAGTTTAGATTTCTAATGTAAAAAGACAAGTCAAAGAGACAAAGCCATCTGGAGTATGAAACCCTCAAATCAAAGAAAAACTGCTAAATGTATTAGTCTAGCCCTGTGAGTGCCTTTCCCTGGTGTCATCATGCTAAGTACGTAGGGGTGTGTCCAGCCCATAATCAGAGACAGTTAAGCCTTCAGGCAAGAAGTAGATAGAAAGCAAATGAAGTTTAAAATTCAGAAAATTGATTAGAAACAGAATTGAATTAACACAGAGAAATTAGATCGCTTATTTAATTATTTCATTTAGTTTTAATTTTCCTCCAATTACTTTGGAATCTTTTGTAATAAACGAAGTCAAATCATACAGCAAAAGAAGTTTAAACACGTGCTTTTTATAAAAACAAAGCTAATTCATGAATTAAAAATGTGAAAATATCTAGTAAATTCTTTTCTGTCTGTAGGACATATGATTACAGTGTGAAGAAGATTCAGTTAAGTGCAAGTGATTGTATACTGAATTTCTTTAATATTCCATGTAAGCAAAATACTAAGTGATACAAATAGAATATTTTGGAAAGAAATGTATATTTAAAATTATTATCAATTGAAATTGAAAATGCAATTACAAATGCCACCGCTCAAACTCATGGAGCTTATTATGTCAACATGCAAGAAGGCATAAATGTATATGAATAGAGACAAATATATATGATGTTCAGGAAAACGGATGATAAAAATCATGAATATGGTGGAATTATTTGACACCATTAACATCTGAACATAGATGGCAGAGTTTCAGGTCTAAGCTTGCTTTCACTGGCTAATTAACAAATATTATGGGCAATGCTTGATCTGAGATTGGATAGAAACAAACATTATAAATGAATTCTCTGCCTCCTCCAAGTCCTTAAAAAAATGCAAATTGATGGATAATGTCGGTTTTTGCTTATCCCAAACTAGCATGGAATTGAAAACAGAAAGAGACAAGAAAGGAGGTTGATCTCACTTCTCCCCTTGTATGTTCTTACACAAAGACACAACAGTACATGTTAGAGGAAAAGGTGGTCTGTGAGCTTTATGACTGCCAATCAGGTCCATGTGTACACACGTAAAGAGCTCTCTGGTGACAAGGATCAACGTGTAATACCATTCTCATGCCATCATCTTTCTTCAAGCACCCACAAGGCCAGTCATTTTCTTAATCATGATTCTACTATAATGGAAATACAGATTTGCTATTTAATAATTGCAAAATAGGTACCAAAATCCCTTGTAGAAAATGTTCCATACTACCATCAATTCCAATTTCTCATTCCACTATCCTAAGAGGTAAAGCACTGCTCTGTCATTAATTGGTTTAACTTCATTAACAATACCTCAATTACTACCTTTCTATACTAGAAAGTCTCCATACTATTGCTACTAGAAACTACAAGACATCTGCCAGACGAGAGAATTACAAGGGGAATATAGTTCAGAACAGAGCCCTCCATAGCTTGAGACAGATGAGCCAGAGAAAACCATATAGTGATGAGCAGTATGACCATCCATGGCAGTATCTGTGAGAAATATGCACGTGATCGAAGTGCACTTATTTTTTATTGAATTCTAAATTATTTCAGATTCTTATTTTTACATATTTTTTCTATTTGCTCATTTACTACTACCAAATTAAGAAACATGACTTATTTTACATCATGTAACTTCTATAAGATGGCATCTTAGAAATCTTCTATAACTTTACTTCAACATAGTTAAAGAAACCTGAGATGTCTAAATTAGCATCACACTCTTAGTGGTGACCAGAAACAAAAGTTAATTATCATGTTTTATTTGCTGTTCTCTCCACAAATAACTACAACGTGGCAAACCATTTACCACCCAAGCCTTCTCCCTAGCCCCAAGTTTCATTTCTTTAAATAATGGGTAAACACTCATATTAACCTAAACAAGAATCAAACATCAAAAAAACTAAGTTGTTAACTAAATTGTTAAATTGACTAACTAAAATGTTAGTCAATTCATGTCTCGTTTTCTTTACCTACTTTTCTAATCTTTCTTTGCAAAAGTATGAACTTGACATTTTAAATGCAACGATTTAGGACAACTTACCTAAAGTTAACGGCCATCTTCATCCAACTCATGTCAGGGACACCTAAGTTTGAGTCATAGAAATTTCTTTTTTAAGTAATTGTCATGCAGAACACTCAGAAAGACAGACGTAAAGTGAGTCACGTGTCACCTGATTGCTCCAGTAGCAGGAAATGAGGGAGATGATGCATATGCTACCACATTCACCTTGAGAGTTCACTTTTAGAGATATTGTGTAATAAAGATGATGCAGCACATCTCCTTACAAAATTCTTATTTATTGGGATGATTTCTTCTGGTAAATGTAACACATCAACTAAGTTATATGGTTCTATTAAAACTAGGAACAGCAACAAAAATTTTTTGAAATTGAGGAATTCACCCATATTTATAAAAATCAAGAACTGAAATCTATCTCTACCAGCTATAAAAATATAGCACCTAAAGTGATAAAGATTAAAATACTTTTTTTTGGGCTGGAGAGATGGCTCGGTGCCTGCAAATCCTAAAGACCAGAGTTTGATTCCCCAGAACCCACATAAAGCCAGATGCACAGAGTGGCCTATGTGTCTAGAGTCGCTTTGCAGTAGCTAGAGACCCTTGTTGTGCCCATTCTCTCTCTCCTCTGGCTGTGCTGGCACATGCCTTTAGTACCATCAGAAGAAGGAGGAGGATCATTATCACTATGAGTTCAATAGTTCGAGGCAAACCTGAGACTACATAGTTAATTACAGGTCAGCCTGGGCTAGAGCAAGTCCCTACCTAGAAAAACCAAAAAAATAAAAAATAATGAAAAGTAGTACCTAGAATACCTAGAACCTCCCAGCCCCCCAACCAAATACTTTTTGTCTTTTTGGATGAATATGGTTTCCAATAAAAAGACTATTTTAAAAAGTTCTAATAACACAAGATAGGAGGGACTTTGTTTGTAATATCTCACAAAATTATTGAAGAAATACCAGTCATACCTCAAGTGACTGTCTTTTTAAGTAAACATGAATACAATAAAGCAGTATTTCATTTCACGATATATAGATAAAGCACTCATAAGTAGTATGAAGAAATCAGCCTTCAAATCTTTGAAAACTCTATGCCCAAGAAGGAAAAAACTGCTACTAATAATTAATGCATTCATTGCTTTTCTATTTAATTTATTGGTGTGAAGATGGGTCTGCTATCATGTTGTTGGGGAAAGCTGTGATAGAGAGGTTATCCCCGCAGAGGTGGACAGGAACTCTCTCAGGTCTCAGAAGGAGACCACAGATCAGAAAATCAGTGAAGTCCTTACTGTGAGTGGCTCTACAAGCGTACAGCTAAAATATAGCCTAATTTAATTATAACAACTATGACATGTAGGAATATGAATCGCCATGGATGTCACTGGGGACTAAGCTAACATGTTTTCAAATTGAATCAGCAAATCAGTTTACATTAGGTGCCTTACAAATGCACCAAAGCTCCTAATAGGTTTCAATATTAAATCTAGTATACTCGAGCTTTTCAAATTTCACAGTGATAATATTTCATAACTTTAATTGCCATTTGCATCAGATATAGCAAAGTGCTGAATGATATGCTAAAAATATTCATTAATAACTAAGCTTCTATAAAAGGTAATTTATACAGTCTATTGAAATTTAATATTTATAGAAAGTTAAATTGAGCACAGTATTATAAATATCTTCTCATTATAATTGGAACATTGTGATAGAAAAATTATTCAAAAAATGCAGATGTATGTACTAGGGTGTATTGCTGCTTTGTATATTTTGTTTTCTACTTGTAAAATTCTGTTTTGTCTTTTTTATTGTATGCCTATTTCTCTGAATAGAAACATTTTATCCTTGTGGGAAGAGGAAGATTCCAATGACTCAGCCAACAAAACTTACAAGGTTCATGAAGCTATTATTTGGCTTAGAGTATTTAAATAGAGAATGTATTAAAAATTGGTTTTCCAATATCCATATTCATATGCAATTATTTATTTTATTCACAAACATATTCATAAATATATAATGCAATTTTAAGACTGTGATGCTTTATTTATATGTTACACAATATATCACATTAAAACTATCATTACCTCCAAACATATTTATCATTCCATGAGCTAAAAAGTATTACATAAAACATTTTGGATATTTTGATGGTTCCTTTTGTAAAGATTTAAACAAGTCTGAAAGATAAATATTTTTAAGGCGAATATTTTCTTTTAGTCTGATGCAAGTTTATAGCATTGCATATTTCTGGTCTCTATCTTTCCCATCAATAATTTTCAGTCAAATGATCACTACTCATACATCAGTAATAAAGTCTAATCAGTAACAGAATTGAAGTGAAATTCATTGTGGTTAGTACCTCTCATGCAAAAAGCTTATCAGTTGCTTATCAATACACAGGAAGAGCAAATGTAATGAAACATCAAATCATCAGAGATGATACTATGTGGTTTTACAGGTATTAATACACTATATTTTGGAATGGCAAGCTCTTCAAAGCAAATATTTTGCCTACTTTTCTTTTTATGCTATATTGGGAATTAGATAAAAGATAAATGTATTTGAAACTATATTATTCCTTCTAAAAATGTAGCAAAGTCAGGCATATTTCTGTCCAGTGTGGACTGGAACTAGAAGGGTCAGTGAAAGCATCTTCGCCCTACTCACACATATCATTCCTTCAGATTGTTGGGATTCCTCCTAAGGAACCCAGATTGCAAAGCTTTCAATATTAGTGAACAGGATTTAAAGGTAAAATTACATTTGTACAACATGCATCTTACATCTTTAACACTTTATAAATGGAGAGTTGGGAGCTGATTGGCAAAGATTATATATATATATATATATATATATATATATATATATATATATATATATATATATATATATATATATATATATATATATGGTTTCTGTGAAAGTAGTGAGTGCTTCTAACTGATTTCATTGCTATATATGATAGTGCAAAAAGCCCACATGCAAGTGACAATGGTTCAATGGTTCCTTATTGCTCTAAAAATGGCGTGACATTGTACAATTAAAACAATTCATGCAATTAAGAAAAAAAGCTAGGGCTAGAGAGATTTCTCAGTGGTTAAGGCACTTGCCTCCAGTGCCTAAGGCCCTGGGTTCAATTCCAAGGACCCACATAAGCCAGACCCACAAGGTGGTGGCCCTGGTGTTCTCTCTCTCTCTCTCTCTCTCTCTCTCTCTCTCTCTCTCTCTCTCTCTCTCTCTCTCCTTTCTTTTTCTCTCTGTATCTCTCTGCTTGAAAATAAATAAATAAAATATAAAAAAAGAAAAAAGCTATACAGGTGATCAGTACATCTTCACATCAATGGTGAAGAAGAAGCTGGCTATAAACTTCAAGATCAAATCTGCCCCAGTGACACATCTCTCCCAGTAAAGTGTCAACTCCCAGGGGCCCCACAACCTTCCCAAAGAGCACCACCAAATAGGGTTTAAGTATTCAAACACATGAGGCCATGGGAAATATTTAACACTGAAACCACCCAAAGAGTTTTAAGGTTAAACACCAAAGCCTTCTAAATTATAGATTTATATATAATAATAGCTTCACAGATGTGCTCATGATATAGCTCTTTGTTAGTCTTTTGGCCAACAACTGGGAACTTTTCAATAAGCACAAACATAGTAACTACAAAAATGACTCCAAAAATGTATTTTAATGATATGTTTACTGCTTCTAATGAAAACGATAGTTTTAAATCTGAATTTTTTTTTTTAATAAAGAGCAAAGATAGGGACTGGAGCGATGGCTCAGCCAGTGCGGTGTTGGACACACAAGTATGGGGACATGAATTTGGATCCTCTACAGCCATATAACACTTGGGTTGGTGTGACATGTGCTGATCACCTCAGCACTGGGGAGACAGAGGAGCCCTGGGGCCTGCTGTCTAGCTAATGTACCTGAATTATGACCTAGTTCAGTGCAAGACCCTGACTCCAAAATAAACTGAAAGCGATTGAGGAAGACCTCTGACATGTGCCTTTGGCATCTACACACACTGACACACATGCACTCACATACTCGTGTACCTTTACACATATGAATATTAACACATGCATGTGTGCATACCACATAAATACACATAGAAACATACATAATGTTATATAAAAATTGCTTCATTTTAAAAGCAATTTATGGTATGAATACACACATCTGTGTGCACGTGCATATTAAGGGATATAGAAATAGACTATATGTATTTTAAAATGATACAAAATCATGACAAGGAAACAACCCAGGTTCCATAAAAGTAATAAATTATATTATGTGACATATTAGCTATAAGACAGAATAAAATGGCAAGAGAAAAGAAATGACTCAAATAAAAAAATAAATGATATTCTCTTTTCAATTTTTGTAAACCCAGAAAATGGATACTCTATCAATATGGACAAGAGGTCTTTCTAATTATACACTATGATTTTTGTAGTTTTCAGTTGATTATAAATATACATTTCAATGATTTTTCTTTACTGTTTATGTTTTCTAAGTAATAAGGTTAGAATATATGGGAAATACACATATATTCCAAAGATGTTAAAATTCATTTTATATATAATATACCCCAAAGTATAAAATCTATTTTAATATTTGAGTACTGTATAAAATAATGTTGAAAACTATGTATAACTATGTATAACTATGAAAAATACTTTTAAATATTAAAATGAAAGAAAAATCTCTCCTGAGAGATTTGCTTAGTACTCTACCAAAAATAATGCAGGCATTTGAAATTACAAGGTAGACGTTTTTCCTATTTCAGGCACAAAAGCATGCTGGCCTCTTAAGTAAATAAATGACGATATCAAAGTAATATCTAGGTTTAATTATATTTAATTCCATATAGGTATGAATGTCAATTAGCAACCAGAAATAGCACTAGGCTTGATAGAGGACATTCTCTATGGACAACAGGAGACTTCCCTTTCTCTGCCTGTCCCTCATCTCTATGGCCTATGCCTCCAGCAAAATTTTAATTCTAGGTATCCCAACACCCAACTGGACTTTTCAGCAGAAAAGATGGTTATTGGTTCCTGTGATTTTAACATTGGTTTACTTGTTTGCTGGAGTGAATCATATTAGCAAGGTTAGTCAGAAATGGAGCAGTTGTAATGTCAAGAATTTCTACAAGTAAGCCATACATTGAAATTGATCACAAACCTAAAAGAGCTTCGTTATTCAGTGTGTCTTCCAACACTGAAATTGCTAATTCTGTAGGATTGTCACCATCTTTCATTCCCCATGAACATACATGGTTTTTCCTCTTTTTCCATTACTTAAAAAAAAAAACATCTGAGAAATGGTTAATATGACACGCAGATGGATTTTGAGTTTAGCCTATTGCTCTGAAACTTTTTATACTCATGTTCCCTTTATACATGCATCATCTGTAGCAGACAATTCTAACTGCTGATGCCATTGAAATTCATTTTAACATCACTTCCTGATTTCGTCTGGGAAATCAATGTAGCCAGCTGAAATTGCTCAAAAGTTCAGCTTCTCGTGAAGCTGAACAGACAGACAGAATGATAGACTTTAAATAATCAGATATATAAAAAGGAAACTTCTTTTTCCAAGCTGAATGATTGAGTCTTGCTGTCTGATCATTGATGCTTTTCTTGTTTACTGGATGGTAATTCAATTCAAAAAGTGGAGTACAGGAAATCCTCTAATAATCTACCACACAGACTCCAGAGTGCACCATGCAGCAGAAAAAGAGAAGGAAATCAAAATGCCACTCTTGGATGGCAGGGTTACTGTTGTGGTCAGCTTCTTAGTTGCTGCGCAGACAGAACCCAAACAAAAGTGGCTTGTGGAGGAATGGGTTTATTTGGCTTACGGACTCGAGGGGAGACTCCATCCGGGCAGGGAAAATGATGGCATGAGCAGAGGGCTGGACATCACCTCTGCCACAGCACTGCAAACAGTGGCAGGAAGGTGTGCTAAATACTGGCAAGGGGAAGCTGGCTTATAACCCCATAAGCCTGCCCCCAACAACACAGCCTCATCGAGGTTGTAAAACCCAAACTGCCATCAGCTGAGGATCAATCTATCAGAACACATTCAATTGTTTGTGGGGGACACCTGTATCAAACCATGACAGTCCGCCCCTGGCCCCCACAAACTAATAATCATACAAGATATAAACACAATATGTTCAGCTCAACTCTTAAGTCCCGGCAGCTTTCAACTGAGCCATAATACCAAAAATAAACCCATAATGGCATAGAACATTCACAATGCAAAACATGAGGCACAGCAAAAACAGATTGACCAATACAATACAAGATTTAAAACAAACAGGGCACCATCAATCTCTAACTCCAAGCTCAATGATTCTTAACCAATAACACAAGTCTCTTGGAGATTCAATTCCGCCCCTCCAGCTCGGCTACTCACAGTCCGGGAAAACGTCATCC
>PVHP010000170.1:0-188362 GCA_004024765.1 Zapus hudsonius
AAAAAATACATTTATTTATTTGCATTTAGGGTGGGGTCAGTGAGCACCAGGGTCTCTTGCAGCATCTCACTCTAGCCCAGATTTACCTGGAATTCGTTATGTAGCTCCAGGTTGACCTCAAGCTCACAGCAACCTTCCTACCTCAGCCTCCCAAGTGTTGAGATTATAGATATGAGCTCCTTCACCCAGTTATTTTTAATATTTTCTATCTAATCTATGTTGTATATATTTACATGAATTATCTCAGGTGGACATCAACAGGTTTTAGATAAAGGGGTTTAATAATTATGAGTAATTAACATGAAATATACTTGGAAAAAGTGTTGAGACTTACTTATCCACATTAACTATAAGGTAAAATGAAAGATGTCTGCATTTGTGTGAGTATATATGCATATAAATGTTTTATATATTCACATACATATATTCTATGCATATAAATTGACTAGATATATAAAGACTAGATAGCTTTAGTAATTTTTATAACATATTTTGTAATATGCTGTCTAGCAATGCTATTTTGAAAATAGTCTAAAATAATCAGATGTTGCACTGTTTAGACAGATTTTTAATTAATAGTATTAGTTCCTATAAAATTTCATATATTTTTGCCTATTTAATCTTTCTTAGCATATAAATTTCTTGAGTTAACTTCCTGTTTCTACTGATTATATGTAGATGCATCTGAGAGAAACTGTAATTCTTGCTTTATAAATTTGATAATTTTCAGTGTTAATTCTGTATTCAATTTAAAGAATTTTCTCTACAGTAGATGTTTTTTCCACCAATTGTTTTTGTTTTTAGATATGCATATTCTATTTTTTCTTAACATCTACTTGTTAATTTTGTAGTGAGCGTTTAGACCTCAACCTGTTTCTTTGCTTGTATGTTCTGTAGTTTCTGTCATTCTTGATCCATGATTTCATCCTTGTTATACTGTGGGCTTCATTAATTTCCCAGTATTTTTAACTTAGAATTGGCATGATTTTTGTAGGGAACCCTTTTGCATATGGTTGTATACATTCTTGTAGAACTTGATTTTAAACTTACAGATTGTGTTTTAAAACCTATGTTGTCTACAAAGGAGGGTAGAACCGGGTTGACTCCTAGGCTATCCATAACCCCCTACCCCATGGACTGATCCAGTTTGTCTACAGAGGAGGATATCCAGCTGATTGGGGACAGGGAAGAGGAAAATTGGGGAACTGGATACCAACACATTATTTGCTCATTTGATGTATCTAATTATGTATAATAAAGAAAAAAGAAAGAAATTGAAAAAAGAAAGAAGCAGCAGTTAAGCAGGACTAATGATTAACTTCTGTGCAAGACAAACATCCTTATCCGTCAAACAGTTCTGAACCCAGCAAAGAAAACATGTAGAGATTTCCATGAAAACTAAGGAACCAGAGTAAAGACCTTAAAACTAAAACAAACAAACAAAAAAAACAAAAAAACATATATTGTCATTTTTTTTCATAGTAATCAGGAGATTTCATCTCTCTCATAGCAGTGTGGGTAAAATTGTCTGTACATTATACCCCAGATATAACTGATATGAATACTCTGTAGTTCTTTTAGTTTCTTTCCAGAGCGTGTGACATATGAGAGCTGACGATTGAGGGTTTCTATTCTGTTTTTATTTTTGTAACAAGATTAGATAAGCATATGTTCTTTATTACCAGTGGTGTGTTGGTCTACCTGGTAGATCTTGGTCTGTGATCTTTACAAAGCAAAGCTGTATGCTTAATCACAGTTTTGTCCTAATCAAATAGGGGATAAACATCAAAATTAAATCATGACACCTTCATCTCCCATTGTTCAGTAAGAGGCGTTAGGTCTAAACCTTTGCCAATCTTTCCTTAGCAACACTCCATGTCCTAACTCAGCCAGAGAAAAATCAACTTTGTAGAGTTCTTTGAGGCCATTCCTCTGCATGATTGCACAATCATAGTTGTTTTTTTTTTTTTAATTTGGTTTCCACTAAGCAATTCTGTCTCTACTGTTGACCGTTCCTATTCCATGCAGGCACTGCCTTCCTGTCACAAGGAGACAGACTCGCTCATCTGCAATCAACCATTCTGTGCTGATGGTGACACTTGCCTTTTCTTCCCTTCAGGAGTCTGTTCACACACAGAGTCAATATTCTTGGAAATAGGGGTTTCCAATCTCATTTTCCAAGTCGCAGTCAAAACCGTGAGAGGTCAAGTGTTTGAAATAAAATTCCTCAGTGTCCACAGTGATCAGTCCACTAGAGTATTCATTTTCCTCTGAGAATGCCTCTGTTTCTCTTCTTTGATACATGACAATGAGAGACATTCGGGTCATGAAAATGCAGCGTTTCATTTTAAAATGTCCATAGACTATGATTTCTGCAAAGCTAAACACAAGTCTGTTTCTTTAGTTCTTTTCCATACTCATTTGTCCTGGTCAAGCCAAAATATCATTTTAGTTCATGTGGTATTTAATTGTGACCAGCAAGGGCTGGAGGATTTTAAGGGTCACCAGTTCCAGATGTTTGCTCATTAGTCACCACCATATAACCCTCCTTCAATATAATAAATACGGATAAAATAAGGAAACACTTCAGCCGTCAACAAGATTAGTGTTCAAGACTAATAGGAGCCTGATTTCTGCTTTTCAACTTTGTTAACATTTAACCCTTTGAGGGCAGAGGATTTCACTTGAAGTAAATCTCTCCTCACACACTCGCTCTTATTTTCTGAAGTTTATATACCTTCATTAATGGCATGTCCATTCACCAAAGAAGTGCAGGCCTGCTTTCAAGTATTTTAATACTTTACATCACACTTCATATCTTTTTCTGAACAACATATTGGAATGTTTAAGAAGGTGTTTTTGTTGGACAGTCAGGTAATTGTCTGATAAAGTGCCCAATGTCTGTGGCTAAGGAGCAGCCTATTTGAAACAACTTATTGGACATATTGGGTTGATCCGTACTCCCCCTAAATTAAAAAGATTATTTCAATACCTTTTTTTTCTTGTGTTTCCTTTTCCTTTTTTTTTGGTATTTATAGAATATAAAAGAAAAATATTCCATAAGTAGTATTTCTCTTCTGGTGCAATGAAAATAAAATTTGGCAACTATATTGTGCAAGCCTTGGCATCCTGCTATATTTAGAAGTCATTTCTGTGTCTGCTTGTTCCTCCACAGTAAGTGGGGAAATCATGATACCAAGAGAGTAGAGTTATTTGAATCTAATGGTATTTTATATGCATTTGTGTTAACTTTATTTCTTGCAATATTCTAACACATTTTTGAAAATAGAGTTATCTACTTGAAAACATGGGGGACACTTGGTTAGAAAGTATAAATTTACCAGTTTAGATCCTTTAGCTAATATTTTGATATTTTGTATCTATTATTTAAAATAATTTTAGAGAAATTCTTATTTTATTATTACATTAACATCTTGGATCCTACTTATGGAACCATTTTTTCTACTAGTCTTTAAGAAATATTTATTTATTTATTTATTTACACGTATGTAGGGGACAGAGCACCAGGGCCTCTTGCTCCTACCAAGAAAGAACAGGCCCTTGGGACACTTTTTGCCTCCAGCATAAGTGGGCTGCTTGGGTATTCAGCCCAGTCATGCAAGTTTTGCAAGGAAGTGTCTTTTTAACCATGGAGCCATCTTCCCAGCTCATTAAATAGTCTTAATTCTGTGCTTTAAAAAATTTAGTTGTGGGCTGGAGAGGTGGCTTAGTGCTTAAAGACACTTGTTTGCAAAGTCTGACAACCTGGGTTCAATTCTCCAGTGCTCATGTACAAAGTGGCACATGTGTCTGAAGTATGTTTGCAATGGTAGAACCCTTGGCACACCCATATTCTCTCTCTCTTCTTTTCTCTAGCAAATAAATAAATAAATATAATATTTTTGAAAGGTAGTTGACTCCTATATTATCTTCACAATAAACACTAAAAATTGATAATATATACACAAAATTTCACTTATTTTAAATATATATACTCCTTAATATAATGCTTGTATTATGAACATATATATTACACAAATAACTCCTAGAAACATCTATCCTTGTGTTATGGAGATATATATATATATATATATATGACAAAATGCTGTATGCTGTATTTGCAACATGAAGATTTGGTATGCTGGTGCAAGTAAGACTCGCATAAAGTTGGATACATGCGAGTTCTGAACACTTCCATTACCATACATAGTTACCCTGGGTATGAGTGTTCATGTATGTGTGCTTATGATGGGTGGTATGAGAGTGAGGCCATTCCAGACTTACAGAGAAGGACTTTTGAACTGTCATCAACAACCTCCACACATGCACTATATACCATGATTATAATACTCCCCCATCGCCCTCTGTTTTTCTCTATCCCCACTTCCCTCTACTGAATTTTCTTCTTTCCAACCAGTCTCTGTTCTACTTTAGGTCGTCATGTTTTTCTTCCTATTACACAGAGCTTGTGCAGGTAGCATCAGCCACTGTGATGTCATGAAGACTGTGGTCACTTTATAAATGGAAAACAGTGTTACAAAGCACTCCTCCCCTTCCTTTGGCTCTTACATTCTGTGCAACACTTCTGCAACGGCTCGTGAGCCTTTAATGGGTGAACACTGGAAAGTTTAAGCACATAATGAAATAGTTTGAATTAGGCACCCTGCTGTGCTATAGGTCTTCAGAACATACACATCTTATGATTGAGCATGTATGCTCTTTTTTACAAAGAAACAGCAAGAGTACACACTTAGCATTCATAGGAATAAAGATCTGAAGAAACAGAGCTGACATGTATGTTCTGGATAAAGTAGTAATTAGTAAAAGTTCGACAATGCAGAGGACTTTGGCTAAAGCAGCCAGGTAGATGAAGTGCTTTGAAAGAACAGGATTCCTTGATCCAGATTGGTTTACAGATATTTCCTCAGCCTTTGATTTCTTGAACTTGATAAGGGCATTACCTTTCTCCTGGTATAGGGATAGGTGTTTCCCTAGAAACTCAGCTTTCAGTCTTAAACCTTGAACTACATTACTTATTATTTATTTAGTTATACTTTCAAACTCATTTTAAAATTAGGATATCCATAGTAGTTCTGTATATGTGCTGTGTACACACATGTGTCATATGTACACTTATATGTATCAGTATTTAAATTAATCTCTATTCTTACTCAATTTTATAAAATTAGAAAATTTTCCAATGCCTACACCTTCTTTTGTTGAAGCTAGGGATATTGCTACAATTTATATAATGTACTATTATGTGGTTTAGGAGAATATATCCAGTTTCTTTTTCAAATGTCAACCAAACACTGTATAGATTTTTTTCTGTAATGCTCTTAAATTATTAGCACAGTTGTATGAAATATCAAATTTAAAACTTTCAAATGTTTCCTTGGCCTCAGATCTGTTGCCTCAGGAGGCTTAGCACCAGATAGGTACATTGGATTAGCACCGCCTGTTTTCTAGTCCATTCCTTAAACAGAACTGACAGCCACCAATTAAGGAGGACAATGTATTTGTTAGTATGCACATGGAATTTAAAGGAAGGACATATTTTCACCTGGCCACTTTGAAGAAGAACAAAGCAAGTTATCTAGGAACTGATTTCATACCACACCAGTAAAGGAAAGAAAGTCAGATGAAAGACTTACACGTGGGAAATTTCTCTGTCCATTGAAGTGAGTTCCTGCAAATGATACAGGGGTTTACTAGTGAGGGAAAATCATGCATCATCTTAGATGGGCTAGCAATCTAGGCTGGGACATTTGGCATCTGAAAGTAATCTTGAGAACACACATCATAGTATCATATAATCACAGCACATGTATTAATGGAAGCCATGCTCATTGTTCAGGTAGCAGCAAGGCCCAGGGAGACGCTAGACAGAACCCTCCGCCCGACATGACAAGGATGGGTTTAGTGAAGAACGCTGCACCTGCTGGTCTTTAGCAAGTGAGATTTAGGGATTAATTTGCTTTCCTTTTAACTCTAAACTGGGTATGTAGACTTGGTAATAACTCAAAAATAGAAATGAAACTCTGAGATAAAAGGTAAAAAAATGTTTGCCCAAGTTGTAGAATTCAGACTAATTTATCAAAGAATAGAAAATGTGAGCAAAATTATAAAAGCTTTTTTTATGTGCTCCTACTTGTGTGGAAAGAAAATGTATCTCTATATAAACTTGTGTGTGGGCTACAAAAAAATCTTCCTATATGGAAAAGGAAATTACTTCACAGAATGTTACACCAAAAAATAATAGCTTGTATAGCCAGACATCTACTCTCTGATTTAGTTTATGCAAACACTAGTTAAACTAATCATGCTATTTTCTCAAATAATGAGACACTTTCTACATCATGAACAATTAAGAAATCATATGCAAATCACCTGAACATGCATTTTCACTTCTTTATTTTAATAACTATATAGATATAGATATCTGAGACAAAAAATGTATCTAATTATGTCTTGATTAGCAAATCAGGTCATATAGCATAAAGATTTTTAAATGCTATATCCAATTCAAGAATCTTGTTAAACTAACAAATGACTAAAATAATAACAGAAATAATTATATATATATATATATATACATACATATATATATAAAGAGAAGCATTATTTTACAATGTGATCTCTGATTTCTGAATTGTAGATTAGCATGTGAAGAGTGTGGAAGTCATCATTCCCATCCAGTGGTTTTATAAAGTTTGAAAATGTTGCAAGATTCAATCCTTCACAGAACAGTCATCAATGCAACTGCTGCCCTGCAGACTTTTCTGAGTGGAAAAAGTTGTCATGACAGACAAATTTGGAGAATCACAGAAGTAGAATCCTGAGATTGAATTATACTTGATAAATTGCAAGAGGCACCATGTAAAAGAACCTGAGATTTTACTCCATCCTGGACACTCATAGGGAATATCATCACATTTCTCATTTTCATTCTAAAAATTTGAGAAAAATTGTCTATTTTTCCATTAGATGGAGGTGAAAAAAATTTTTTGAAATATGCCCAGAGACCCTTATTCTTGTTAAAAATAATTGGCCTCATGGAAACTGTTTTACCAGAGCCAGACTGTGACTTTTCCAGATCCTGAACAACAAGGAATACTGATTATACCCAACCCAGTTACATTAAAATACTGAGTCCCAGTTTTTATTCTAGAAAAACCCCCCCTTACCATCCTAGTCATTGTACCCCAATGCAATCACTCAGGAGGTAGTAGGGTCATCGTGAGTTTGAGGTCACCCTGAGATGACATAGTGAATTCCAGGTCAGTCTGGGCTAGAGCAAGACCCTACCTCAAAAAGTCAAAAAAGAAAAAAAAAGCAATTACATTATAGAAATGCAGCTAAACTAACTACAAAACTCTAACCATATTTAAGTACAACATTTAGAAATATCTAAAATCATGTAAGTGGCCAAAATGTGACACTAAAGGAAATTTCAGCTTCTGATACCATAGCTACAGGAAACATCAGCAGAGGCTAACCCCAGAGAGAAACACTCTAAACTTCACATGAGAGACCTCTCAATATCACATCCTTCTTCCTGACAATGCAAACTTCAACTAAAGTCACATGGCATGTTAAATATCAAGGATCACATTCTGAGGAGACAAAGCCATCATCGGGATCAAAGCTAGAGGTAGCCAAAGCTTGGGAATGACCCCACTAGCCCTTTGAAATGATTACAGTGAATGTGCTAAGAGCTGTAACAGAACAAAAGGGCAACATAGAAATGCAGATGTGTACTGTGAGCAGGGAGATGGAGATTCCAAAAAACACTATAACAGAATGGAGAAGGCTTTTGATGGGCTCATCTGTAGACTGAGCTCTAGCCTATGAGTTTGAATAAAACTGGTCTAAATTTCTAAAGTTGAATGCGTAGAGAAAACAGTGGATGCAAATTATGGAACCACATGCAAATCCCGTAACTGGGATGACTTTCAACAAGACTTATAAAATGAATGCTAAAGGAGAAGTAGAAGATGGTTTTAAAATCAATCATTAAGACTGAAGGTTGTTCAAAACAATAATAGACACGGAACTACAGACCTAGAAAGCTAAGAAAACCCTAAGCAAGATAAATCCCCAAAATTCTATACATAGTCTAACTGCAAAGGTCAAACAAAAAGATCCTTGAAAGAAGCCAGGATGGAGTGATGTGTGCTGTCTTACCTTCAAATACACACACACACACACACACACACAAACGCACGCAGTAAGAGAGAGAGGGGGGAGACAGAAGGGGCACACCAGGGCCTCTAGTCACTGCAAACTTGTGCTTCCAGGTTACAAGGGTACTGGGGTAATGAGCCGGGTCATCAGGTTTTGCAGGCAAGGTCCTTAACCATTGAGCCATCAGGCCAGCCCTCTCTTCCCTTTTGAAAAGCACAGGAGCCACTGGTCATGGAATAAAACACCCAGAAATAACTGCCTATGAAGAAAATCTTTTCTCTTTATAAGTTGATTTGTCTTTAGCATTTGTTTCAATAATAGAAAGTTGACTAACACATCACCTATTTAAATAACTAGATGGAGATAAGTATTTAAAATTTTAAAAATAAAAGGAAAAAAATACCAATCAAAAACTATAATCTAAAAAATATTGCACTTCAGAAAAGAAGAAAGGCTTCTCAGACAAATAGGAATCACCGCAGTTGTCGTTAGTCTTCTAAACAAGTCCTCCAGGGTTCTAGTTAGCAGGAAAGGAAAATGAAATTATGAAATTTGCAGGGAAATAGACAGATATGGAAAGGGTTATACTAAGTAAGGTAACTCAGGTGCAGAAAGCCAAATGCCATATGTTCTCTCTCATATGTGGATCCTAGATACACATGTTTAGACTTGTATGTGAAGTGGAGTGAAAGTCAGTAGCAGAGGTTGGAAAGCTTTTCAGGGACTATAAGGGAGGGAGGAGAGGGGAGACTTAAGGAGAAGGTATTATGTATATGTAAGTAATTGAATAGATTACTAGGGGTGCAATGGTCTAAGTGGGGTCAGGGGAAGGGATTGAATAAAGGAGGGGCAGAAAGGAGAGGCAACCATAATTTAAGAGGTTATGAATAAGCCATATGGAAACCTGCTTCTTTGGATATTGGCACACCCAGTAGCCATAGATTGTTATGGGAAAATTTTCAGTGCCAGGGAGGAAAAACTTCAGATACCATCCAGAGAGTTTTTGGCCAGGGAGGTCCCTGAGGCTCCCCAAACATTACAGGCTATTTTGCCAAGGCTCTTGGTTGCCCACCAGAATGACATGATAAGACCTCATTGCTGAAGACCACATATGCTTAGGCTGAGAAAGCAACCTGGTCACTGACAAAACAAACTAGAGCTGAGATGGAAACCTCCTCCCTCCTAACCAGATGACAAAAGGCTGGAAAAGGCTATGGCTGTGTGCAGCCCTATGGGAGAGAGAAGTCAGCAACGGTGGTGAACAGCCATGGACCTTATAAGCCTTAAGATTGGCCAGCTAGGCCAAATGATCCAGCTGGTACAAAAGTGGCACTCTTTTGTGGGACAAACCAATTGCTTTCTAATTGGACTGGAGGCCAGCTCCATGGGAGGTAATACATGCCTGGTACTGAAGACCTAATCAAAAGTCTATGGCAAGGGAAGTGATGAGACCTACGGGAGTAATGCCTGCTGCTGTCCAGCTAAATACATATATTATGCCCATCAAACTACCTTATAAGCACTTTTGGATAGAAAAGCTTCTCTTTATCAGATGGTGGTGACCACTGGAATAACTCAAAAGATGCTTTAGTGTTGAAAAGAAATGACTTTGGAGTGTTCAGAACTTGGACATCTCTATCACACCTCCTGAGCTTCAGGGTCTATTGCAGAAGAGATGGTGGAAAGATTGTAAGAGCCAAAGGAAGGTTAGGACTGCGTATAATGCAAACTTTCTGACGCAAAATGGCCTTGATATTCATGGCTTCACAGTGCCATGAATGTCAAGAGGAATAATAAGAGGAAATGATGATGACACTGAAACAAAATAGAAACTAATGAGAAGGGGAAGAAACATGAGGGAGGTCAGGGAAAGAATTACAGTGGTTTTATTGTCTATAACTATGAAAGCTATCAATAAAATGTTTTTAAAAAAGTTCTCTAGGGCTGGAGAGATGGCTTATCTATTAAAGCATTTACCTGCAAAGCATAAGGACCCAGTTTTTATTCCTCAGTACCCATGTAAAAAGCCAGATGCACAAAGTGGTGCATACATCTGGGGTTCATTTGCAGTGGCTGGAGGCCCTGGTTCCCATTCTAACTCTCTGCTTTAAAATAAATAAACAAAAATAATTTTTAAAAGTTATTCATAGAGAAGAAAATTATATAGGTCAGAAATAGGAATTATATAAAAGAGAGGAAGAGATTAAAGAAGGAAAAAGCAAAATTAAAATAATTCCATTTCTCACTCTTGGTTGAATTAATAGAACATAGTTTATTCAGAAGAATAATGTCTTTTGTCATTAGAGATAATTGAAATAACAGCAACATTTTAAAGGATGGAAATCAGAAATTGAAAATATTCTGCTGTAAGGCATGGACTTGTATTACCCATGTAGCAATATAGAATGATTTCTGTAAGAACTTGTATTGTTTGTGAATGCAAATTACAAACTCTGGGCAAGTGTATCACTTAATCATTTTTCCATGGTTTAATTTGCATTGTTATCTCAAATTTATATAGTAAATATTAAGAGTGATTTTAGATATGAAACTAAGCATGGTTTAGAAAACCAACCAAAAATGCTCTAGATGGTAAATCCAAAACATAATAAAAATTAATTATTTCTCACACTTATGTGGAAGGCACACAATTTTGTTTTAGACAGGGTCATGCTATGTAGGTTATTCTGGCCTTCAAGTTATTATGAAGCGTTTCAGAGCCTCAAATTTATAATCCTACTGCCTCAGTTTACTGAATGCTGGTTGAAGATTCTAATTCTAACATACCTCTACCAACTTCTGTAGTTCTCTCCTCCAGACCAGCAGGAGGGAAAACGGAGAAGCAGCGGGAGCCGAGAGGAGCTGTACACTCTCAGGGCTGGGGCCCACAGAGCTGGGGGGATGGCGCAGGGGGGTCCTGCGGGACACAGAGGCAAGCAGATGTGTATAGTATGTCCACATGGTTCTTTATTCAACTGGGGGAACTTACATTTATAAGAAAAAGGGGGTCAGGAGCATGGGGAATCGGGAAGAGAAAGGGAGATTGGTTGATGGGGGTGGGAGTTGGCAGCCTGCACTGCCATAGGTGGGTGGGAAAGGTGGGTGGGGACAACCTGAGAACACCTCATTTGGGGGCCATGAGTGTGGGAAATACGAGATGCTAGCCACGGTCAGGTCCATGGGGATGGGTACAAGGAAGTTTTGCTGATACCCAATGCCAGTCCTGCTGAGATGGGAATGCTGGTTTCAGTGGCCAGCCCATGGGGGTGGGAGTCAGGGTATGTGGAGCTGGGAAAAGCCTACCGCTGGGTTTCACCTCCCTCATACACCGTTAACCCTTTGCTCTCCGTGCTCTCAGTAGCAGAGCCAACAGGTAGTGCCCAACAACTTCTACCATAAGTTCATAACTTTCCTATTTTTTTTTAAATTAGTATACAAAGTAACTGATTTCTTTATGGCATTTCCATTTATACTTTGTTTTGGCTGATCTTCCTGCCCTGCTCCTCTGCCCCATTGCCCTGCCCCACCTCCACTCTGCTGATCCTGTTCTGTTCCCAGGATTCCCCTTTCCGCCATCATGTCAAGTGTTCTTCATACCCCAGCCACCTTCCATACAACCTTTATTCCTTTGTCATAATCCTCTTTCTAGTTCCCTGACTTATACTCACACTCACTCCCACCAGTGGAATAGCTGGTTCATATGGTAGCTGTTTTAAGTTCTTTTTTAAAAAAATATTTAATTATTCTTTTTCGAGGAGAGAGAGAGAGAGAGAGAGAGAGAGAGAGAGAGAGAGAGAGAGAGAGAGAATGCACCAGGGCCACCACCTTGTGGGACTGGCATATGTGGGTCCTGGGGAATTGAACCCGGGGCCTTAGGCACTGGAGGCCTTAACCGCTGAGCCATCTCTCCAGCCCAAGTTCTTTTTTTTAAATTTTATTATCCATAATTAGATACACTTAATAAAGGAATAATGTGTTGATGTCTCCACTTCCCCTATTTCCCTTTTCCCTGTCCCCTGTCAGTTGGATTTTCTCCTCCATGGGCAGTCTGGATCAGTCCATGGGGTAGGGGGTTGTGAACAGCCTAGGACCAGTGAAACAGACAGCAACGATTTTAAACACAACTTCAAGCAGAAGTACAGAGGCTCCTAAGGTCCTCAGTAACAACATGCAAAGGGGGGCAGAATCGGGTTATTTGAAGTTCTTTGAGGAACTTTCACCGTGATTTCTATAGTGACTCTACAAGTTGACATTCCCACCAGCAGGAAATAAGCCTCCTTTGTCCCCACATCCTCACCAGCCTGGGTTGTCACTTGATAACAATCTTCCAGGTGAGACAGATTCTCAAAGTAGTTTTAAAATGCATTTCTCTCAGCTCTAAGATTGTTGAACACTTTTTTAAAAAAGATCTATTTTTCATTTGTTTTATTGAGAACTCTCTGTTCAGTTCATTGGTCCATTTATTGTCAATTTTCTTTAATTTGTTGCAGGTTTTTAAATAGCCTAGATTTTGACTTCCTGTCTAAAATCTATCCAGAAAAGAGCTTCTCCATTCAGCTCATATTATTTTTTGAGATCCCAAGTGAATTTTTGAATTGCTGTTATAAATCTGTGAACAATGTCGCTAGAATTTGAACGGGGATTGCATTGCGTCTGAAGATTACATTTGGTAGGAATAGTCATGGTCATCATAATAATAATTCTGCCAATTCAGGAGTGCTTATAATTGTGAGATATCTTTGAAAGAAACCAAAGAATAAAATGATCAAAAAATTAATGCATAAAAGATAATATATTTTCAAATAAAGCGTATCAATGTAAGCAATTTATTTGGAAGTAGCAAGTGTATGTAGCACATCAACTTTAAATGATGGACAGTGAGGGAGAATACATATCCAAAAATGTTTAACACTTTACCTTCTAAGAGTAATTCTGTGATATACCAATTTAGGTCTAAAATGTCAGAGGTTGAAACTTGAAGTATCCCCATACCCTAAAAGGACCTACTAGGTACAGTGCTGTCCTAAGTAACAACTCTTTGGTATTCTTAGCCCTCTTCTTTAATGTGAATGTGGTTATTCTCATTATCTTTAAAGGGATAAAATGTCAAAAATTTCTTCTTTATATTGTAAAAAGAATTCATCTTTGCCATAACCCTAAAATATGTGAATTACGTCTATCTCTCGTCTAGGCTAAACAATTCATATTTTTTAAGAGAGAGAGGAAAACCCCTGACCTACATTTTCCACCTACAACTCTTCAGAATACCTTCAGGTTGTTAGAAATATTTCTCTTGGGCCTGGAGAAATGCTTCAGTAGTTAAAAGCACGTGCTTGCAAAACCAGATGGCCTGGGTTTGACATAAATCTAGATGCACAAAGTGGCGCAAGTGTCTGGAGTTCATTGGTAGTGGCAGAAGGCCCTGGCATGCCCATATTCACTCTCTCCATCTCTCTTTCTCTCTCACTCTCTGTCTCAAATAAATTAATAAAAATATTCAAAAATATTTTTCTTGAGCAACACATAATTTTCAAAATAGTCAACTGACAAGATTCAAAATCAGAAAGTGCCACATAAGAATACCCATGCCATTAGATTTCTGTCACTGGAATGAACACCTAACAACAATGTGTCAGGAGGAAAGATTTATTTTGGTTCAGTATTTCAATCCACCACTCTCTAACCACATCTCTGTGAGGCTGGAGTGAAGCAAAGCATCATGACCCAGAGGGCAGGCTTGGACTGAACTGCTTGGATCTTGGCAGCTGGGAAGCAGAGACAGACAGGAAGAAGAAAGGCCCAGAGACCCACTGCAGCCTTTGAAGGCATGCCCCTCAGAAGCCTACTTAGCCAGTTAGGTCCTACCTAATAGTCTCTGCGGGTCGATAATGCCATCCTATTACAAATCTCCACCAAGGGGTTAACCCATCCATGAAGTCAGAGCATTCTTGATAACTCTTGGGTCTGAAAGTGGTTTTTAAGAAATTCCAGCTGAGGGATCTCAAAGAGAGAGATGTCAAAGATTGGGCCCAACAGTTGGGACCAAATCTTCAACATAAGAGCTTGTTGGGTGTCATGTCCTATTAAAAACATAGCATACATATTCCACATTTTGGTAAACATTGAAGGTTTCTAAAACAAAGGGTATGTGTGTCTTGGATGAGTCACCTCTTAATTAGGACACTTTCAAGTTCACTCCAAGATGAGCAAGTTCTACTGCCTTCCAAGCTAGGAAGCAAGCACGAATAGCAGTGGTCATCTAACACTACAGTGTTTTTGTTTGGTTTTGTTGGTGTGTGTGGGTGAGGGGCAGTTTCTGTTTTTTATTTCCTGCCTTTGTTTCTTTCCACCTTTTTTTCTCTTTTCCTCACTCCCTTTTGCGCTCAGCCTCTGTCACTCTCGCTCTCTTGCTTTATGATTTAGGTCTGTTTTGCTTCCTTATGTCACATGCCTGGCACCATCCACAAATTTGTCCCCATGATATATGTCCATGATGTCTCCAAAAAAAATCTTATGTCTGAACTCAACAAAGTACAGGACTTATTAAGATCACCCTCGTTCATCATGATGCAAAAGTCCTACGTGAAGATAACTGTATTACATTTTTGGCATCTAAAATAAGTTTTTATTGAATTCACAGTCAAGGAAAACTCTCAAGGCTGAAGCCCTGCTCTCTACACAGCTGGAATTCCTTAAAAACCACCTGCAGACTCAACATCTCTCTATATCCTACTGGGAGGCTTGGCGCTCTGGCTCACTGTGAGACTAAACATGCGTCACCCCAGCAGTGACCCATGGCTCTGTTCTAATAACGCAGCCCTTACCTTCTTCTCACTTGAATCTTTATTTTGATGACTGGGCCCTACCTAGTTACCTGGGCAGAAGCCCCTGTTTGATATTTCATCAGAACTTGTGCCTGGTCTCACATCCATGCAGAACATCTGATACAGCTACTGGATTTATAGTGCAAGCTGGCCTGGGTTTCAGAATGATTCTTGTTTGAATTCCCACTTGTGCCAACATTGCCTCTATGTTTCTGTTCTAGCTAGTGTGCTGGATATGCCAGCCACAGCACATGGCCCTGGCTCCCCAGTGCCCTCTGTGTTTGTGGAAGGCAGGGACAAATCCAGGCCACAAGCCTTGCTAGTGGTCTGCAGGATGCCGTTGGTAAATCACAGTTAATCTTTATTTAAATAGTTATGTGATTCTTGTCTAACAGGTTGAATTTTGGTCTTTACTGATAGTAATACCTACTAGTGATATAACTAAAGTGTAAGTATATAATTATTTTTATATTGGCATAATAGAATATACTAAAATAGTCACAAAAAACCTCCATAGTAGCTACATTTTCCATTTGTTCTTTCCCTTCGGTTATCATCATCCTCTGTGTATTGTTCAGTTTTAACACCATAGCTTAACATAGGATGTTTTAACTGGCATATAAAAGTTACACATATTTATGAGGTCTCATGTGATACTTTGAATATATACATATATTACATCTCTCTATAGATGCTAGATGATAGATAGATAGATAGATAGATAGATAGATAGATAGATAGATAGATCATAGATAGATCAAGAGATGGATGGATGCTTGGGTTTCATGCCACTGCAAACAAACTCCAGACACATACACCACTTTATGGACCTGGTTTTCCATGGGTACTGGGGAATTGTTTCCAGTTGTCAGGCTTTGCAAAAAAAGTGCCTTTTACCACTGCATTATTTCTCTCTTTATTCCCTCTACTAGTTTTTAAATCATTTGTAGACCTGGGCCAGACGTTCTTCACTGAGAGCCTCTGCGGTTTGCTGTTTCAACAGTGCTTGAAGGGAACCCAGTGCTCGAACCCCCATTGCATGCACAGTCTGAGCCCTTCGCCTCCACCTCGCAGCATCCTCGATCGCCTCCTGTGCACCGTCCAGCCGCAGCCAGGGCCACCATGTCGCCCTCGCAGGTGCTGCCATCAACCTCCAGATGAACCTGGAGCTGAGAGCCTCCTACTTCTACCTGTCCATGTCTTGCTGCTTTGACCGTGATGATGTGGCTCTGAAAAACTTTGCCAAATCCTTTCTTCACCAATCTCCTGAGGAGAGGGAACCCACTGAGAAACTGATGGAGCTACAGAGTCATCAAGGTGGCAAAATCTTCCTGCAGGATATCAAGAAACCAGACCGCGATGATCGATGACCGGGAGAGCTGGCTGAATGCAATGGAGAGTGCGTTACACTTGGAAAAAAGTGTGAATCAATCACTACTGGAACTGCACAAACTGGCCACTGACAAAAATGACCCCCACTTGTGTGACCTCCTTGAGACTCATTACCTGAATGAGCAGGTGAAATCCATCAAAGAATTGGGTGATCATGTAACTAACTTGCGCAAGATGGGAGCCCCTGAATCTGGCATGGCGGAATACCTCTTTGACAAGCACACCCTTAGGAGACAGTGATGAAAGCTAAACTGACTTCTCCCAAGACATGGAGTGACCTCCCTGGTCACCAAGGCAGTGCATGCATGTGGGGCTACATTTACCTTTTCTAAAGGTTGTACCAGAATATCTGCTTAAATTCTTTAATTGACACCATTCCTTCAAATAAAGAAATTTGGTGCCCCCCAAAATCATTTGTAGCATATTACTATTATCTATAATTGCCCTCCTGTTCTATCATTTAGCCTTTCATTTCATTTGCTAAGCCACTTATCAGTCTTGGTTAGTGATTCGGTGTTACAATGTAATCTAGTTTACAAGCATCTGAAACAATTGATGATTGCCCCCTTAGTATCAGCAAAGTAGAGAAAGCCTTTAGCCTTTAGAGACTTAGGTCTCTCTCTACATACAGTTCTCTTGGTAATATTCTTGATTTCTGTATTATTAATCACTGGTTGTTTTCAGGAGACATTTGGCAATGTTGTGAACAGTCTTGATTGTCACAGGTAGATTCTACTTGGCTCTCTCAATGGGAAGAGAACAGGTGAGGTGCAGGATAAGCCCATAGCAAACACCTATTGACCCAGTTTATCAAGTTTATGTTGAGATATCCCGATATTAAGGCAAAATTAGTACAAAGATTTTGCATAGTGTATATGCAAAGGTCAATTAAATTCTGAAAATGAAATCTATTAAGGTAGCAGCAATAAAATTATGAACAAAGCTCATTTACAATGTTGGCACAGATACAGATTATATAATAAATTATAATCAACTCCAATAGTCTTAGTAAAAATCTTGACACAGAAAACTATTTCAAGAGTGAATGGGTAGTTCAGCAAGAGCAAACCTGTAATTATATGCAATTTTATAAGTAATGGAAAAATATATGCTCAACATACCACAAGCAATGTTTCACAAAATGTGACATATTATTCAAAATTAAAAAGAATACTACTAATCTAGTAATTCAAAGTATAATTTCTATACTTGATCTTAGTCAAAAGGCTGAGAAGTAATGAAAGTATATTTCCTAACATGGCACAATAAATATTAAATTAAAGCATAAAAATTTATGTTGATTAGTAAATAATTAGATGATTTTTATAAGAATGAGGAATAAGAAAATGGTGACCATCACCAGAATGTAAGTTATCTTCCATAATATAGTGAAATTATGTTAAAAATATCAATGTTAAATGAAGGAGACAAAATAATTACTAACAAACAGTATTATTAAATCCTTAAAGTGTTCAAGGAAAAGATATAGATCCACTGAAAGAATATAGAAAATTGTATTAAATTTTAAATACTTTTATTTATTTATTTGCTAGCAGAGAGATAGAAGAGACACAGACAGAGATAATGGGCACACCAGGTCTTCCAAGCTCTACAAATGGAGCCCAGATGCATATACTACTTTGTGCGTCTGGCTTTATGTGGGTACTGGAAACCCACTGGGAACTTGGATCATTGGACTTTGCAGGAAAGCATCCTACCTGCTGAGCCATCTGTCTAGCCCATTAAAGATTTTTTAAATCAATATATTAAACACCAGAGCACTGAACAATCAAAACTGAAGATTGTCATTATATGCACATGAATAATAGTAATACTTGGCTTGATTTGCAGACTCTCTTCTATGCTGTTGGCCCCTTGTCCACAGCAGCCTCCTGTTTTGGCATTGATGCCTGTCTGCTTTGTGTGTACCTACTATAGGTACCCTATAAAACTTCAAATGATTTGAAGTTGTTTGTTGGAGTAGGTTTATTGCCTTAAGTAGTAGAACAACAACAACAACAACAACAACAACAACAACAAAATAACTGATGTGTGGAGGATCAAAAGACAAAGTTCAATCACAAAAGCAAAATAAAACATGACCAATTAAACAGTCAGGTTTTACTGGTTTTGGATAGAGCAACCCCATACATAAAGAAGTTTCCCCCATAATAATGATTACAAGGCTGTCAGCACAATTTCACTGCTGTGGTGTGGTCTTTGTGAATTAATACCGTAATTTATTTCAAATATGAATATAAGAAAGTGAGGCAATCTTAGAAGGATAGTGCAGAGGAGCTGCCCATAAGATGGTCAAAAGAGAGCAAATAAACCCTCATCATCAGAGGAGGGAACAAGAATACACACATGCTAGAACAGACTTAAAAGGAATTAGAGTATTAAGTTTCCCAACAATGAAGTTCCAATTAAAACCAAGAAACCCATAAAAATTGATTGAAACAAATGAAATCATGTTTTTCCAGAGAGAGACAGAGAGAGACAAAGAGACAGAGAGAATATTCCAGTTTAATTAAAGGCTTGAAGTAGAAATCTTGTGTGGTGGTATAAACCTATAATGCCAACAATGGGTGTGGGTGTAAGAGATTAGAGGCAGGAGGATCATTATGAGTTTAAGTAATCATCAGATAAGATATATAGTGAGTCCAAAACAAGCCCAAGTTAAATGAGGCCCTATCTCCAAAAAACTAAAACAGTTTAGTTTAGGCAGCCATAAAGTGTGTGTGCATATATATAGTGTAGGGAGAGCATTTTAAAACAGAAATCTGCATCAAACATCATCATAAGGGGAAAACTGATATATGTTGTATTAAAGTAATTACAATATAAACATTAAAGTTGCTACAAACAAGTCACTACAAACTTTAAAGATATAACTGATCATTGAAAACATGTACTGCCTTATTAAGAGTATAGGAATTGCACTTAAAGAATGACTCATTGGGAGGCTGAGGAAGGAGGATTGCTGTTGAGTTCCAGGTCAGCCTGGGCTAGAGTGAGAGCCTACCTTAAAAAAATGACATAAAATAGTTATGGGCACTATGAAATAGTGAAGCAGATTTTCATCTTTCTTTTCATTGGATCTCAACTAGCTAAGAACTCACAATATACCTCAAGCTGACACCTACTTTGTGATACTTCTGCATCAGCCCCCTGAGTGCTGGGATTGAAGGTATTTACCACTATTCCTAGTTTAAATAGATCTGAGTTAAAAAACGAGAATGAAAGAGAACAGAGACATAAGACATATGAGGCTGGATCATGAGTTCAAGGCCAACCTGACTGCATAGCAAGACACTATCTCAAGACCAATAAAGATAGAAATTCTTACATCATTTAAATTGCATTATGTATGCTTGCCCTTTTCATTAGCCAAAATGTCATACTTCCCAACTTCACCTTACATAGGATACAGTTCTACTTACTGTATACATCAATCCACCTGCGTAAGGTGAGGAATTTACATCCCAACTCTTGGATTTTCATATTATTAAACAATGAGATAAGATGTGTTATTCTGCGATCATTTCATTTTAAAGCTGAACAAATCTAGTCAAGTATGTGAGATTGGAAATGGACTTCCTCTTTAAATTCCTATCCTCATTCCTACTCACAAATAGAGCCAAGATAGACTCAGGATAAAAAATATCAGTTAATGGAAAACACACTTTGGATTCAAACAGAACTGAGCTCTGTGCCTTATTTTGCTATTCCGTGTCTATGAGACTATCATTAAACTGAGCTTTCTAGACCTCAATTCCATTATCTGACAAATGGACACAGTCATCAAACCTCTTAAATTGACATGAAGCATTTTACATAAGCTAAGACAGTCAGTCAACTCTCTGCATAAGAAATCTATTATTTAAAAAAATAACAATTGAATTCAACTCCATTTTAACCAACTGCTATTTTTAAAAAGTCTTCTTTAATAGTACCTACGTAATAGGAGTTAAAACTCTTTGTCTTCCTGCCTTAAACAGAGAAAACAAATTATAAGTAAGTCAAATGCTCCCACAGTTTCGAAGTGAGAGGACATCACTTGGAGATTTATATGTGTCTCTCAGACTAATTTGGATTCTTGATGCTTAACTTCCTCTTTTATTCTGCTTGCAACAAGATGATAACTGAAGAGAGATATAAGCCATGTTTACAGTTTAGTTTATCCCGTCACATTCTTCATTAACGTAGTGTGGGTGGTGTTCTTTGAGGCCAAGGTTCATGGCTCTGTTTTATAATTGTAACTCACTCTTCCCGACTTCTTCCAGGAGCTGGGGCTTTATCACTGCCTGTGAGATTTACAGCGCTTCCTTCCATCGTCAGCCTGCTAATAGGCAGTTGTTGAAGTCCCTGGAGTCAGGCTGGGGAATGTGAGCAGTAGGTAATGGCTACAGCTGGAATCACATTCCACTTCAGAAGCTGCTTAACAGCATTCTCAGATGTGTGAATATCCATTAGTGACCCAAGGGGATTACTCCCTGGCACCAAGTTTACCTTTATGAGGGTCCTGGATGATGACACTGTCCTTCCCTTGAGCAGAAAATGAGGGGAGGCAAGGGGACTTGGAAGTTGCTGAGTTCAAAACAAAAATGTGTGGGAACAGAGGGTGCTTTTAAAAGACAAAAACTCAAAAGGAAAACCGTCAAAAACTGGCCTTTGGGTATGTAACTTTAATATTTATACAGAGTAAATAGCTAGCATGTTTATCAAAACATCCAAGGGCAACAAGGCCAAGTAACATGATTTGATCTTCCTGTGTCTGTTTATGCCGATGGTAATTGACAGTAAGCGACAATGAACTTTCACTTCCTGTTCTCTGAATCCAGGACAGACAATGCTAGGAGGATGACTCAGTTGTGCCTGCATGACTGCCCTCTGAGGAAAGCTTCCTCATTTCACCAGGGCTCCTTTGGAATCTCTCTGGTCTTTGTGCACAATCCCAGCAGCTCTTTCAGCCACATCTGTAACCACTGTCCCCTGGATGTCACAGCCATCAGAAAGACAGCCCTTCAGTTGTCAATGAGCACAGGACTTTGTCCAGAGAATGTCTCTGTTTTCCTGGCGACATCCTGGGATTCTCTTGCATGCAGTGTGTCTGCATTGACTGGTGCATTTGCCCCAGCAGTGGGGAAGGCGGATGCATGTGCAAGTAACATGCAGACCGAGAGGATAAGCACAAAGGACATTCTAGGGTTAGTGTTGTCAATCACATGGTCAGCTAAGTGATGGGGTTCAAATCAGAATCTGAGATATATCTGATTACATATGTGTCATTCACAGCTCCTAGTAGAACATGTGTTTCTATGAGCAATCTGTGCTGTTTAATATTAGTGTAACAAAAGTAAATTTTAATACTATATGACATTAAGTTAGTATTATTTCTAATTCATTTTATTATAAATATGTAATGTATTATTACTTGAACGAATACATGAACACATGAATGAATGAATGAATGAGTACAATAACTGTGGAATTAGAAATGCCACAGGCTGGGTTGGAGAGATGGCTCAGCGGATAAGGCACTTGCCTTTGGTGCCTAAGGCCCTGGGTTCAATTCCCCAGGACCCACATAAGCCAGACCCACAAGGTGGCCTGGTGTTCTCTCTCTCGCTCTCTCTCTCTCTCTCTCTCTCTCTCTCTCTCTCTCTCTCTCTCTCTCTCTCTGTCTCTCTCTGCTTGAAAAATAAATATATAAAAAAAAGAAATGCCACAGGCTGAGAATAGCTTCTGAGCAGATGGATGTTCAGATTTCATCCATGAAAGCACGTTTCTTAACCCTGGCTGCACATTAGAATCACCCAGGGAGCTTTAAAAAAATGTTGCCTGAGCCCTACTCCCAGAAATCTTGATTTAACTGGTCCACTGTAAAACTGGGTACGGGTATTTATTGGAAGCTCCCTGGACAATTCTATTATTCAGTTAAGACTCACTACAGTACCATCTTATAGGCAGCTTCCCAGAATGAATTGCCTGTTGTAGAAATCGATGTCTCTCTTTCTGACCTGTTGGGGAGTGGGGACTATAAAATAGTAAATCCACAGTTGATAACATTCATTGAGATCATCATGGGCGCCACATTCTGTTACATGATGGTGTTGTAACAATGAGCATGGGGTTACCATGGAACTTGTCATCTACTGAAAGGAAACAAACATTAATCACATAAAACAGAACTGTCAAGGAATGCATAGTTTTGACAAAAGCTATGAAACAGAGACAAACAGTAGGAAACAGGGTCTTCTATTTTCCCTGGTAGGAATAATTCTCCCAATAAAGTGATCCAAATTACAAGCCAAAAGGAGGGAATACCATGATAGAAGACAGAGGTAACTGTATGAAAAGGCCCTGAGCCTCTAAGGACTATTTACTGAAGAAAGCCAGCAAGGTTGTCATGCAGACATCAAAGGAAATACTAGCTTGAAAGGTGCCTGGAGAAGTAGATAAAGTCAGTCCTGGCTTCCTAACCAGTTATTTCTGCTTTGTGAAACATATTAATGCTTTCCATTATTATGCTAAAAGAAGGGGAAATCAGTGGAGGATTTTAAGAAGATGTGAAGAATGATCAGACTTGGATTTGTAAAGATCATCTAATGAAGACAATATATTGGAAGGAGATGAGTAGATAAAAGAGATTAATTAGCAAGCTAGTCCAACTAAGAAGATGTGTGGCTTAGGGAAATAGTAGTGAAAAGCTTTCAAAGAGTGGAATGTATTTGGGATATAAATATGTTAAAGAAATAGACCATATTTATGGAGTTTATGAAAAGGTTTTTTCCCTTTAGAATTAGAGAAACGTTTACATCATCCAAATAGAAATATCAGGCAAGTTGTAAGCTTATGGATATGCAGCTCAATGGGAAGTTTTAAATAGAAGTACAAATTTGGAAGCCATTTTCAAACAAAGTGAGCTAATGACTGCCATTGGATAAATTTCCTTTGGAGAAAATATAGAATACCATGAGAAGAGATCCCGGGGCCTGATCTCTGAAAATATCCAGCACTTCAAACAGAACAAAACCAGTATAATGTGGCCTACATATACTTCCTACTCTTCTCTTTTCCTGCATTTATGCATCATGACATCAAGCTTCTACAAGGTCATCAGTTAAATGGAAGCATTGTCACTAATATCTTTGCTCACTTTCAAGTGACTCCACAAAGTGTAGATTCGTAATAGTTTTGACAATAAAGATAGAATGAAAAAGCAGTGAAAGGACTTCAAAGAGTGGAATGTATTTGGGACATATTTATGGAGATTTTGAAAGGGTTTTGTCCATTCGGAATTAAAGAAATATTTTCATCATCTCAGGGAAAAACAGATGACTGAAAAGAGTATAAGAGATTTCAAATTTACTATATCTATACCATTCAACATATTATGAAAATTAATGTTCTGGTCAAGGTTATCCTAGCAATTACAAACCAGTTGGCTTTTCAGAAGGCACAAAAGGGAAAAATAAAGTTACTCGAGAAATATATTACACACCATGATGCCTATGGGAAATAACAGTATCTTAAAAACCAGAAAATCTCTGAAAGAAGGTGTGTATTCTGCTTCTATCAAAACTATGACATAATGTGTATGGTAACTAGTTCAATTTTATTACTCTACAATGTATACATGTTTCAAACATTATATGGCACACTATAAGAATATGTTTTTCATAGCCAATTAAAAATAATTTCTCTAAAAGTCCAATGAATAAATTTTTATAGTCGTTCATCCAAAATGTAGTATTTTAAAATTTAAAATAAAATACTTTATTGGACATTGGTAGAGCAAATGTAAATACCATGTGCTGACTTTAAAAAGGAAAAAGATTTGATTGTTTAGAATTGAGAGTAAAAACCTAGTTACTAAATATCGCATAAAGCAGATTCATAAATGTGTACTATTGACCTATGGGACTGTGGATTTCTTTTCTGTGAAGGTCTGCCGTATGCATTGTAGGGTGAGCAGCAGCACCCGACCTCTGCCTGCTAAACACCTGCGAAACCCACCACCACCTCTGGCTGTGACATCCAAAGTTGACTTCATGTAACAATAAATGTCCTTTGTAGATAAAAGTCGCATTTTATTGAAAAAAATCCATATAAAGATGATTCTATTCATGTAAAAACTAAATCTGTTACTTTTGTGTATATGTGTTTTATTAATTACCAACGGTACCATTTGAAGTATACACGTGAGATGATAATATGTCTGGCTTAAGCTTCAATGATGTCAGTGAACTCATTGTGTAGAATAAGCTCACAAAATGGGTTCTTAAAAGCGGATTCAAACCAGCTTTAGCTCATTACTATATTTAGTAAAGATCACAGAATAAAAGTAAGTCTTGAGATACTGTTCACCTTATAGGTAAAGTCAACATTCTAGAAGAGAGAGCATCTGAGGAAAGTTGGAGCTATCCTTGGCAATAGTGATGTTTATTCCTATCATGCAATTCAAAGTGATCCTTACCAGTGGCTCCCAATGATATATATATATATATATATATATATATATATATATATATATATGAAATTCATAGAAATTCAAATTCATGTGCTCCTCAGACATAAATGAGCAAGAGCTTGTGGGACCTTTCATCTCCAGAAAGGTGATGTGTACTTATGAGCCTCCAAGTGATTCAGATACCCACATAGCAATATCATGATTTTGAAGGCACTTAATAACTTCTAAAAAATTATTGTGTGTGAAGTTACCTTCTGGTAATACAAGCTTTTTTTGTTTTGTTTTGTTTTTTGAGGTAGTGTCTTGCTCTAGCCCAGGCTGACCAGGAATTCACTACGTAGTCTCAGGGTGGCCTCGAACTATTGGTGATCCTCCTACCTCTGCCTCCCGAGTGCTGGGATTAAATTCACTACGTAGTCTCAGGGTGGCCTCGAACTATTGGTGATCCTCCTACCTCTGCCTCCCGAGTGCTGGGATTAAAGGCGTGCACCACCATGCCTGGCACCTTCTGGTAATACAAATAGGGTAGCTTTGCTAGATTCAGCAGACAGAATTTGAACTTTTAGAAATTAGTTATGGTTCTGATTTACTATGCTGACTGAATGAAGAAAGAAATAATCACCGGATAGGATATGTAGAGACGGCATTGTGTTGAAAAGACAGTCTGATACACAGGAGGAAATTCAAAAGACCTGTGAGATTTTTAGTTTAGTTAGCTGGAAGAAAAAGAGCTTCAAACATTTTTTTAAAAAACCCTATTCACAAATCTATCGAGGTTTCTACTCTGCTTGTCCCATCATCAGCTGCTCTTCCATTCCGTGTACTCTGCACCTGACAAACATCTCAGCTAACACAGTAAGGCACTGTGCAAGCTTCCCACATGAGGAATCAGAGCTTTGGTCATCCTTACATTCCCTACAAAGAGAGGCAGGGCATCTTCTACATCGGAGATGATTGAACTAATTGGGAAACATCTTGGCGATGTAGTTAATGTGGTCAGCATTTACTTTGATATATCAGGGAAGCACTTGGTCAAATCATAAAGAACTCAATGTATGTATAAATTTAATATGTAAAATCATTTTTAAAAAGGAGACACATTATCTGAAATATAAGAGAGAAAGATAGGTTTACTGTCACATTTAAGCATCAAGGTGGAAAGAAACTGTTTTGTAGGAGAAAAAAGTAGAAGTTCCTCCTAAATATATATTAATTGAAGAATGTTCCTGTGCTGATGTGCAAAACACGTATGCTTATTATCAATAGCGCCAAAATTAGAGAGCAAAAGAAGAAATAAATGGAAGGAGAAGGAGGAAAGAGGGAAGAAAAGAAGGAATCAAGGAATTCCTGTGCAATTATAGGAAAGTTGTTATATTTATTGGAGAATAATTCCTCCCTTATAGTTTTCTCTCAGCTATTCTAAATTCTATAGATGTAAGTTAGACAGAGTGTAAATATTATTGTGCATTTTCTGTTGTCGTAATCATTTTGTTTTTATTTTATATTTAAAGAACACTTGTCTTTGAGAGCTATATTATAATATGCCCAGATGAAATAAGTGGAGCTTGCATGAATATAGTCTGAAGTGAAGCAACTGATGAGCAAAACTGGATATACTATTGAAATTAGAATATATGTGCATGGATTCTATTTCACTAAAACTTCCAATTTTGTGCATGGTTGGTAAAATTTCAAAATTAAAAAAAAATACAAACACGTAAATGAACTATACTTGTTCTTTCTTTAGATAATCTTAATTCAAAGTCCAAAGCCATCTCGCTTGTATGTACATACATTCAAAATTCATAAAGATCACAGAAAGAAGAGGTAATTGTTTGATTCGGGTGAATCAGTAAACTCATGAGTTCTGAATGCTTGATCCCCAGCTGATGGGAATTTGGGAATTGGAGCCTTACTGTTGTAAGGTGTGTTATTGGGGTTTTGTGGGTTTACAGGTGTTAAAGACAGCTTCTCCCTGCCAGTGTTTGGCACACTCTCTTTCTGCTGTTGCCCATGAGGTGATGTCCAGCCTCTGGTCATGCCATGCTTCCCCTGCCATCATAGAGCTTCCCCTCGAGTCTGTGAGCCCAAATCCACACTTTCCTACCATCTGCTGCTTTTGGTGGGGTGCTGTGTGCAGCTATGAGAAGGTAGCTGCAACAGAGAGGAAGTCTGTTCCTAAGAACTGTCCTTTCTAGTAACAAACAGATCTGTTCCTCCTACACAGATAGAAGATCTTTATGGAAGTAGAATACAGCAATTTGTCAAAAAGCATGAGTGGCAAGAACACTTTATAATTAAAATATATGATAGCCTAGTGAATTTAGAAAACTGTGCGTAGTTTAAAGATACATAAGTGAAGATACCCTGGAATAAGGCAATTTCAATGTATAGTTCCATGAAAATAATGGAGTATGACAAATAACGGCCATGAAACAGAGGTATGAAGATTATGATTAAAGTGAAAACTTTCCCCAATTTTGTACATTTACCCTCGAAGGAAAAGTTTGTAACTAATGGGCATATTCTATGAGCATATGCATAGATCATTTTGAGTTTCCTTTAGACCAGACAATCCTAAGCAACGCATATCAGAAAGTTCTCAAATTATTCCAAAATAAATGGTGAATTTCAAAATTAAATATGTAGTACATATATTAGGTTCTTTTAAAATATAGTTTTTGCTATCTCTGATTGGCTGGATTTCCACCAAATTGATCGGAGAAGGATTGTTTTGGTTTCATAAACAGCTCATGGAATTCACTGTTTAATCACTATTGTGAAGGAGAATGTTTCATTCCTAAGGAATTCGTATGATAAGGGGATCTTGCACTTCAAAGTCCTTTTTTAAGTGACTTTGGTAACTGATGTGTTTTAAATATACATACTCTTACAAATGTCTTAAAAGGCCAAAATTTTAAGCTGTATCTTTTACAAATATATGGCTTTCTGACAACCAGATACTGGTAATTAAATATAGGTCTAGTGTAAACATGGGCAGCTATAAATCATACTATCTTTCTTAAATGAGTTTAATGTATTATGTATTTAAGAAAATCTGGACCATGTTAACCTTGTTCAAAGCAAAGCAACGGAAGCCTCCTCCACTGGACTGGAGGCGTCTTATTATTAGTATTGTTATCATGATGGTTGTTTAATCAAGTGACTGAATATCTACTGAAAGCAACACAAAGTTCTAATTTATGACAGCTGAAATTAAAACCCCAAATTCCTCTGTTGTTCTTAGAATAATTTATCGTAATCTATCATCTAATTGTAATTCTTCAACTATAGGGAGAAAAGGTTAAATCAAACAATAGTGTGGTTACAAATGCTAGAAACAGCATGTCCTTCAAACTGAACTAATCCATTCATGTGGACAAACTCCATGACATTTTTACCTGCTTCAATGGGTATTTGCATACAACTTGATTTATTCACAAAGGATATTTCAAGAAACCACAGAAGGTGATCTTTTTGTGAGCATTACATTCTTTGTTTATGGCAAGTTTAATATCCACAGGTATTTTTCTCTAATGTTAAGTAAAGGCTAATGATTTATGGAAGGAAAAGAAATATGTCTGAATTAAATCTACAGGAAAGAATATTCTTGAAGTTTTATAATTTGGGGATAGATTGTATTCTCCTACTACGAAACCTGCTTCCTCTGCCCTCGTGGCATCATTACGGGAGGTCACTCACCACCAGTGATAACCCTTGACTGTGTTGCTCTGCTGAGCAGGAGGCTGACCAAACAAGTAGCCTCAGACTGTGCTGTGACCATCCACTCCTTTCAGCTGGGCCTAGACAGAAGTGGTGTTAGGTTACATTACATTCATCATGAAGACACGAATATGAATGATGTGCCTTTGGACCCAAACTTCTGAACTCTTTGGTTCCTTTTCACAGGGAGGCTTTTTGATCTGTCCCTGTTGGCACTGAACAACTTCAGTTTGCCTGACAGACTAAGCTAACCTGAGAACTTTGGAAATTCATCCAGTGTCTCAAACTGCACAACAGAAGTTTGTATTTCTTAAACTGCACATTATTCTTTCAGTGTTTTTCTTTGTGTTCATGTACTTTTTGAAACGGAACCATCTCCTTATCTTATCGTAGAAGGAAGAATTGGCCAAAAAGATATATATCTTATATTTGTTGATTACGTTTATTAAAGAAAATGCTATTTAAAAGTCTTAATCTAGTTGACTCAAACCATTCAAATTGGAAGGAATAGTACACACACATCAAGAAAAAAAGATATTTTCCACTTGGACAGAGAGAAGATTAGCACTTACACACCAACCTAAACATGAACTTTTGTGAATTCTCGGAAAGAATAAATAGGAGCACCTTTTATCATCAATATACTTTGTGTCACTCAAAGAACACCCCTTCCACCTCTGACACCTCATGTAGCACCACTCTGTGCTCTTTTCTACTTCCCTCCATTGAGTTCACATAGCTCTTAAAGAAACATATCTATCACTGATGAGACTCCATGTTATTATCTGTTTTTATTTTATTTTATTTTTATTTTTTTCTGTTTTTATTTTAGAATACACAAAATGAACTGTTTTCTGGATTGTGTTCATCTCTCAGTGCAGTGAGAGATCTTTGAAATATATACTTACTATTTTAAAATCAGATTTAAGACTAATATTTTAAGGATTTTATGTGTTGAACATGACCACCAAAAGGTCTGGGTAAGCCTATTTTTTATAATGAGAAAACAGAAGTTTTAACGTACATGTTTCATTACCCAGTTGATGACTACTTATAACCCAGGTGATTATTGTACATGTTTTGCTAAATCAGGATGACAGAGGAATATATTTAATATTTATTTCAGTGTGACATGACTGAGGTTTTCGTGTTTATTGCTGGTCAGAGTTTTGTATGTTACACACTTTAGGCTTTTTCCTATGATTCTTTGTCACTCTTCCTCCCAGGCATGAGTAATAACTCACTGTTGATATCCACCATGGCTTAGAGAGGCAATAGGTATCTCAAATAGTCTTTTCATAAACTTCAGAATTCCTCTCCTATTGAGAAGATGGATATTTGGGAGGCTCCTTCCCCAGCGGATGTTTTATACATCAACTTCTGGTAAGAATGACACTATGCATGATCAATTTTTTAAATGAAGGGTGAAAAGAACATGAATAAATAAGATCTAAATTAAAAATGAAACAAAGAACTATTTTTTGCATTAAATTTAAGACTCTACTGGGGGATATTTTTCAAAGCAAAGAAATGTAGAGGGTCATGCAATTCTATTGATAATATATTACAACTATCATTTATATACTGTGAATTTTAGAATAGAACTTGTAGAGAGGGTGGATGCTAACCTCAGCCAGAATGCCTACATTCTACCATGGATCCAATGAATGTAACGGCTGTCTTTGAAAGGAGGTCTGTGGGGCTGTGAGTAAGTTAGGGATTTCAAGATGAGGTCATCCTGCATTATTACCAAAGTGGGTCCTCAAGCCAGTGACAAGGATCTTTCCAGAAACAGAGATGGGTATATGCAACCAGTGAGGACAATGTCAGACAGAGTGATGTAGCCACAGCCCGAAATGCCTGGAGCCGCCTGAAACTGGAAGAGTAATGAACAGTTATCCCCTGGAGACTAGAAAGGACTTGGCTCTGTTAGTATGGAAAGAAGTAATTTCTTAGCTCCAAGTTATGGGGATATCAATTATGGCAGACATGAGTTTTGTGGTAATTTATTATGGCAATCCAATGAAATTAATATAGAACCCACTTGTATCAATTTAAGCAAAATGTATTTTTCATGGCAGTAATGCACCAGCTGCCAGGGAAAGACTGTGGCTCACCAAGTACAGAACCAAGCACATAGTAGGTGGTAAATACATGTTGATACATGTCATGTGTTGCCTTCCTTCCTTCCTTCTTTTTTTTCTTCCCTTTTTTTTTTTCAAGGTATGGTCTCACTCTAGCCCAGGCTGACCTGGAATTTACTATGTAGTCTCAGAATGGCCTCAAAATCACAGTGATCCTGCTACCTTCTGCCTCCTGAGTGCAAGCCAGCTTTCCCGTGTTAACTGTTGTATTTGTTGTTTCTTTCTTTCTTTGAGGCAGGTTCTCACTCTACCCCAGGTTCCCCTTCAAATCACTCCATCGCCCAAATGGATTCCAACTTCAAAGTGATCCTTACTTCAGCCTGCCTATTGCTGAGATTAAAGGTGTGAGGCACCATTCCAGGCATTTCTTTTCTTTTAATGCAATAATTCTTGTAAAATGAAAAATAAATGATAGAAAAGAAAGAAAACACTTTATATATTATCAGGCTCTAATTTTTTCCTCAATTATAAGGAAGCCAATTTTCAGTGGTTGTTTCAAGTTTTTTTTTCTCATAAAAACCATCCATGTAATTGCACAAAATTTAAGATTGCCTTCATATTTCAATGCAGAATGTACAAAGAAAAAAATAAACGGTTTCCTGTTTGTTATGAAGCACAGTATAAGCCCAGACATGAGTGTTCCCTACTCATTGAAGAGTGCAGACGTCTTCCCTGCTCTCATGCCTTTTGGCCCTCATCCACCTGACCTGTATTCATTTTCTAATATAGAAAAAATTACATAGAAAAAATTCATCACTTAGCACACCCATTTGGGATCTCAAATTATTCATTATATTCTTAAGTTTTGCCTAATTAAAAACAGATAAAAATGTACTTATAAACATACTAAGCATGTGTCAATAACTTATCTCTCCCATACAACTAGGCTTTCAAAATGCATTTCTCTCAGTGACACGGAAGGTTGGCTAGGTTTTTGTTTTGTGATGTGTTGTTTTGTTTTTCTTACTGCATCGGATTAGAAATAACAGCAGGCAGGGATCATTGTCTTCCCTTAATGTTATGACACTGAGCTAGACACAAACTGGATGAGAAGGTTAAAGTTCAAACCTTTTGAAGCTGTGAGTTTACTGCTCCTGGTGTTCAAGGCAGAAGATTGTCACTTTGGGCTCAGAATGCAACACTTAGAAGCTAGAGTCACAGGCACTAAGATTTGGGTTGTACCCCCTCAGCTCTCAAACTCCCTCAGTGACCAGAGCTTGCAGTTTTCAAGTCTCAGCTCCCACTCCTAAGCTCTTCCCAACCTCTCACCTCCTCCGTTCTGCTGCCCTTCTTCATTTCTTCCACTTTCTGACTTCATTTGTGATCTGCAACTCTTATCTGCCTAGAATCCCACGTTCCAGCTGTAGGTGCCTATGAAAACCCCAAGAATCTTGTACACTCCTAATGCAACCAGCCCAACCTGTCCCTCCCATGATAAAGTCTGCCAGAAAGCCAAACAACCATTGGAAAAGAAGCTTTATTTGCCCTACTGTTGCAACAGCAGTACCCAGAAGAGAAAACTTCAAGTCAACCCAGACAACAAGATGATGTAGGCTGATTATCTATGCACAAAAGGTGAATGACATAGTATGTGTAGACTGTAAGTCTTATAATCGTGCAAGTGCATGATATTCAGTTATTCCAGTTTCAGTCTTTATTTGTAACAAATCAAAGCACTCAGTTATGAACTGATCATCTATTTTATTAATGTTATTGTTTGCATCCTCCCCCTCTCTCTTTTATTATTTAGCCTCAGGATTGCTCAATCTTGTTAGTCTTTCCAAATAACAAACTCTTTGATGATTCCAAGTATTATTCTTGTAGTCTCTATTTTAGTTATTCTTGCCCTAATCCTTATTATTTCTTGCTGACTGTTGCATTTGAGTTGGCATTGTCTTGCTTTCCTGGAGCTTTGAAGTTCATTGTTAGGTTATTTTATTTGAGATTTCTCTGATGTTTTAAATTAATTTTTCATTAAAAAGGTTGCACACACAGATCCCCTCCCCCATGCCCCAATTCTGCTAAAGGTCTTAATGATAGCTATAATTAATTTCATATATTCATATTTTAAAGTCTTGTTATTATTTCCTGGATTATTAGAGTTCTGATAAGAAAGTCCTTGCCTATGTCTGTATCTTGAAAAGTTTTACTTATGTTTTCTTTAGTAGTTTCAAAGTTTAAAGACCTACATTAAGGTCTTTGAATATTATTTTGAAAAGATTTTTGTGATGAATAAAGGACATAGATCTAGTTTTATTTTCTATAAATGGTTTTTCCAGAACTGTTTGTTAATGAGGTTGTCTTTCCTCCAATGTACATTTTTTTCTTTTAATATCTATTTATGAGAGAGAGAATTGGCATGTCAGGGTCTCTAGACACTGCAAACAAACTCCAGATGTACAAACATGTGGCCCCTTGTGCATCTGGCTTTACATGGGTTCTGGAGAATTGATCCCAAGTCCTTAGGCTTTGCAGGCAAGTACCTTAACTGCTGAGCCATCTCTCCAGCCCTTCCAGTAGACATTTTTGATAGCTTTGTCAAAATTAGGGGGCAACAACAATGTGCGTGTATTTCTGTATGTTCTATTCCATTGACCTACATCTCTGTTTTTGGTCCTGTACCAAGTCATTTTTTGTTATTATGTCTCTGTAATATAATTTGAGCCTGAGCATTACAATTCCTCTAGCTTGCTGTCTGCTAAGGATTGCTTTAGCTATTGGGGCCGTTGAGGAATTAGGAGAATCTCTCCCCCTTCTTGAATAAGGATACCTATAGAATGAATGGGTCATTGAGAACTCCCTGAGACTCATTTTGTCCAGTGTCAAGAATCCCAATGCAGGGACAAGTTGCCTGGAGTGGTGTGACTGGAACAAAGTCCCCTATAGAATCATGTTTCCAGTGGTAATGATGGTTGCAGTAGTCCTGGCCGATCACACGGTTCCTTCTAGTGTGATGATAGAGTATTCAAAATATCCAGGCTGCCCTGGAGGCAGTTGTCAATGAAGAAGCTCTTTGCTATTAGCTGAACCCTCCAGGCAGGCTCTTTCAGCTGGAGCTTCTGTATATTAGACAATAGCAGGAAAGGGTCCTGACAGTAAGTGTAGCAGAGCTAACATTCTCAGTAGCATTTCACAGTGCTCAAACTCTAGCCTTAGAGAGTTGGGTCTCTGCTGCATATCAAATCTTTTGGCTCAGCATGTTGAGCGTGTAATGAACCAACTAGCCCAGTGCCAGGGCTGAGGAGGAGCTCCACGTTTTCTCCTTGTTTCACAGCCTGGACTTTGAGGCTTGATCACTAGAACAGCTATCTTCCCATTCCTTTTTCTGCAACTGAGTTTACTCTGCCTGCTAGTAGTAAGTGATAACAGGATAGAGTATCCAGAAAGGTTCTCCATGGCTAGGCATAGGTGAGTACATCCTTAATCCCAACAGAGGTAACGATAGGAAGGTCATGTGAGTTTGAGGTCAGCCTGGAACTACAGAGTGAGCTCCAGGTCAGCCTGAGCCAGAGTGAGATTCTACCTTAAAACAAACAAACAAGCAAAAAACCAACCAACCAAACACACACCAAAAATAAAACAAACAAAAAAAAAATGAAAGGTTTACCACGGGGAGAGAAAGCACAGAAGACAGCATTTCTTGTTTCTTTTGCAAAATGTCAGTTCACAAGGATTATCAATTGTAGACATTCAAGAAGTCTAAAAATATATTTTCTGTTCCTAAATCATGATAAAGAGCTTTCCCTACCTATGCTAGGGTTTTTGTTTGTTTGTTTTGTTTGCTTGTTTGTTTTTGTCTTGGTTAGGGTCTCCCTGTAGCTCAGGCTGACCTGTATAGTCTCAGGGTGGCCTACTCTGCCTCCTGAGTGCTGGAATTAAAGGCAAGCACCATCAAGCTCAGCTTTCTTGCTTTTTTTTTAATGAAAAGACTTACATGCAAATTTAAATACTCAAGTTTCTCACATGTCCATTCATGTTTGAATGGATGAGAAGAGAGTAGTGAGAAGACCTCACAAATAAAACTTAGAAAACTGCAGTACATATCAGATCTATATTCAGGAAGAACCAGTCAACAAATGAGCTGTCGAAATGGTCTTATTAGAACCTTGCGTCAAGCTATTGGAGCAGACAGAAAGTTATGTGCACTCTAGTGTGGCATAAGAAACAAAGCCTTCTCACAAGCATTGAAAAACTTTCATCTTAAAATAAATATGTAATGACAAGTTTTGTTGAGTTCTTAAGAGTACGGATTTCTACTTTGGACTGTGTTGGGTATCTTCAGTGTCTGTCTCCATTATCCTTTCCCAGGTTATCTGACTTGCTGAGGAAGTAGGTCTTTTCCTCATCTCACCACTTCCTCAAAGGTTTCCTTTGGGCTCTACATCATACGTTATGGGTGGTTCATATCCTGCTTGGATGTCAGGCAACATCATAGGTCCTACTAATGGGATTAGGTTGTCCACACAAATTCCCTAAGTTATTGCTGAAATAAACTCCTACTGAATAATCTTAAATTTTCTCCTTTTGAAATACAAATTGTTATACAAAAAACTCTGGGTGATGCACTATTCCTAAAATACAGTCCCTAGAAAGACCCCATATTTTATTTCATATGATGAATAGTATACCTTAATTATGACTTTCATTTCATTAGTTCTTTGATTCTGATAAATATGAAAGATGAGCTCTAATGTAAGAAACAGTCTCTTCCCATGGGCCTTAGAAGGCAATACAATCAGCTCAAGGACACCCATTATTACATCCTCTATGGTTTGATGTTCTCAGAAGAAAGTCTAGACAGAAAAGGTGAAAATATCCAAATGCGTATGCATACACTGTATATATGCATGAATGTACTGCAAAAATAATACAATTCCACCTCATAAAAAAGGAGGTGAGATTAATAAAACAATAAAACAGGTTATATTACCTCTCACTATTCATTCTTCTCCATCTTAATTGGTTTACAGAGTAAATTTCAGGGATTCTCAATATGAACAAAGGCAGAAAAAGAAACTCACTCTACCCTCCACTTATTTACATATCCAAAAACTTTTTTATTAACATTAGTTGAATTTTACAATACAGGATGGACCTGGCTAGTTTATGTTCCTTGATCTTTCACAGGTTATCTGACTTGCTGTGGAGGTAGATCTCTTGTTTATCTCACCACTTCCTCAAATGTTTTGTTTGGTCTCCACATTATAAGTAACAGGCAACATCTCAGGTCCTATTGGTGGGATTGGGTTGCCCAGGGTTCTCACTGCCTTCTGAAACATACAAATAGAATCTCCAACAGAGTGAGATCAGTATAGGTTAAATGAGACAAGCATTGTTGATTTGGTGAGATTCTAAAGGGGATAGTCTTTCTGTAGATCTCTGGTTAGTGGGGGTTTCCCCTTAGATCCCAGGTTCTTGGTTCTCATAAGGGTTTACCATGGATCCCAGTTAGGGTTACCTGCCACTGAGTGAGTCTCTTAGCCAATCAGCAAGCTGTTGATTGCGAACCTAGGTATAGTGCCACTATCGCACAGATGAGCACTTCTTGGCTTACTGGTCTTTACCCTATAGCAGTGTCTTCAGCATTTTTGTAGCATCATTAAGTGTTGTATATTGAAGACCTCTGCTTTCTTCAAATATTTTTGGTCAATTCCCCCTGGCAACTCTGTAAAACCTACCAGCACGCACATGCTACCATCTGGGAGCTGGGTACCATTCTGGATCAAGAAGGGTCTCTTGGTGTTGTGTGACACACTCTGTGGTATCTTCAGCAATAGGGTCTTACCTTTTCCATGGTTGGGTATTCAAGAGGTTTGACATAAGTCTGTCTTATTTGGGGGACATTGTGGGTCTCTTTGATCAACAGCTCAGTTTGGGATGTAACCAAAGACTGGGACAGTGAGTTACAGGCCACAGCAATTTGTTTTGGTGTTAGGCTACCTCTTACCCTTTTCAGGGTCCCTCTTACCTGACAATGCCCACAGCTTCCTCAAAGGCACTATGACACCGTTCAGCACTCAGACTGCTAGTCAATGGGGAGGAGGCTTCCAGCTCATCTCTCATGTGATTTCTCAGGGTCTATAATGGGAGGATGTGATGTCTTCAACAACAGAGTCTTACTACCTAGGTCCGGTGGGCAATCAAGAGCCTTGGCCACAGCCTGTATTTTTTTATGGGGGAGGACTTAAAAGGACCTCCCTGATGAACAACTCATTAGGAGGTATCCCACCCCCAGTACTGAAATATTTCTGTAATAACCTATGTCTTCTCACAGGCTACATGCATGTATGAATATATATTTAATTAACTACCATAGAAGTAGGTTTCCAGTTGATTTATCAATACTATCCTTAGTTTGGATTAGCCCTTCTCCCACCTCCTCCTTTCCTCTGTTTCCCTCTCCTGGCTCCACTTTGATCATTCCCCCTTAGTATTCCACATGTGGTGGTTAGAATTAGGTGTCCCCCATGAACTAGTAAGTTCTGAATGCTGGGTCCCCAGATGGTGGCAATTTGGGAATTGAAGCCTTTCTCAGGGAGGTGAGTTGTGGGGGGTAGGCTTATGGGTGCTATAGCTAACTCCTCACTGCCAGTGTTCATCACACTCTGCTTCTGCTATTGTCTACCTGATGCTGGCCCAGGGGTAATTTACACCCTCTGCTCATGCATGTTTTCCCTGCCCTCATATATCTTCCCCTTGAGTCTGTAAACCAAAATAAATTCTTTCCTCCCACAAGCTGCTTTTGGTCCAGTTTTGTTTGTTTGTTTTTGTGCCAGCGACGAGACCTAACTGCAACAGAAAATTGGCACAAGAGAGAGAAATGGGGTTAATTGTTATCAGAGACCTGACTGTGGCTTTGGCCTTTTGGAACTGATTTGTGGAAGGAATGGGGAAAGATTCAAAACCTTGACACCTTGACATGAGACATCTTGCAGTGCTGAAGATAGATTTTGATGGACTATTCTGGTCAGAGTTAAGAAACCTAAATGTGCAAAGAACTATGGACTATGCAGGCTTGGTTTAGGAAGGTAAGAATGTTTCCAGGACTGGGCTGGAGGTAGTTTGTGTGAGAGGCTCATTGCATTTTTCCTGTGTCCTGAGAACTTATGCCAGGTTGCATTGTGTAGAAATGGATTTATGTGAGCAGATGGGGATGGCACAGAAAAAGATGAAAACTTTGGGTTGAAAATTCTGCCTGTTCAGCTGCAATTGTCTGAGAGATTACAACCACTGAGATTGGGCCAGCTGCTCTGCATCAGGATGACAGAAAGAATGCCGACTCTTCTGCAAAAGGGTTAATGCTGTAGGAGTGTCTTGCTCTTCAAAGTTGCCTTTATTCACCCCTGGATAATAAACTTGGTAGCTCACCTGGAAGTATGGGAGTATAACAAATGCCAGAAAGAAAGTGTCATTAGATTTGCAACAGAGTGGATTTTGAGGGACAATGTGAGTCATGTTGGATTACCTATGTGGAAGTCTGATGGAGCTGAGACATACAGAGACCTAGGTTTGTAGTGCATAGAAGTGAGGATGTTTTGGTTATACCAAGACTGGGGACAGCTACCAAGAAGATCTTCTGGCTTGGGATGAAGTTTTCACAAGCAGTGGGCAACCCAGTTGGAGGGGCAGAATTGGAATTCCAGAGACTTTGTCACTGGCTATAGCAGTCACACTTAGAGCTACAGGATTTGATGTTTGCCCTGTTGGTTTTAGATCTAGTGTTGGTTCAATTTTTGCTACGTACAATGCCATTGTTTTATCAGTGTGAATGTTTACTCTGTCATTTTGTTCTTTTGGTTTTACAGGATAACAGCTAAGAAACCTTACACTATAAAATGTTTGAACAGTGTTGGCATTGGTTTAATATATATATATATATATATATATATATATATATATATATATATATATATATATTATATACTATGTGGACTAAATGCATTGCATTCTACAACATGGATTGTTATCAGTGGGGGGGAGGGGGCAGGGACAGAATGTCCTCTATCAACTCATGTGTTCTGAATGCTTGATCCCCAATTTCTGGAAACTGAGGAGTTGGAGCCTTGCTAGAGGCAGTGTGTTGTTGGGGGTGGGCTTATGGATGTTATATAGCCAGCTTCTCCTTGTCAGTGTTTGGCACACTCTCTTGCTGTTGTGTTCTAGTTGCTGTGGCAGAGGTAATGTCCACCATCTGCTTATGCTATATTTTTTTCCTGCCATCATAGAGCGTCTCCTTGAGTCTGTAAGCTAAAATAAAACTTTTCCTCCCAAAGGATGCTTTTGGTGGAGTGCTTTGTGCTAGCAATGGGAAAGTAACTACACCACCACCTCTCTATTTTCCTATCTACAATCTCCACCCCTTAGCCCTCCCAATCCTTCCTTTCTAGATTCATGGCTTCTACTACTGAGAAAGTAGTCTACTAGGGGTTTATTTTTAGGGGTGACATTCACACAATAAAAAAACTGATGGGTGACAGAGATGTTTTATTTTAACTTTTGTATTTTTCAGTTCATTTTTGCCAGTGAGCATAGTATATATCTTGCTTTTTGTAAATGAAGAAAAAAATAAATTTAATAGTAATGTTGAAAAAAATCACCTGTTCTTGTGCTCATTCCAGCTAGTGTGACATCACAATTTCCAGTTATGATAAATCTTATCTGTTTATCTGCTTTCTTTTTGTCTTTTGTTTTCCTGAATTGTAATCCTGTCTTGCCTCAGGCTCTTTTGATCAACTCTGTTACTGTTTTTCATGTCCTTCTGAAATAATAATGTATTGCATGTGTGATTAGAGACATGCTGGAGTAAACACAGTATGACATCTACTTGAAAAAAATGGAATGCTGAAAAACATAACATGCTAAAAAACATGTTCAGAAATTATTCTCTTTCAGAAGGTGGGAAAAAAATCTCTTGATGAAATTATCACAATGCAGACAAAGCAGGAAATCAAAGGAGAAAAGAAGAATATAATTTACAACTGGGAAAGAGAGAAACTGAAGAACTCCAGGAATTGCTATAGTATTGCAACAGAGGAGTATTTTCAAACTTTTAGTGTTCTCCCTCTTGCAGAAAACAAACAAAAAATTACTGGATAACAAATACGCTTGAGAGAACTCACATGAGTGCATACCAAAACATGTTAATATTTGTCTATCTTCTGTCTCTTGTGAGTTACATGTATATATAATGTAATATTGTAGTTTGTGAACCTGAGATTGTTCAGGACCTGACATTTTCACGTGTTATTCATTTTTAAAGTGTACAGGTTTTTATACTTTATTTACACGATGAATTATATGAAACTGTATAAACTAAAAAGACTTGTTTGACGATCACTACTCTGTATTTAGAAGCATTCATCAAAAGAAATGGCAGAAACATTTCCCAAGACTGGCTAGGACTCTGAAGATCAAACATACCACCAAGGATTTTTTTTTTTGTAAAATTTTAAGAAAAAAAAAATACTATGTGTGGTTAGGTCATTGACGTCAAAACCATGATGTGTCTCACGAGAACAGATGCAAAGTTTTCAAATATTTCATAATTTAAACAAATTGTTTTCTTAGAAGTGTTTCAGATTATGGTAATTAGAATCTTCTGTCTATAACAAAATCTGAAACTACTGCTGTGAATGGTCCTACAATTTTCAGAAGACAAAAATGAAAACTACAAATGAATCATGAAGATACAATGTAAGGCTGCTTTCTTAAAAGCCAAATGAATTTACAATGGAAACTATACTCAACAATTAAGCAGAGACATTTCATGTAAGTGAAATGTGATTTTCTGAAACATTCTCATTCACCACACATAGACATATCAATGCAAAATCATTAGGTAAGAGGTGATAGATTGAATGTAAAATGTCCCTCGTAGCCTCATGTCTTTTTGATTAAGCCTCATACTTGATTCCTAGCTAGCTGGAAGATCCTTGCTGGAGGAGATGTGTCTCTGAAAGTGGACCGTAAAGTCCTTAAGAACTCACCCACTGAGTTCTGAGCTAGCTTACTCAGACTGCTTCTTCCCTGGTACTCTGTGATATCGTGGTGTCTCCGCTTCCATTCTTTCCCAACCATGATAAAACTTTTCCTCGAAGTATAAGCCAAAATGAACTCTTTCCTCCCATAAACTGCTCCTGACAGTGTTTGTACTAGCATTAAGAAGGTAATTGCTACACAAAATTTGTATTGAGAAGTGAGGTCATTACTCCTAGGAACCTGACCCATAGTTTTTGGACTTTTGGAGTTGGTTTGTTAGAACAATATGGAAGAACCTTTGTCTAGAGAATATTTTCAGTGATTTAAGCATAGCTTGATGGGTTGGTCATTCTGGTGAGAATTTCAAAGACCTAAATGCAGAGAAAAGTATGGCCTATGAAGGCTCAGCTTATGAGGGTTCAGAGCAGAAAAAAATAATTTGTTGGATCTTGTCTAGAGGCAGTTTGTGCAATATGCTGCCTACATGCATTAGGTTGCTTCAGCTGCAGTTGTTTAAAATATCACCGCCACAGAGAATGGGCCAGCTACTCTGCACTGGGACTATAGGACAAGTGCTGATTCTTTTTAAAATGAGGAATCAGAGGTTAAAAAAATGCTGAAAGAGTTTCCTAACCCTCGATCTTTATCCCACCATGGATTAACACATTTGGCAATGTCACTCACCCGGTACTGGTTTTGGAAGTTTGACAAATGTAGGAAATCCAGGGTCATGAATCTGTGAATGGTTCCTGAAAACTACTTTGGTTTGACAGTGTGAGTCAAGGATGACAGTGTGAACCATTGTAATGGATTCAACTGTGAAGATGAACTGTGTGTGTAGAGAAGACCCCAGGATTTTGGAAATTCCAGGACTGTGGGACAGCTGTCAAGGAAAGATGCTGGCTTGAGGGGATCTGCCTGGGGTGCAAGAAGTATTGCCAGAGGGGCAGAGTGGCTGAGGCCTGTTGGAGACCAGAGATTCATTGAAAGTCCCTGGTACTATACATGGAACTGCAGTGTTTATGTAACACTGCTTTTCTTTCTTGGATTGGTCCAATTTTTTCCTTGTGAGGCCTCCATTGCTCCTTTTGGTGTGAAAATATTTACTCTCTTACTTTGTTTTGGAAGTACATAATTTGTGTTATGATTTTACAGGGCTCATAGTTAAACTGTCTTGAATTTTAGAACAGACTATTGACTTTGCATTTTTTAATATTTTGGGTCTGGTAAAGGCTACAGGGATTTTTAAAGTTGAAATAAACATATTTCGTACCACAAGATGGCCTTGAGTCTATGGGGACTATCATAGTCAGCCAAACATTGCTGGGATGAACCTCTAAGCTAAGTACAGTTATGGAAGGAAAGGATTTATTGAAGACACAGATCCAGGGGAAGTTCCATAATGGTGAAGAGGTTGCCCTGTTTCACAGGTCTAAGCAGAGAGAGAAATCATCACCAACTCCACACACACAAGACAGCAAAAAGGCAGGAGGGGGTGGAGAAAGAGAAAGTTTTCCTTCCCTTTTATTTAGCCTTAGGGTGGGGTCTTCCAGTCCTTTCCCAGACATGCTTACTCCCCAATTCTTTGGAATTTCCCTCCAGCATTGCCCTCCGAGGAAGAAATACCTGTTTCTAGCTGTCCTGAGCCCCCGTACATCCTGCTTCCTAACAGAGAGGGCTGCCTTCCTGTAAACAACCTCAGAAACTACTAAAAAAGAGTACTAAACAAGTCAAGTTGACAACAAAGCTTAACCATCACTGGGACCAAGAGGAATATGGTAATTTGAATATAAAATGTCTCCCAAACACTCTTATATCTCATAATCATCTAGTATGTGATTATACCTCATACTCTTTAGTGTGGTATTTTAAATCCTTTGGAGAAGTGATTATGATGTTTCATTTTCTATTGTTACCAGGGAAACAGGATTTGGTGTCCATCCTTCAATGATCTTCAAGCTGCCTAATGTCTGCCTAAGAACAACAGTCTTTTTTTTAATAGCTTTTATATCTCTAACATATGCATTTCTTTCTGTACTTATAATCATTTGCCATAAAACCTTTGGTCTAGTTATTTTACAGGCAGTACTGTTTCTCTGAGCAACTCTCGGTGCTGCATAGATATCTCTGAAATACAATTCTGATCCACACATCTGCCAAAACTCCCTCAGGGCTCCAAATTGCTCCAATGATAATATAACATACTCAGTAAAACTTTAAGACCTCTTGTTCCTGGCTTCTGTTTATCTTTTCTCCTCATATATCTTAACAAGCAAACAAACCAAGTCCAAAGCACAAGCCTATGTTTTCTAAACTCACCACACACTTTGCCTTCAATCCTTACACATCCACTCCACCAGATTTCAATTCATAAATTGTACCCATCAGTATGTCTCTTAGTTCCTTCTTAGATCCTCCTTCTGGGATGCCATTAGCTATCCATTGTGTCTGTCACTCTTTTTAGTTATTTTCCCCAAACTTGTTAGAAATTTAAGTGTCCCTTAGAATTTTATTCCTCAAGTTCAGTAGTTCCCACATAAAATATTAATAAAATTGATTTAATACAATTTTTTTCTTATGGAATATTTATTTCCCTTGAAGTCATAAAAGATTTTGCTAACACAATAGACTATGACTGAAATTTAAGATTAAGATGATTAAAATCTTGCTACCTCACACTAAAGCTCTGCTTTTCCAACAAAAGCTACAGTGAATAAATTCTAAAGCAGATTATTTTAGTTCTTAAATGATGCACCCATTACTTTTTCCCACCACATGCCCTTATTGAAGATTTCCTAGATATGTTAGGGTTTTCTGAGTGTTGGATCCCTCCATAAGGGTTCCTGATTAGGAGCAAGGTAGCTTTCTCCTATTGTGTAAGTAGTTAAGGATTGACCCACAAAAACATAGATGACACTTCACCTGCTCTGGCAGGAGTAGAACCCACAGCAGACCTCATCTCCTCTAAGATGGTTATAAGCAACATCTCCAGCTCACTCCTCAACTTTTCCCAGGCTTAGTTCCTGTAGGTTGACCCTTCCTGAGTCAGCATCTTCAGACCACCACCCAATCAGACACATTGTAACTGGATGCCAGAATCTTTCCAAAGGGCCTAAAAAACAAGTGCAAATTCTCTGGGCTTTCTTTTGACCCTCAGCTCCTTACCCTTCTTACCTCTCTCTTAGCTCTTCTGTAAGTGAGGGGATCTCAGTTTCCCCTCCTCCTTCCCAGAAGAATTTCTTCTGGTATGGGCTTTCTTTTCCATGTTTTTGAGGACCTTCCCCAGAGGCTTCTTCCGTGGACAGACCTCTCTCTATGCGAGGGGAACCATCTCAGTCCTCCTCTCACTCTTCCTAGCCAGGCTGGGAAAGGACAGGATTTCTCCTTGTCAGGCTTTCCTGTTTTGTCTTCCCCCTCAATCCTAACTCTCCCTAAAATAAAATCCATTGTCTATGCTCCTCCATGTCTGCACTCTCAATTCTCTGTTGATGTAGATGAGACACTTGGGCACTCAAGCACGTAGAGAGAAGTCCCTTATTAAAAGGATGTTATACTTTTTTTTAGGTTTCAACTGTTTGCATAACTCTGTTCTTTAAGTCTTGCAAAAACGAACAAAACTCAGAGAGTTGCTGTCCTCAGCACCCTGTCTAAAACACCAGCTCTTTCTACACACCATTGTTCTTTTATATGTATTGTTGTTGATTGTGTATGTGTGGCTGGGAATCAAACCCAGGCTATGGCACCTGCTAGGTACTGATGTACAACTTCACTAAACCTCCAGCCCCTCGGTTTTCTCTGATGGACTCTTTCACTGACAATGAGGTGCACATTTATGTATTCACTAACACCCTAATTATAAGCTCAGTGGTAACAAGAGATTCTTTTAAAAACACCTGTAGTTCTAGCAGCTAGACAAGTCAATGAATATTCAGTGACTGTTTCTGGAAAGGAGAGAGAAATAACCAGTTTATACTACTGATTAAAAATCATGTATTTAATGCTTAAACCAATTGAATGGCTTATTTTAATTGTGGCATACTCCATAGAACTGGACATGTAGTCATCACTCTTAATTAGAGCCTCAAATAACAGATGGAGTAAATGGTGGACTGGGTGATATATAAATAATCTTGTTGGTATTACATTTTAATATATTGTGAATGTGCTGAAAATCCTTTTGCTGTAAAATTACAATAATCATTGCAGATTACAGAGACAGGATGTTTATTGAGTTCTTGGACATTTTTTCCCAATGTTTATATTTTAACAAAGTTGTCTTTGGGATATTTATTACATAAATATTTGTTGCAAATTGACCATTGCAGGCACTGGGGACAAAGCAGGGACCCAGCTGGGTCAATAGTGATATTTTATTTATTCCCTAGCCTTGGTGGTTTAGTGTTGGCAAGTGCCCCAATTTGGCTCAGGCTTAGAATGCTCTGGAAAGGCAGAAGAGGTAATTCCATTTTTCTTTAGTTTCAAGGGTGGGAGTTCCTGAGTGCTGAGCTACAGATGGCTATTTCGCCCACCATGTGGAGAGGCCCATCTGTGGTCAAAGATAATAAGTGTATTTCCCAGAGAAAAATAGCATTTGTGATAGACGAAATCCCACAGGCATTCACTGTGGGATTTGACCTGCTCTGGTTTAGGGCCTGTACTTTCTGAGCAAAGCTCCCCAGTTCTCTGAACTACCACGATATCCATTACAAACTGGGTTTCTTCTTTTGTATCTAAGAGTTCTGAGCACTATAACGTGGATTTGTATTAGAATATATTTTTGTAACACGTATGGTGTGCATGCATTTGTGCATATATATGCTCATAGATGTGTGGGCACATGTATGTGTGGGAATGTACATATATAGGTATATGTGTGAAGACCAGAGAGCAACATACAGTGTCTTCTCTATCTCTCACCATCTGATTTCCTGAGACTGGGCTCACTGATTTGGCTACTTAAGACAGCCAGCAAGCCTCTGGGATCCTTCTGCCTCTGCATGCTCAAAACTGGCATTTCAGGTGTACACAAGAATGCCTGGAAATGTACATTGTTTCTGAGGGTTGATTCAGTTTCTTATGCTTGTCCAACTCAGCTTACTGACTGAACTATCTCCCCAGCCCTACAAAGCCCTTTTAGTTGTTGATAGTATACTTGAACCTTTTGAAGTCTTGCACTAAGATAAACAGTAGAGATGTGTTATTACATGGAATTTGCATTAATACACTAAGTGAATTTATTAAAAGTGGCATATTTCAGGGACTGGGAAGATAACTTAGTGGTTAAAGATACTTGCTTATAAAGCTTGCCTGCCTAGGGTTCAATCCCCAAGCTACTTATGTAAGTCAGGTGCAAAATGTAGTGTCTGGTGTTCATTTACAATGGCAAACGGCTCTACACACACACACACACACACACACACACACACACACACACACACACACTCACAGATTTTAAAATGTATATATTAAGAGGTATCATTAGTGTTGAAGGTGAAAAGTATCAGAAAAATACTTTGTCTACACTACATGCTGTATTTTTTGTCTGTTTGCAATAAACATTACGTTTATTATTTATATTTTGTTTTGTTCTGTGGTGCTGGAGTTTACACATGTGGGGCAAGAATTGCATACTGTGTCTGGACTGGTTAATTGTGTGTGCGTGCTTCCTAAAACAGCTTGAAAGTGGCAGCATAATGACAACTTCATTTGTCCCATCTAGGTCAAAGCGGGTGGGGCTACCCAAGCTTTTTGGAAGTGAAATGACTCTATCATGAGCTCCAGATGCCTGACCTGCAGCTGCAGGATTTGATGTTTGCCTTTCTGGGTTTCAGTTGTGCTTTGGCCTAATCCTTTCTATCTGTGGCTCCACTGTTGTTGCTGATGCTTTTTTGTTTTGTTTTATTTTGTTTTGGTATGGGAATGTTTATTTTGTGTCCATTATATACTGGAAGTCTATAATTCATTTTTTATAGATTCTCACAACTAAGAGATTCCCTTTTGTCTCAGAAGAGACTTTACATTCTTGTTATGATTGTTATAGATCATCAGACTATATATAGGACCTTAAGAGATGGGCTTAATACATTTCAGTATAAATGAAAATGGGACTTTCGGGCCAAGGGTGTAAGGTTAGGCTTAAAAGTGATACGCTTGGTATCAAGTTGACAAGGTTTGGATTTGTGGTAGTTAATATTGATTGTCAACTTGACAGAATCTGAAATTGCCTAGGAGATAAACTTCCAGGCATATCTATTTGGGAGTTTCTAGGTTGGGTTGATTGAAGTGGGGAGATCTAAATGTAAGCAGTGTCATTCCTTGAGCTCAGACTGAGTACACGGAGGACTGCAGACAGAGCCCCGCCATTCATCCTTTTCTGCTTCTTGACTGCAAGTGTAACATGAGCAGCGGCTTCGTGCTCCTGCAGGCTAATTTCTACCATTGTGGTAGATTTTATTCTCAAACCGTGAGCCACACTAAACTGTTCCTTCCGTAAAATACCTTTGTCAGGTATTTTGCTACTGTGATGAAAAAAGTAACTAATATATCAAATAGCGATGACATTTCATAGGAAAAAAAGATAAACACCTCTGAAAATTTCACAAAATGTTGGTTTTACTACTCATGTTTTAGGATTTAGGACAAATTATTTGTTTCATTATTTTAACAAGAAGAATACATTAATAACATGTAACTGAATTTAATTGTGATGGATTTAGACCATAGTAGTCCCTGGATACTATACCAACATGTTTATCATTACTTTATTCAGATTCCAATTTATTCCCATGGAAAGAGCTTACTGATGGAATCAGGGCAGAATCTCTTTCAGATCCACATGAACAGTTAATCTAACCTCCAAGACATAACGAAGAAAAGAAGCATCAGCGAAGTCTCATTATTATGAGAGCTGCATTTTGCTGAGAAATGGGTAATGATGTTGTGATGTGATTCCTCTTTGTCTACCCCTCACCTCTCCTCTTCCACTGAGCACAGGTCTCTTTCCAAGCGGTCCTGTTTATGTCATCTGTTTTATTTTTAACTTTCTCCCTCTTCTGTTTTGAGGTTTCACTCTTTTTGTCTTCTTCTCCTCTCTACGTTAAAGTGTTGAGGTGCTCAGTTCTTGTGTGGGTAACAACCACCACTAAGAGGTAATAAATGTGCTAGCCAGTTTATGTCCAGATGACCATGCCCAAAGAATTCCTTCCCACCCTGTGGTAGTACCATTCTCTCTAAGTCGAGAACTTTCATAGATGAACACACTGTAATTTGATTGTGTTCTATCCGTTTATCCTTCTGTGACCCCCTTTTCTCTCCTCTCATTTTTTGAGGATGCTCCAAGGATTCAAGGTTATCCTTCCTCTGTTTTTTTATCTCCTTCCTTTTTCTCCCTCCTCCACATTTTCTCCTCAGCACTGGGGGAGAGGAGGGTTGTGAAAATCTCCTATCATGCTGAGCTTTCCACATCCTCTTATTTTCTACTTTGATGAGCTCTGAGTCTCTTCAATACAATTCTCTGGCTAGCAACATTCATCAAGACTACCTCTGCAATGTTCCTGAGCCCTTGCTGCTGTAACAGAGATTACTCCTGTGGATCTTGCATCCGTTCTGCCCCATCTTCCTCAATGTTATCTGAACCTTAGTGTGCATGACTGAGATGTCTCATTTAGTACTGAGCTCTCAGCAGCCTCTTTTTTGCGCTTTGCTGAGTTTTGAGCCTCTGACATCTGTCTACCACCATCTCCTTAGAAAAGCTTCTCTGGCCAGCAGCGAGAGCAGCACTAAGAGTCTTTCCACCACCTCTGCAGTGTTCACTGAGCCCCGGCAGGTATGGGAGAGGTGACTCGTCCAGTGCTAAGCAAGGGGATTTCTCTTCTTCTTATTGCCTTGATGAGTTGGGTTTCCCCTGTATTCAGCACCATATGATAGCTATTTTAAGAATATAGTTACTGACCTGCATAATATTGTGTCCATCAACAGAATGCTGTGGATGATGGGCAAGCAAAGGAAACAAAAAGATAACATAGAAAAGGGAATTTTAGGGGGAAAAGTGTGATTTATGGAGGGGAAACACACACACACACACACACACACACACACACACACATTTTAAGGCCTACCCATATGACCTTTGCCTCAATTTCAGGGGTGGGGTGATATATAGAACCTGTATGTGATACTATTTTCTAATATGCACAATAGCATCTAAAAGAAAGGTAATGGGAAAAGCCTAGAATTTACTTTAATTTTTTGTAAAAGAATATAGTTTACTGAGACTATTAAAGTGCCCTGTCAATTTTAGTAGCAATATGATGAACTCATTATGATTACAGTAAAAATTAGCATAAATGAATCTTAAATTCTTGGAGATGATGTCAATGATGGAATTTTCTAGAAGCACAAGACTAAAAATATTCATCCTTCCTGGAATGAATTTGAAACAAGCTATCCAATTTTGCCTTTAATAATTTATTAAAAGTTCTTTTCCAAGTGTATAATTTATTTTATTTTTAAGGTTGAAGTACTCTTTTGAGAATATACCTTGAATAAAAATGTAATTTAATTATTCAAAAAGTAAGACAATTATTTCTTAGAGACTCCGGAAATTGTAAGTCAGCTCTCTTGTAACTCAGATTTCTTGTATGTATTACCATAAACCTAATTTGATGGCCTATGTAAATTTCATCCAGCTTTATTTGCATAGACAGCATGGCTCCCATCAAAGTTCCTTACAAGTCTTCTACATCTAGGCACAGTATCAGGATAGAGAGGGAAAGTTGCCACTGGAAGACTGAAGGAAAAATAGAGGAATGACAGAGAAAATTGTATATTATAGAATCAAATGAAACAATGAATATTTTACCAGTTACTTTCCTATTTCTATGAATGAATACCAGAAGCAGCTTCAGGAAGAAAATGGCTTATTTTCAGCTTACAAGTTTTGAGGGTAGAATTTCAAGGGTGAACTTCTCAGTCATGTGGAGAAAGCCTGACAGCAGCAAGAAGCAGCACCCCATCAGTACATGAGCAGGGAGGAGGTATCAAGAGGTGAATGCTGCTGCCCACACCACTACCTTCTTTTAAAAGATGTTATTTATTTATTTATTTTCAAGAAGGGAGAGAGACAGAGAAGAGAGGCAGAGAGAGAGAGAGAAAGAGAGAGAGAGAGAGAGAGTACCCTAGGGCCTCCAGCCCCTAGAAATGAACTCCAGAAGCATACACCCACCACTATTTGAATGGGGCTTCATGTGGGTACTGGGGAATTGAACCCAGGTTGTTGATCTTTCCAAGTGAGGGCCTTAATTGCTGAGCCATCTCTGCAGCCCACTATCTTCTTTTGGAACAGGTCTTTTTATATTGTCCATGGAATGTTGTCATCCACATCAATGAACCAAATCAAGATAAACCCTCCTCACACAGACATATAGAGTTTGATCTAATCTTCATCATCTCTCACAGGTGATTCTAGGTCTGTCAAGTTGACAAGCAATATAAACCATTGTAAATGTATCTTTAAAATTTCAGGATGTGGATTAACAGCAATGATATAAGAAGTGCAAGTAAGGCAGACAGGGAGGGTTTCATTCCTGAATAAAAAGCAAATGAGAATAGAATGTTAATAAATATTTTAGGTAGCATTAGGATGATGATTATTTTCTTCTTCATATTTTATCACAAATATTTCCAAATGTCACAAATTTCTGGCACAAAAAAGGAGTTATTATTAAGATACATGATGAACACATGATGTATATGACAGCGGAATACAATTTTGTGTCTTAGCTTCAATAAGTGGGAAGAAAACTATTCTTTTGTCTTTATCTTTCAGTTATATTAGTTATTATCAATCACAAAACAAGTTTCAACAAAATAGCTAAGACAACTTCTATGCTTGTCTATAAGTGAGAAATATGAATAGTTAATAGAGCATGGTTATCATGGATTTTGCTGAAGGAACTGAAACATAGAATACCTTTTCATTGATTCTCCTTTATAGTTGCTTTGTGAGAATAAAACACCTGGAAATTTCATTGGTTAATGATAGTTTGTATAAGGTAGATTTAAAATACTTCAGTGGTCATACTGGAGTCCAGTGGAAACAGGACACAGGAACATCCAGTTGCCTTTCTGTCTAACATTGTGCTTGTTCTTAGACTTAAGGCAAGTGAGCATGATGGCAATTAAAAGCACATCTAGGAGGGTCCCCAGTTGGTTGGGGACAGGGAGGAGTGTTCATACAATTTATGTAATTATGCATAACAAAGACAAAAATATAAAAATAAAATAAAAGCACATCTGTGAGAATAGCACCTAAAATAAAGTCTTCTTAACACATTCCCCATGCTCTGAAACTTCATTAACCCAAACAGATACACACTAACCAGGTCCTCGGTTGAAAGTGAGAAGTGAGTCTTACTCATATAATTATCTATTATGAAAGTATTTTTAATCTGTGTGTAAAAGGCAGTCAATACTTTCTATATTTTAATATATGCTACTATACATGCTATACCAGAAATAATAGACATAACAAAAAAATTCCAGTTAATGGTCAGCATGAAAACTAACAGAAAGCAATAAACCATTTAAGGTGTTGCATATGGGTTTCCTACTGTCATAGTGCACATTATTTCCTAAGTCTATTTAATATACTATAAATTCATGGAAATGGTAACACATAATCTGGGATTAATCATGAAAATATAATGAATTACTTCATGTAGAAAAGGGAGGACAACGAATTAGAATCAAAGAGGAATAAAATGAGATAAACAAAAGTAACTCATCAAGTAAGAGAACATTAATAGAATTCAACTGACTTATAACTCTAAACAGACTAGGAAGAAAAGCACAAGCCTTGTCTCTGTTCACACTCTAACCGTTCTTAGCAGTGTGGATGCCAGAAAAACAATGGTTGCCCTTCATTAACTGTTACTTTCTCAAGTATCATAGCTATATTATTCCTAGCCATCAAAGACAGTGGGAAATAATAATCAGTGCCGGCATGAAGTACTTAGTTTTTGTTAATATTCTTATTCATTTTAAATATTTATGTAGGTTGGAATAGAAAGTCCCCCTGTGACACATAATGATATCAGTTTCACCTGCCAAGTCCAACATGAACCAAGGTGTTTTAAACAAGTGTGTTTGAAATAAGTGGTAGTATCTTAAATGTTCTTTTCAGCTCTACAAATTGTCTTTCTTGTGGACTTTCTAGGCTTTGAGCAGTTCTCATAACATGGGATGACCTGTCCTCATTTCACTTTCTCCCCAGGTTGACAGGAAATTCTTATTCTTCTATCTCCACTGCAGACACTTCCTTTGCCTTGGGTCATTTATGAATTCTTCATATTCTCAACTCACACAGCTGTTTTTTTACAATCTAGGCTGGATACCACAGTCTAAAAATAGGAAAGATGAAGTATAATTGGTTATCGAAATATTTTCAATACTAGTTATTGAAATAATTCCCATACAAAACCATTTCCATACAAATCCCCAAAGTGAATATTTGTTCTAGCCACAACATCTTTTTCTTTCTATTTAGGAGAAACCTTGTATGGATAGACATATCATGTGTTGATACCATCATTATCTTCCTCCCTGCCCCCACTCCACTGAGAGTCTTCCTTAGTGGGATTGCTGGTGTCCACCATGGAGTTGTGGGTTATGAGTAGTGAGGGCACCAGTCAGCCATTGTGAGAGGGTGCAATGCCTCTGGATATTCCCTCCATCCTGTTAGCCATGTCATCTTGAAGGATTTTTTTTTTCAGTTTTACATAGTTTTTCATACTCCTGGTAAACATAAGTAGTACACTCCAGTGTATAATTTTCTATTTTATCAATAGTTTTAGAGAAAAAGAATTCATTTTTAAAATATATTTTTAAATATATTTGTATTTCTTTGCAAGGAGAGAGAGAGAGAAAGAGGAATTAAAATTGTCATGCCATGGTCTTTTACCAGTGTAAAATGAATGCCAGATGTATGTGCCACTTTCTTCCTTCTGGCTTCATGTGGGCACTAGAGAATGGAAGCCAGCCCATCAGACTTTGCAATCAAGTGCCTTTAACCAATGAGCCATCCCTTCAGTCGCAAATTTCATTTCTTTTAATATTTTTATCTATTTGGAGAGAGAAAAATAAACCAATAGTATGAGAAAGAAATGGGCAATAACCAAATGATTTGTCACTGATTTGATTGCTGCGACCTAATATTTGACAGAAGCAACTTAAAGTAGGAAAGACTGATTTTTGGGTAACAGTTTCTGGGGTAAGTCCTGGTGGCTGATGACAGTAGGAACTTGCAACATGGCACAGATCAGGAAGACGAGACAAGCTATAAACCTCCATTCTTCCTCTTATTGGCTTACATATGTCTGTTAGACAGCATGTTTCCAGGGTTCTCCAACCTCCCAAAACAGTACCACCAGCAGTGCTTTTCATGGATAATGACATTCTTCATCTTGTCGGTAGATGTGTCCATACCAACTCTTGTGCAGATTTCCTTATGTGTTCTGTTCACTACCACAGTCATGAACTATGACAGCTAGTGTGGAGGAGGGGTCAGCCCATATCAGAACATGGAGGCATTGCTTCTGCAAAGTAAATCTGCTACTGTAGAAAAAGAGGTGATTGAATCAATATTTTCTCAATCAATAATTTATTTCTGGGCTGGAGAGATGGCTCAGCGGTTAAGGCACTTGCCTCCAGTGCCTAAGGCCCAGGGTTCAATTCCCCAGTGCCCACATAGGCCATACCCACAAGGTGGTGGCCCTGGTGCTCTCTCTATCTATCTATCTATCTATCTATCTATCTATCTATCTATCTATCTATCCATCATCTATCTATCATCTCTGTTTGAAAATAAATAAATAAAATATTAAAAAATAATTTATTTCTTCTTTGTCAATGAGGAAATTGAGATGTAGATTGTAAACATAATCAAAAGTGGATAGTAGCACCATGAACTTCTGCTAGGTCTTGCTGACCCTAAAGGCTTCGTTTTATTTTCCCAGCAAGTAACTCCTTTCAGCAAGAAGTGGAGAAGGTTCCTGTTTCTCCACACCTTAGCCCATGCCACTGGAAGATGCTATTGATGTTAGCACAGGTTTTTTGTTTGTTTATTTTGGTTTTGTTTTTGTATATTGTTATGTTGATGATTAAATCCAGGTATTTATGCATGCTCAGCAAGCTCTCTACCACTGAGCTCCTTACTCCAGCTGATCAAAAGGCCTGCTGAATCTGAGCCTAACTTCTCAGCCTTCTCAAAGGAAATTAGAACATCAGCAAGAGGTCATATCAGACATTTAAACGGGAAACTATTTTCTGTCCCCAAATTTGAATATATCCTCAATGAAATGTTAAAGTAACATCTTTATTTATGTAATGAGAGTATTGAGATAGAAAATCTCTCTAACATTTTTATTTGTTTGTTTCTTTTTCTGAGGTACTATCTTGCTCTAGTCCAGGCTGACCTGGAATTCAGTACATAGTCTCAGGGTGGTCTTGAACTCACAGCAATCCTCCTACCTCTGCTTCCCAAGTGCTGGGGGTTAAAGGTGTGCACCACGACACCCATGTTCTCTAACATTTTTGCTATACTAAAATTTTATGAAGATGTCTATCTCCATATTATCATAGAATATATAATATAGGATTTTCCTACATATTTCAGGTAGAAAAAGTATGTTTATAATATGAAAATAGTGTTAGTCATGAACTTGCATTCATGTTGTAACCTTCAAATATTTTTCCTTGGGGTGGAAATTTCTCATGCTTGATCACAGCCCAAAGATAATTTTCTCCTGAAATCATACACACCATATCTTTATTCATCTGGAAGTCTAGCCTGTGAGCAGATAGGCTCAGGGCAAGGAGGAAAACCACACACAGTTGAAATAATCCATGTGTCTGCTTTTTCCCGAGGCATAGCCTCTTGAGAATAACCATTTGAAATATGTTTTTTTTTTACAAATTGCATTTCTAATGGAATATATGTAATATGAGGTCACAAGAAATTCTTTGGTTACTTCTTTGAAGTCTAATGTTTTAAAAAGTAATGCCAATTTTGATTTAGAAATATTTCAAAATTACATAACTGTGGTTTAGTTCTGCTTTGTAAGCTAGAGGTGTATTCTTTCCCCATCTTCTTCAAGACCCCCATAAAACACTGTTCTGAAAGCTCTCTCTCTTTCCCACCCCCAAAACACATTCACATCTGTACAGAGCTGGGGCAGTTCCAGTCACCACGTGCACCACGTGCTGTCATTACGATTCCAGCCTGCAACCCAGGAAATTGCTACCTGTGTGGGCAGGCAGTTCCATGGTGCCTAACAGACTCCACAGTGCTGAGGACTCAGAAATACAGGAAAAATAACATCCCCCCTCTTTCAAAAAATAATACTCACTGTTTTGAAGTTTCATAATCAGGCTTATAAAAAGGAGAGTTGGGAAACTGTATTTTTTTCATTTTCTTTAACCATTGGGAAGACCAAAGCCAACCCAACAACAACAAGCAACAACATGTAAACCATCTCCCATTGCTTTTGAGATTTGTTTTTACAATATTAGAAAAGGTAAGCATACTCACCGATTGAAAACTCTATGCTCATTAAATCATTATCTCCCACCTGCTTGACCTAGATTAGTATGTCCATGCTATATGTAAGGAAACTGAAATAAAGTTTAAATACATGACAAAATTACAGGGCTTCTCTATGGGTGTTGAGGTTTGATTCATGGGCCTGTGGCTGGTTCACAAGCTGAGGCTCTGGACTGTGCTGGCCTATTGCTGTGCATGAATCTTGTGCATTTTCCAGTCTCTATAACACCACTGACATGAATGCGCTATGATTATTTTTAGTTACTTATGGCAAGAAAGTATGAGGGGAAAGCCTTCTCTTCTGTGAGCCTATCATTTCTACAGGGCCTTTAGCTATAGCACATAATATTTTTAGGAATTCCCCCTAGGATTCCATCCTCTGAGACCCCTGCCCCCTAGCTTTATGCTTTATATCCCAACAGGGGCACCTGTGACTGAGTCTGCCTCTTATTCTCTGTCACTGGCCATTCACCTAATCAAATGATTTACTACAGTCTGGGGCAAGGCAGGGCTAGAGAACCGGCAAGTTCTCTCTTAAATGTCTGCTGGATCTGAATTTCTAGAGTATTGAGATGATATGTACGCTCCAAGACATATAGATGTCGCTTCACCGCTTATGGCATTATTAGTATTCTCCCTAGAAAACATTTCCTCCTATTCAGTCCTCCGTTAGACATAAGAATATGGGAAGGATGTGATGGTAACGTTCTTTGGTAATGTAAATTGGCAAATATATATGACCTATTAAAGAGATAGGATAGGCAGACATAATATTTCTGCCTTTTCAAGTACTGCACTTAGTATGTTAATTATTAAACATTAACTAGCTAAATAATTGTCAGTGAAAAGTAGTTTTAGAGGTATCTAAAGTGGATTTTTCTGTGTCTTCCCCCACCCTTCCTAACATGAAAGGGTACAACCTGAGGATGGGGTCCATCTTCTTTCTACAGCAGTGACAGAAAATATCTACATGAGGAGGATGCTGTAATGAGAGCACTTGAAAGCCCACTCACAATCAGTATTTATAGCATTGACATTCTGTGTTTGTTTATATTTTTTAAGAAGGCATCTGAACATCTGAATTAACAGGCTTAAGTTATTATGAATATAATTTAAACTTAAACCAATTTCCTTATGAGCAGTGGTAAATTGAATTAAGCTTTTTTTTAAGAAAAAAAATTCTTCTGGCTAGATTCCTGGTGGCTAATCTACATGGTTATGCCATGTGGTTGGGAACAGGAAACACCTGTCCCCTGCTTTCTAGCACTCACTTAACATGATCCCTGGCAAATAGTTTTTTTCAGGCCCAGTTCAATTCACCAGAGGTCATTTCAATATGGACTATTTCAACTTGTAACCATCGGTGTTTAACGGCCTTCGAGCACTTTGTGGCTATGAATCTCTATATGGCCACCAGAGGATTTAAAGCTATTGTCCTGAGGTCCTCTGAAAGATATCTTTTACAAATTTCAAATTCATTGGGATTTAAATACATAAAATACCTTCTTTTTACAATTTTATTGTCATAGAGAGAATATATCTCACCTTGCAAAATGGAATGTGTATTTCTAGGTCTTTGTTTTTTAAAAAGCATAATAAATACAGTCCATTGTAAGAGTTTTAAATGTCAATGCAATATATTTGACTTAGAGCTTTTATTTTCTTTTCCCCCTTTATAGTGCCTGAAAACAGAATCTCTGTATTTAATATCCCACTCAGGTTCTAGTTTTCAATTTTACAGAGCAGAGGAGCAGAGTTTGACAGCTACAGCCAATACAGATAAGAGCCTAACAATTTTAGATCAAGGATTGACTCTTTAGCATACTTTTTTAAAATTCCATTGTCATGGACAGTTGGCCTAGGTTGACCAAAGAAGCAATGAGTTTTGGCAACTGATTACCTTTCCCTTTAGCTGAGTCACTTAGTTCTTAAAGAAAGGGGTTGGATAAATAGATTACCATTCCACCCCACACAACTTGGAAGAGTTAAGAGGTAAATATTTACTTGTAAACTATTTAATTGCAGGATTTCCTTTATTGATATCCCCCAATAGATTAAAAAGTTTATTAAAGCTTTTCTCCAGCTGTCTGGCTGGAGAAGGTGCCTTGGGTGGATCCTAGAATCCAGCCCTAAGGTGTTTCTGTGGGTGGATCTGGAATTCCAGCCTAAAGAGAGAAGTCCGAGGTCTGCCTGGAATTCATGCTATTTGGCTGCTTGAGTGTGCTTGCTTTGGTGATGTTGGTGGTGGTTTTTCAGTCTCTGTGTTGATCTGTAAGCTTCAAGTAAATTCCATCTTCCTCCCATAAACTGTGTCTGGTTTAGATTTTCATCCCAGCAGCTTGAGCTGACTGTGACAAAGGGGGTTGAATAAATACACCAACTTTCCTCCCCACCACCCCAACTGGGAAGAGGTAAGGGGTTAATACTTACTTGTAAAATATTTATGTTGTGGTTAGAATGTAAAATGTCCTCCATAGACTCATGTGTTTGATCACTTGGTCCCCTCTTGGCCATGCTTTCTAAACACTCCCATTATTGCCACCAGCCTGAGATAAGACTCAGAAAAAAACATTCTACTACCAACTTACAGAAGTTTGGGGACAATAATGATAATTATCCATGCAAAAATGGAAGTTGGAGTATAATAACTTGATTATGTCAAAAATAGCCCAGGTTTAAGTTCTCCGGGCATATGCTATTCCTGGCAAACTGGCTAGCCATATATCATCTTTTCTAGGAACCTCAGCCTATTCTAGGAGAGAAGCCTCTGTAAACCAGAAAATTCTTCTGTCAGGTCTGAACACATTGCCATAGGTTTTTTTTTTTTTTTTTTTTTTTTGTACAGCTGGTGATAGATTCATGCATGCTAGAAAGTACTCTACCATTGAACTACATCTCATCTTCATTCCTTTGACAAAGATGGAAGGAAACACAAAGCTTAAGTCAATTTGGATGAGATAGAAATAAAAATTTTTTAATTAAGCTTTTAGACCTGACTTCTTTCTCTCCAGCCATAGCCGGTAAGACTTGTGCTCTCTCCCTGAACAGAGGCTTACTGAGATCCTTCTGCTATTGTAAACATTTCTAGAGACACAGAAATAGAAATGTGTTATTCTTTCCAAAAGATTTAAGGAAGGTATTTTAGGAATACAGCACTATTTGGTTATTTCATTTGCTAATTAAACAAATACAAAATGATATGGAATAATGAATATCCAATTAAAAATTCACCCTAATTCTCTTCACTTCCTCTCCCACTTCCCATATTCAGTCTACAGATAGTGGCCGCTGCTGTGAGTAAATCTCTCTAAGTTAGTGAGACATTATTACAAATAATTATTACAAATAATAAATAATTTATTTATTATTTATTATAAAAATAAATTATTACAAATACATGTATTTATGGGAATGTACTTCACCCTAACCCTAACCTCACTAGTAGAATACTTGCTGCACATTAAAAAAAAAGAACTTAGGGTCTAATATCCAGCACCATAAAAAATAAATAATATCATAAAATAAAAATCTTCTCATGGGCAGGTTTCAAAAATTGTTGAATCCCAAAGGTTTGTATTTTTTTCATAAATCTTATAAACCAATTCTATGTCCCACACTAAAGGTAGCATGAGTAATAAAAATCTTATGAGACAAACCCCAACTCACAGTACTTAGTGAGGGAAAAGTATAACACCTTTTAAAAGTAAATATAATGAATAATAAAATAAGAACGCCCTTTAGCACAACTCCATCCAACATTATACCAGAGGATCTAGACAAAGTAATCAGGCAAGAAAAATAATTTAAAAAGACATCCAGATATAAAAGGAAAAACTTAATATTCTTTGTTTCAGGTTTATAAAATCTTATATAGATCAGCTCTTAAGAGTCTACCAAAATACTAATTCCAAACCAAAACTCACTATACTACATTTATTCAAAGGAAAGAAATTAGTATCTGACAGAGATGACGTCAGTCCCATGCTCATTGCCACATTATTTATAACTCAAAATCTGGAATCAAAATATGTCCATTGATAATGGATGATAGTAGAAATCGTGATACATGTAATGCAATGTAATCCTATATAGTCATAAAAAAGGAAGTACAGTCATTTGGTACAACTTGATCAACCAATACATTACATGCTAAGGAAAAGAAGGTCAACACAGTATAACAAAAACCCACATGATTACACTTAGAGGTAGAATAAAAAACTGTTGAATTCACAGAAGTAACTTAGGATGGGGTAGAGCAGAGGAGAGTTGAGTGCATATTGAACAAAGAATATAAATTTTCAGTTATGAATATGTTCAAGAGATTTATTGTTTTACATGTTCACAATAGTTAATAACAATGTACTGCCTTGTTCAAATTTATGTGGATTACACAAATTGGTGGGTACATTCATGACCTCCGAGCAGCTGTCCTTATTTGCACAAGACCTGCATAATATTGGGCCCAATAACATATCAAGGATGATTGAGGCAAAAAAAAAAAGGCATCAAAATAGAAAAAAGTATAGTTGGAAATAAGAGGAGCTTCGGTCGATGAGGGTGAAGGAGAGGGGACAAAGAAGGGTGGTGGGAGGGAATTATGACCAGACTATATTGGGTATATTGTGAAATCTGTCAATAAAATTTCAAAAGTTACTGAGGGTAGAATTTTAGTTCTTTCACCACAAAATATGCGTGAGAGGTAATTTTCATTTTAGCTAGTCCAATTAAGCCATTTTACCCTGCTTATTAAAATAAAGCATGATACATATAATAAATATAGAGAATTTTTTATTTGTCCATTAAAACAAATAGGAAGCAAGAAAGTAAACATGGGCAGAGTCACAAGGATAGGTGGAGCAGAAAGACAAAGGAAATAGGGAAGTGCTGAATTTGGACACACCTTAGTGTATCTCCTGCTGTGTGCTCTCCTCCCTTCCAATGGGGTGGTCTTCCTTTGGGGTGTCAGTGTACAGGGGACTTCCTCAATGCAGCCCTATCTCTATAGGGGCTCATGAGAGCTGCTCACATTTGAGAGAGAGAGAGAGAGAGACAGAGACAGAGACAGAGAGACAGAGATAGACAGAGAGAGACAGAGAGAGAACACGAGCATTCCAGGTCCTGCCACTGCAAATGAACTCCAGTTACATGTGCCATTGTGTGCACCTGGCTTTACCTGAACACTAACTAGAGAATGAAACCCAGGCCATCAGGCTTTGCAAGCAAGTTCCTTTAACCACGGAGCCATCTCTCTGGCCCACTGGAACACAGTTTCTACCCTCCATGACCAAAAATTAGTAAGGCAGCATTGACCCAACACCAAGGATGGCAAACACAGGTCTGGTTCCTTAGGGTCTCCTGTTGTAGCGAGAGTTTGTGCCCTGCTTCTTTGAACCTTCCGTCCATTCGTTCATCCATCCTGGAAGAGCATAGTGTGGGCTTTCGTTTCCAGTAATTTATTCAGAGTTTACTTATTTTTCTTTTCTGCAAGAAACTCTTTAGTACTTATTTAAAAGGAAAAGGCATTTTCTGAGTGGATATACATTAGAGTTCAATCTGTTGGTGGGTATTTTTGTGTTGATCAAACAGGAGCCCGTAAGTAGTCTCCTGAAACATGTTTGTTCATGGGATTTAAGGAGGGATGAGATGCCATGTGAATGTACTATGCTGAAAGTATGCCATGCAGTGGATGAAGAGCCAGCACCTCAGAGTCCTCACAGGCAAGGAACTGAAGGCACCTGGGAGCCCCAAGCCCTCTTGGGACAGTGACTACTGCTCAGACAAGCTCAGAAGGGAAACATGGATTTCTTGTTCAATTGTCTAATATGGAAAACATCAGTACAGTATACCTTGCCAAGGATGATGTCAACCTTGAAAACACACACACACACACACACACACACACACACACACACACACACACACACGTTTGATAAGAGTTCAAAGAAATGTCTAGAGAAGTCTGTGTTCCTTGACATAAGCCATCTTTATCTGCAGAAACTGCTAAGAGAATACCTGTCTGCTAGCTATTCTTTTGCGGGGATGGACTGTCTGCAATCGACTGTCAAATAGAAAATGAACATATTGGTTATTTCTTGACAGATAACATTGCGTTTGTAGCCCAGTGGAAGAACAAGCAAGCAGTAGTTCATATTCAATGTCTATAGCAGCCTTCAACTGAGACACGCACAGCAGAATTGAACTTTTATTTGTATGCCTTCTATTTAGTCCTGTTTTAAGTGAGATGGTAAAATTTAAAGTAAAATAATTAATGAAAACTATATATATATATATATATATATATATATCTTTTAGAAAAGGTTTTATTAGCATATGGCTACTATACATAATAATAGGCTTCATTGTGATATTCATACATGTATCTAATGCATTTGGGTCAAATATATGAATGAACTGGGCGGTCAGGCTTTGCAAGCAACTGCTTTTAACCAGTGAGTCATTTCTCAAGCCCAAAATTTATATTTTTGAAAATAATTTTAGATTTATTGTTCTGTAAAAGATACATATCTTTAGCATAATAAATAAGTTTTGGGCACACTTAGAAGCTTTTAAGTTTTGGGGGTTTTAGGTATTTGGTTTTATTTGTCAGTGCATTTCAAAAATAAATTTTGCATATTTTAGTACCTTCCCAATACTTACTATCTTAAAATATGTATTTCAGTTCTTCACAAATATTTACTTAGTTATAATCTAATTGTTGATTTATATGTCATTATCCTTCTGCACCGAAATAAGTTTTTTTATTAGGTCTCTATATAATTAAATGGACTTTAAAAAATTTTTTGCCTTCAAAGCTTATTTTATATGCATATGTATATTACTTGATAATTGCTAAATTTCTTTAAAATATCCCACTACATATAGTCAAATAATGGTTGTTTTTGCATTTGTATGTGTGTGTGTGTTTGTTTGTTTGTCTATATATCTTTTAACCTTGAGTAAACTCATGACTAATTCTGAGAGAATGGGCTGAGCTTACTTTGGTAAATATTCTGGAGGAATATTCTTTTGGGAAGTGTTTCTTCTGATTCTACTTTCTGGAAGTGATTTTTGTAGGACCAGTATTATTTATTTTAAATGTCAAGTAGAGTTCTTCTCTAAAATAATCAGATTCTGGAGGATACATCATAAAATTTCTAATGTGACTTTTAAACAGACCTAAAGCTAATCAGTTTACTCCTGTTTTGTTGAATTGCAACTTTTTTCGTTTTTTAACATTTTAGTTGATTTATTTCTGTGTATGTGTGTGTCAGTAAGTGTGCCAAAGTGTACTTGTAGAGGTCTTTGCAAGTGAGCTCATGAGTTACATATTTGTGGTACTATCTTATATTTTCAAGGAATTACACTATCTCATCTGAGTTGTTGAGTTTAGGAATATGTATATTTTGGTAATATTTATTATTAGCATCTTGGATCATCAGAGATATCTCTTATTCCTGATGTTGGTACAACACAACTCCTCTCTTTTCTCTTTTTTGCCAATCTATACATATCTATATGTTGATGTCATCTGATAAAGCATTTATAAGATGCTTGTATTATGAGTCAGGGTTCTCTAGAGGAACAACATAGAATGGATTGTAGTAAAAAGGGGATTTATTGGGGTGGCTTATGACAGTCCAACAATAGCAATATGCAGGTCCACAGATGAAGGAACCAGTAGTAACTATTCAGTCCACATGGCTGGATGCCTCAGCAGTTCCAATCCAGCACTAAGGCCTGGAGGCTCCAGGGAGCTACTGCTGGTCTTTAGTCCATTATTTAAGGTCCAGAAAACTGGGTTCCAATTTCCAGGAAGGATAGGAGAGCAGGATTTGAGTGCAAGTCATGAACAAGCACCAGCAGCTTGGGGAAGAAGGAAGAAAGGGTCCCTTCCCCTCAAGCTTCCTTATGTCCAGTCCCCTTCTGGAAGGCCCACCCACTCTGGGGGAAGGGTTCAATGTGGAGGGTAGGACCTACCCCTCAGTCAATCCTTCCTGTAAGTAACCTCAGAGACCCACCCAAGATTTCTGTGGATTATTAAACAGGTAAAATTAACAATAAATTTAACTATCACAAGTCCACTGATTGTCAACCTGGCATCAAACCATCTCTCCTTACACCATACTTAAATTCCAAATGAAGACAGTAACAAGATCATAATTCCACCAAACATAACTATCCCACATACAACTGGAAACTCCAAATCTCCCCTCAACACAAGGTACGGTACCTTAACTGTGAGTTCTGTAACATCAAAATAAGTTACATGATTTTAACTTATAATGGCACAGAGTAAACATTTCCAACTTCTATGAGGCATAACAAGGAGAGACTGGACCAATGCAAACTCAACAACCCTCAGGCAAACATCAAACATCTGCAGTTCAAGTCCAATATCACAACCAATGACTGACACTCTTGGGATTTTCCAATCTATCACTTGGCTGAGTAGCTGGGAAAATCTTCCGTCTAAGTGAACAGTGCTCCATGTTTTAGCCCTTGCACAGTCCTCATATATCCAAAATATCTTCTGGTCTCCATTACAACCCACAGTCCATCCTCCAATGGCTTCACTGGCTTGTCAGGAACTTCACACCCTGTTCCACATGCAAACCACAGAACTGTGTGCACTTCATGACCTCCATACATGGATCTCTCATGCTTCCAAAAGCAATACTTGGTATGCAGGACACAGACATGTTGTAAACTGTTGCAGTTAACTTCTATGATGCTGTGCAGAAAAGAAACCAACCGGGCAGCTGATGAGAGAAATGCATTTATTTTGGCTTCTAGACTCCAGGAAGAACGCCATGATGGCAGGGAAAACAAGAGCATGAGCAGAGGGTGGACATAACCTCCAGCAGAGCACTGCAAACAGTGGCAAGAAAGTGTGCCAAACAGTGACAAGAGGAAGCTGGATATAGCACCCATAAGCATGTCCCCACCAACACACCAACACACTTCCAAGGTTCCAAAACTGCCATCAGCTGGGGGTCATGCATTCCGAACACATACTTTGTGGGGGACACCTGGATCAAACCTTCACAATGCCCAAGAGAAAAGCAAGCAGCTTGCTAAGAGCAGGGATTTTTTTCATTTCTCACAGTGTCATTACAAGGGCAATTTAAAGGATGCATAGAAGATCAAAATTATTTCCTTAAGAATGTGGAATCTAATTGACGTAACTTAAACTTGGCACTCTAAATATATTATCTGTTTCTACAAATTTTATGGAATAGTCACAAAGCTGATAACATTAATTCCTAAAGATAGCTTTTTAAATGCTAAACTATTAGTATTCTTTGATGTGGCATTCTGTGATTTTAGTGCATATCAATTGATGACAAATACTATAAACATTAATGACAATGCAGTTCTAACTCAACTAGATTTAATACAATTTGTAGAAGCTGCTTTGTCATTTAAGATATGGCAAAATAAGAAGAAATCCTGATTTATTTTTTTTTATTTTTTAAAATTTTTATTGATAGTTTTCATAATTATAGACCATAAACCATTATGATTCCCCCCACTTCCCCATATCTCTTCCTGCTCTCAGTTACTTGCTCTTTTGTAATGGTATCATCATATTTTCCTTCCATTATATGTAGGTATTATCAGGCACTGAGAACCATAAATATCAAGGCTGTTCTGTGTCTGGAAGTTTGTGATGTAAGCAGTTCTACCCTTCCTTTAGTTCTTAAAGATTTCCACCACTTCTTCCACAGTAGACACTGAGCCTCACGAAGTGTGATAGAGATGACCCAGTGCTGAACACTCCACTGTCATTTCTTGTCAGCACTATGGTGTCTTTTGAGTTATCCCAGTGGTCACCACCATCTGGAAAAGAGAAGCTCCTCTAGCCAAGACTGAGAGACCATTATTATTTGGGTATGATTATTTTTTAAAAAGTGCTTGTAAGGCAGTGACCTGAAGCCCAAGCATATGTGGTCTTCAGCAATAGGGTCTTACCAGCTCATTCTGGTGAGCAACCAAAAGCTTTGGCCATGGCCATGTTATGTTTCGGGGGCCTCAGGAACCTCCCTGGCCAACAACTCACTGGAAGATATCCCATCCCTGGCATTGAAGTTTTTCTAGTAACAGTCTATGGTTACTGGTTGTGCCTTTATATGAGGTAGAACATGCAGTGTTTGGTTTTCTGGGCCTGAGTTACCTCACTTAGTATGATCCTTTCCAGATACATTTGCCTGCAAATTTCATAATTTAATTATTCTTTATAGCTGAATAGTACTCTACTGTATAAATAAACCACATCTTCATTATCCACTCATCAGTTGAAGAACACCTAAGCTGGTTCCATTTCCTAGCTATTGTAAATAGAGCTGCAATAAACATGGATAAGCAAGTATCTCTTGGAGACTAGAGTCATTAGGATATATGCCAAGGAGTGATATAGTGGGGTCATATGGTAAATCTATCTTCAGCTGTCTCAGGAACCTTCACACTGCCTTCCACAAGGTCTGTGCCAGTTTACATTCCTACCAGCAGTGTAGAAGGGTTCCAAGTGTTCCTCTTTTTCTGCATTTATTGTCATTTTTTTTTCTTGATGGCAGCCATTCTGACAGGAGTGAGATGGAATCTCAGAGTAGCTTTAATTTGCACTTCCCTGATTGCTCAGGAGGTAGATCATGTTTTTAGATGTTTATAGCCCATTTGTGTTTGTTCCTTTGAGAACTTTCTATTCAGTTCTGTAGCCCACTTTCTGATTGGGTTGCTTGATTTCTTATTTAGTTTTTGAATTCGTTGTAAATCCTGGGTAGTAATCCTCTGTCAGATGTGTAGCTGGCAGAGATTTTCTCCCATTGGCATGTTGCCTCTTTGCTCTGCTCACAGTGTCTTTTGCTGTACAAAAGCTTTTTAATTTATTGATTAGTGATTTTACTTCCTGGGCAAATGGGGTAATGCTCAGAAAGTCCTTGCCTATGCCAATATGTAGAAGCATTTCCCTTACTTTTTCCTCTAGCAGTTTCAGAGTTTCATGGGTGATATCAAGGCCTTTGGTCCATTTGGCTTGATTCTTGTGCATGGAGAGATAGTATCTTTTTTCATCCTTCTACATATAGATATGCAGTTTTCCCAGCACCATTTGTTAAAGAGGCTGTTTTTACTCCAGTGAATATTTTTGTCCCTTTTGTCAAAAATCTAATGGCTGTGACAGTCTGGGTCCTCTATTCTGTTCCATTGATCTCTGAGTCTGTTTTTGTGCCAGTTCCATCGTGTTTTTGTTACTATGGCTCTATAATATATCTTAAAACCAGGTATGGTGATTCCACCATACTTATTTTTGTTGCCTAGAATTGTTTTTGGTTATTCGGGGTTTTTTTTGTGATTCCAAATGAATTTTAGGATTGCTTTTTTCTATTTTGATGAAGAATACCACTGGAATTTTAATGGGGATTGCATTAAATGTATAGATTGCTTTTAGTAAGATTGACACTTTCACTATATTGATTCTTCCAATCCAGGAACATATGACGTTGGAGTCAGCCACACATTGCTGGGATGAAGCCCCAAACCAGGCACAGATTGGGAGGAAAGTACTTATTGAAGTTATAGATCCAGGGCAAGTTCCATAATGGAGAAAGAGGCTGGCCCCTTTCATAGGTCCAAACAGAGAGACAACCCCATCACCAGCACCTCATGCCAGCAAGAGGATTCAAGCTCTCAAAAGACAGGAACTCCAGGCTTGAGCTCAGGCTGCTCTATGCACATGTATAGCTGGAATTCAAGATCCACCAGAGACATGCCTTAGGGTTGGACCCTAGGATCTGGCCAAGGTGACACATCCCCCCAGCCAGGCACCTGGAGAAAAACTTTAATAAACTCTTCAATCTATTGGGGGACATTCATTCAAACTACCACAGATATCTTTCCATTTCCCAGTGTCTTCTGAAATTTCTCTCTTGAGTGTTTTAAAGCTTTCATTGTAGAGATCCTTCACTTCCTTGGTTAAGTTTATTCCAAGGAACCTTATTTTTTTCTAGGCAATTGTAAATGGGAGTGGTTCCTTGTCTTCATCCTTGGCCTGTTTTTTTAGTATATATTAAGGCTATTGATTTCTGTGTATTGATTTTATATCTTGCTATATTCCTAAAAGTGTTTAATAGCTCTGAAAGTTTGCTGATAGAATCTTTAGGTTCCCTAATGTAAAGAATAATATCATATGCAAATAATGATGATTTGATCCCTTCCTTTCCTGTTTGATCCTCTTTGATTTGTATCTCTTGACTTATTGCTATAACTAGGAGTTCCAATACTATGTTAAATATAAGTGGGGAAAGTGGACACCCTTGTCTTGTTCCTGGTTTGAGTGGAAATGCTTCAAGTTTTCCCATTTTGTATGATGTTGGCTATAGGTTTGTCATAGATGGCCTTTATTCTGTTGAGATATGTTCTTTCTATTTCCACTTTTTTTTAGGACTTTTACCATTAAGGGATGTTGGATTTTTTCAAATGCCTTTCTTTTCTGCATCTATTGAGATGATTATGTGTTTTCAGAACCACCAATTTTTAAGCCTCAATAGAGTGGATGGTATATTAATTTTATTTTGATATAATAGTGCATTTCCATCATAATGCATTATTTTCCTGCAGTATTAGTGGAATATTTTGAAAAACTCTAAGGAATTTCAAGAATAATTCTGTAATTCTATTAAAATAATTGTTTAAAGCAAAGGAAACTGAACAATGTGTGATTTCAATCAATAGTTTAGATATTTACATTCTCATTATTAAGATTAAGCTATTAAGATTGGGTCAAAAAGAGAATCTAGATAATAGAAAAAAAATTAAAAAATTATGTACATTTCACACACAAATTAGTAACTATGTTTGCTTCATTGACATGGTCATTTTCATCATTCCAATTTGTCAGCTCATTTTATGTGAATTTATCAAGTGTGTCAAAAAGCATTTTTGTTTCAGAGCACAAAACTAGAGCCTTATGTTTCCTTGTTAAATTCATCTTTCTACTATTATTCTCAGAAAACTGATTGGCTCCACTACCAACACAACATGTTTCGTGTCTCCTCTCATTCACCCTTGGTCACCAGCACTGGTCATGTCTCCTCTCATTTCTGCCTCAAGCACCAGGATTGGTCTCTCTCTCCACACACTTCCTTATGGTCAGTCATTCAGCTCAAAGGTTTGTTGTTTTCTAATTATTTTGCTTAATCTCATCAATGTCCTTTCCTTCTTCATGACCTCTCTCTATTTTTATTTTATTTTCTTTCTTTTCTCTTCCTCCTCTTTTTTCCTAATACTTTGTAACCCCTCCCCCATCCCCAAGTAAGATTTTTTTCATACATTAGTGAAACTGGACATGAAAAAATTATAATGAAATAGTTAAAATCATTCTTAAATTTTCAGGAAACTGAAAATTTACCTGAAGTATACAGTTTCAAAAATATTCTACACTGTTTAAGAGCAGAACAATCTTTTCCAAGTCTTTGAATGTCATTTCTATATTTTTGTTGAAAAATGTTTTCTTAAAATATATCATAAATATATCACACGGGATTTGTCATAAGTGAACTTCTGTGATAAATTAACCCTATTGCTCAAATGGTGTAAAATGAATGAGTTCTTCTGAAACAAAAATGAATACATACAATATAGTTACTTTGTTAGTTTAAACATCATTGAGGTAATTTTTCAAACCATTTCGGTGACCTAGAGCCAAATTCTATGCTCCAGGTGAATGAAAATCTATCCATTCTCAATATACAGTATGGCATGACAGTTTCCTTGGAGGACAAAAATGTTTAATGTATTTTCCTTACTATAACTATCAATAATGCCATAGATAAACTATAAAATATAAAAAGAACCCCTTGTGAGAAGAAATAAGCTTGCTTCACCCCTGTGTTATCATAAATGCAATTTGTTTTCACAAGAAAACAAAATTCAAGCTAAAATGTAGCACCATGTCATATTATTCTTAAGAGGCTTACTTATGTCTCAACCATATGGACAAACATCAGAAAAAAATAATGTCAAATAGATGTATGCTTTCTACAAGAGAAAAAAAATATGTGTTTTCGTTTACTGGCTTAAAATATTGCCGTTCTAAATGTTTTTCCCCCAAAATCTCCATGAATGTACTATACATGTAAGATAATAGCAGTGAATTAGTAAATGATTCAATGTTTGAGTGAATTAATAATCCATCTCAGAGTATGGAATGCATCCATTTACCATACAATGCACTGTTAACTCTTTATGTGCTGACTTTTTAAAAACTATGAAATGTGATTGCTTTCCAATGAAACATACATCCTACCATGGTCAGGAAGCTAAGTTTATTGGAAATCAATATGTATGGCTGGCAGACAGTTAGCATGCCATCCAGTCTCCCATATAAAAATGTTTAGATGTCTCAGTTGTAGTTAAGGTGAATGGACTTGAACATGACAGTTGAAGGAAATGCCTTGTGTGACAATGAGGAAGTGGAAGAGACAAGGTCAAGGTAGAAGTAGGCTTTGGATGGTGAGGGGGTGAACGGTAGTGGGAGGGAGATCAGAAGACCAATGAAGGGTCACACTGTTGTCTTAGTTAGTGTTCTGTCATATCAGGGGGAGAAATGGGAGCAAATTTGGTGAGAATACATGTCTTCTACTCAAAACAGCCTAGATTTTTTGTTTGGATTCCTAAGAAGAAGGCTAAAAGAAAAAGAGAAATTAAAAAAGAAAGTATGCAGACATGTCCTGAAAGCTCTTTGGCCACTTTACTACGAAAAAGAATAATCCCTACCTGGTTCAAAACTATCATCATCTCCTAACCTATAGGGATCTCTTCTATGCAACCAAAATATTATTGTTAAAGTTACTTCTCTTTCCTTTTTTATTTACTATTTTTTTAAAAAAATTTTTATTTATTTATTTCAGAGGGAGAGAGAGAGAATGGGCACACCCGGACCTCCAGTCACTGCAAAGAACTCCGGACACATGTACCACCTTGCACATCTGGCTTTATGTGGGTACTGGGTGCAAAACTCAGGGCAAACAAGAAAGAATCAGCATGCGACATCAGAGTTTTGATCTTTCCCTTCATTTTAAAAATAATTTTTAATTCATTTACTTATTTATGAGAGACAGAGACAGAGAGAACTGAGTGCATCACAGCTGCCTTTTGCCACTGCAAACAAACTGCAGATACATGTGCCCACCACATTGTGCACGTGGGGAACGGAGCCCAGGCTGGCATGCTTTGAAAGTAAGTGTTGCTTAGTCGCTCCCTAGCCCATCTGCTATCCAGTTTCTGAGTGTGAGGTGGTTAAGCTGCTCTTTCATTATATACGTCCCATGGTTTCCCTTTGGTACTGAGCATTAAATGTGTTCATCTACTCAACTATGCTATCAGTTAAATCTGGCGTTCACTGTCCACTTGGCTCCTCATGCTCATCCTGAAGCCATAGCTCTTGCTAACAACCTGTGGATTCATTCCTAGTACTAAAGCTCAGCTTTCTTCATAGGATTGACTTCTAATTCAATGTCTTGGGAATCTGCCAACTGATAGGGAAGACATACAAATTGCTAAATTATCAAGACTCCACCTCTGATTATATATCATAATTCTGTCATTGAAGAGTGGTAGACATTACATTTCTTGGCCTTATAGCCAAAAATCCGATTTTGTTAGTCTAAGGCTGGTTTTATAGTTGTGTCATCAGTCAGAGATGCAAAGATTTTATGTAACTAGGAAGCATCACTACCTCTCTTCTTAAGCTATCTGATGGACCTTCTAGCACATTCAGCACTTATTGGTGTCTCTGGCCCAATTAGTCTGACTTTATGAATTTCCTTCACTCATGATTCTCTGTATTGTCTACCTGGTAGATGACATTTTATTCCCCAGCTTAAATTCCAGCCCATTTCAGTTTAGTCAAATATTCCTTCTTAATTTCCACTCAATTTGTGCTGTGAGGAAAAATCATCATTTACACTTGAGTTGCTCACAAGCACAAAGTGAAAAAGGCAGAGTAGAAAGCCAGGTGCCTGTTCCTCACATTTCCTCTGACTGTCTGAGATGTAGTTCATTATTCACTATGTGATGTTCCAGGTTCTCCTCTCCCCTTCATTGGGGCCCAGTTCTTCACTACATGTGGATTTGCTGATTATTTATTTATTTTTGCATGTTTTGTACACATATCTCATTTTGGACAATGCTGTAAAAATCATGATTCATTATTCCACATAGAAATGAACATCTGGAGTCAATAACAACTGAGTTTAATTCAGATACCACATGCTACAGAAGCTGGATGAAATTGTCATGGAGGCTGGATGTTGGTGATGTGTTGTGTAACAATATAGATTCATATTTCATTCCACATGGTTTTGGGAATTGGGTAACATAGAAAGGGATGATCCAATAAAATTTTTATGTCTTCACTATTTTTAAAGAAATAACTGTTTTGCTTTTTATTATGTCCCATCAATAAGCTATAAGTGAGCTCTAAATTATGCATTATTTTTAATATATGGCTGAAAAGATCTTAAAAAAGTAAAAATGTGACTTAAATTTTTTTCCTTTCTTTTTTTGTTTTTATTTTTGTTTTTGGTTTTTTTTTCAAGGTATGGTCCCAGGCTGACCTGAAATTCACTATGTAGTCTCAGGCTGACCTCAAACTCATGGTGATCCTCCTACCTCTGCCTCCTGAGTGCTGAGATCAAAGATGTATGCCACCATGCCCAGCTTTAAAATGTTATTAACCTTTCTAATAATTAACTATAACTTTTAAATTTTTCTCACTTTTTAAACTGTGGAACTATCAAATAATAGCAAGAGTCTGTTTTAAAACATGTATATTATTATTGTTAAGACATTCTGTTTTAGGAATAATCTGCTTGATTGGGAAGAAAATCATCATTTCATATATAACAGCTTAAAATAATTTTTACAGAACGTATTTCTGAAACTTATAGTACCAGAGAACATATAAATGTAAAGCTTTAGAGTTTAAATCACTGGACTACTAAAAATAAAAATTTTGAGATCTTTTTACATTTGTCCTAGGGCAAATACAATTAAATATAATGGTATCCAGTCTTATATTATTGAATTCAGCTGAAATAAAATGAGAAAAAATATTTGTTTTAATTTTAGAAAACCATACTTGACTGGCCATACATATGTAAATTTCAGAGAGACAGTCTCAAACATTAAAGCTATAAAAAGAACCTTAAATTTGTCTTTCTTTGTGGAAGTGCATAATTTAAAAATAACAAAAGTCTTGTTTTTATATATTGACTATGGCAGTTGTCAAAACAATGGAGAGGGAAGGAAGAAGAAAAGGAAGGAGAACAAGAAAGAAGGAAGGAAGGAAGGAAGGAAGAACAGGGAGGAAAGAATAGAGAGGAAAGGAAGAGAATGGAAAGGGCAGTGTGATGGTTAAGTTTTGATGTCAACTTGACCTATCAAGTAATCTTGCCCGGCTCTCTAAGGATACTAACAGGAAGGTAGCCTCTCAGTAGGGGGCAGGATGTAAAGAAGCTCAAAGGAGCTAGAAGTAAACATCCTTTCCTGTGTGGGCAGTGCAGGAAGGAAATCCCAGAGACTCATGAAGCCATAAAGTCTGGGATAGGGTTGCAAGACCCCACCCTAAGGCTATATAAAGGGGAAGAAATTCTCTTTGGCCCTCCTGCCTATTTGCTGTTTTGTGTGTGTGGTGTTGGTGATGGGTTTCTCTCTCTGCTTGGACCTGTGAAAGAGGACCAGCCTCTTTCACTTTTATGGGACACCCCCTGGATCTGTAGTTTAAATAAATACTTTCTTCCCCCAAATTGTACCTGGTTTGAAGATTCATCCCAGCGGCGTGTGGCTGACTATGACAGACAAGATGGAGAGAAGGACAAATAAAAGAAGCAAGGAAAGGAGGAAGGAAATGAGGGAGACACTGAACAGAGTGAGCTGTATTGCACATTGCAGAAGATGTGTCAATCAATTTAATGAGACGCTCTGGAGCAGGGATGGCCCTGTGAGGGATGAAATAGCCTAAGACATACATTCCAGTTCTTTAATACCTCCCATTTATGCCATTTGATGTGGAGGTTATGGACCAAAAATATTTTGATCAAAAAGTACTTATCAGGGGAAGTATTACTTATTAATCACAAACAGCTAATTCTGCTTGAAGATGGGGAAAAAGTGCTTCCACACTCAGGTGGAGAAATGAATTAGTCACTCAATATGTCAATTAGGTATAATAGGGTACAATGGGAGAAATGTGCAAAGGGTTAAATTATGTGCTTTTCCAAAGATTTGGAACCTGTGAATGTAGCCTTATTTGGAAAAAGATTTTGTCTCAGATGTGTCATGGTTTGATCCAGCCCCCCCCCAAACAAATAAATGTGTTCTGATTGATTGATCCTTAGCTGATGGCAGTTTGGATTTCACAACCTCGCTAGAGCTGTGTTGTTGGGGGAGGGTTTATGGGGTTTATAAGTGAGCTTCCCTTTGCCAGTTTTTGGCACACCTTCCTGTCATTGTTTGCAGTGCTGTGGCAGAAGTGATGTCCACCCCTCTGCTCATGCTATCATTTTCCCTGCCAGGATGGAGTCTCCTCTCTAGTTTGTAAGCCAAATAAACCCTTTCCTCCACAAGTCCCTTTTGCTTGGGTTCTTTCTGCACATCAACTAAAAAGCTGACTGCAACAAGAGGTAAAGCTGTTTGTAATCTTCAATTTATCATGGATTTAGGATGGACTCTAAACTCCATAATATGTGGCCTTATAAGAGCCAAGGAAAATAGGACAGAAAAAAAGGCAGAACTTCTAGAATCTTCCAGAATCCCAGAGAGGCCTCAGGCACCAGAAACTATACTAGGCAATGAAGTATTGTTAGAGCTGAAGAGAGTGTGGCCCTGCATAAACAGAGGTTTTGGAAATGTGGTCTCCAAAATAATGAGAAAACAAATTTCTGTTGTTTCATAGCTGTTCATTTTTAAGGCGATTCATGTCATCTTTAGACATATTTTAAAAAGCTAATGTTTTATAAAGATAAGAAGATTATATATATGCATATATATGCATGCTGAGGAATTCATAGGAAGAAATTTTGTGATTGCTATACATAGACATTTCAGTTAATCCCAATAATATTCCAGACCTTTTTACCTAAATTAGTAAATATTAAGGTCAGAGTACTGGTGAATTGTTTAGTAAATTATTTTTTATACATTTGTAGCTTCTACCACAAAAGGCCTGCCAATAAGGTTTCATCTTCATATTTATGAATAGCCTAGAAGAGAAATACACAGAATAAATGGCATTTTGAGTAACTGAGTGTTTGAAATGCAGATATAATTCCTGGCAGAGTCAACAAAACAGAAATAGATTCAGAGAGAGAAACATTCTCTGTGAAAACCTGGTTCCTCCATTCAGTCAGTGACGATTCTGCACCTGAGACTTCAAGTACATAAGTACAGTGTCATAATACTCCTGTGTAATAGAATGAAGACACACATGAGCATCATCAGTGAGGAGAGCACAGGTAAGAGGGCTCCACCTGATGTATAAGGTACTCATTCAGTATGACTGGAAGTTCTCCCTACTCCATAAGCAGGAGCACATGCTCCAATTTATGCCAGTTCCTCTGGACTTAAAATGACATACATGCTGACATCAGCAGCAATCCAGCTGATTCCCTCCATAAAAATTAAATTATTTTACAAAGAATTGGGCTTGATTTTTTTGGTGTTTCATAAATCTTCCCTTCTCCCTCTTTCTTTTCCCTCCTCTTCCCTTGCACCCTCCCCTCAACTTACCCTTGTTTCAGGTTGAATAGCATCTTTCCTGTATCCTTTTTCCTCTCATCACCTCTTATACTCTCTCATTTCCTGTCTAGTATCATAGCCCATGCTCAATCTCCTTATTGAATATTTGGACATACAAATATTCAAAGTTAGGATCCATATATGAGGGACAATAAATAATTTTTTTCTTTCTGGGTTTGGGTTGCTTCACTTAATATATAATTTTTTCCAATCCCATTTATTTTCCTACAAATTTCATAGCTTTATTTTTCCTTACAGGTGAAAAAAAACTACATTGATTTTTTGACATTTTTATTGCCCATTCATAAGTGATAGACATTTAGGTTTATTCCCTTTTCTAGCTATTGTGACTAGAGCAGCAATGAACACAAATGTGCAAATATCTCTGTGGTGGGAGAAAACTGAATAAATATAAGTTTCAAATGAATCACAGATATTTATGTGATGACAGGAACACATAAGCAGTACACTAGAAATTGTAAGTAAACAGAACATAAATTTCTCTCAAAAATCAATCAGTGGGACTACATGAAATTAAAACATTTCTTCACAGCAAGGAAAATTAACAGCAGAGTGAATGGTAACCTACAAGAGGGAGAAAAAAAATGTAACCCATTTTTGATAATCTAAAGTATATAAAGAACTTCACAAAATAAATACCAAAAGCCCAAACTGTCAAGCATTTATTGGGTTAATGAAATGAATAGACAGTTCTCAAAAGAAGAAACACAAATGTCCAACAGATACTTTTATACAATGTTCATCATCCTTAGCTCTCAGGGAAATGCAAAGTGAAGCCACTTTGAGATTACATCTCACCTAAATTAGAAGGGCTGTCATCAAGGTAATGATGGCAAGAGTTGGCTAGGGTGTGGAAAAGGAAGACTCATTCAGTGATTGTAGTATTAACTGGTATATCCACTAATGGAAATCAGTGTGGATGATTCTCAAAAAGCTAAAAATTGATCGAGAGACCCTTCAACATCCGGAACGGTATCCAGCCCCCAGAAGGCAGTGTAGTGCTGGAAGGCACTGCACAGGCTGCCAGGGGAAAATGATCAAAGACAGCTGGAGACCACTGACACAAAACACAATCTGCGGTCATGAGTAGGCTGACCACACCTCCTACTGGGAGAGAACAGCGAACCAAGAAAGGAGCACTTGTGTAATGGAGGAGCCTGGGCGTGTGGGAGACAATCAACAGCTTTCAAATTAGGCCAATTTTCCACTTAGTGAGGGGGACCCCTTGTCTGGAACTTGGGATTCAGGACGATAGGCACCGGATTCCGTACTCTTGGGCTCCCAAGACAAGATGCACTATGGGAGTGATTGACGGTGAGGCTACTAAAAATAGAATCTAGGTAATCCAGAATTGTGTACATTTGTTAACCTACACTGATCTCACTCTCCGATGGAGATTATGTTTGTATTTTTCAGGATGCAGTGAGAGAGCTGGGGCCCATCTAACCCTACCAACCGACTGTAGGCCAATAGCTGAGATTCTGGCAAAAGAGGAGCCACCACAGTCATACCGTGGAGGATCCATATGGAACCCCACAAAGAATGTCGGGATGAACAAGGGACCCACAGCCACAGCCATTAAATCAACACAGGATAAGCCAGTGAGACAGAAACCAACAATTTTTGACACAAAGACCCCTAAGCTCACAACCTTAAAGCAGCCTTAATACTCATCCACCCCGACTCAGGGAACTGAGCGGAAGAGGGGGCGGAAAGATTGTGAAAGCCATGGTGGGGGAAGACTATCCAGAGGCATGGCACCCCTCAGTAACAAAATATTAGGGCCAGGAGAACCTGGCTGAATACTAGGCTATCCATTGTCCCCTGTCACAAGGACTGATCCAGATGACCCATGGAGGAGGTTATCCAGTGGAGGGGGGAGGGGAGGGCAGCGGGGAATTGGGGATAACAACTCATTGTTTGCCCACTAAATATTCTAACTCATTATGGACAATAAAAAAAAAAGCTAAAAATGGAACCATCATGTTACCCAGCTATACCAGTCCTGGGCCTATACCCAAAGGGCTGTTGATGATAGGTTCTAATTTAATGGTTTAGGACCATCTTGCAACACAATGGTTTCTGCTGAGGTGGAATGGCCCGAGACATCACTATTACATAAAGAAAAGAAAAGGAAAGAAAGACATACAAGTCAGATCAATTACTAGTTGGGAAGAGGAAGAGGTTCAGTGAAAGTGGGATCGGCCAAGAAAGGGAAATGGGAGTATGAAAAAAATACATTGTATACATGCACAAAATGGGCATAACTAAAACATTCATTACAGAAATAAGAGATTTAATTTCTTTTTGAATTAATGCCTTTGAGATGCAAAATTTTGGGGAATTAAAAAAAACCTCAAGAGCTTTATTAGCAGCTCATGCCAATAATTTCAAATTTCTAGAAGTTGCTTGAAACTAAAGGTCACAGACATGTGTCTTGTAGATGTAAAGTTCTAAGACCCAATGAAATATGTGAAAATAAAAGACTACTACTCTGTGTCTCTGGATGTATAAGTTAATTGACTACAGTCTTCAAATCCAAGGAGCAACAGGGCTAATAGATATTGTGTTTGTTTTAAATCAAAGTGATATGAACACCTTTGCTGGTAGAGGGGATAAAAAGCCTGAACAGAAGTGAGACTGGACAAGTAGGTAAAGCAGACATGATGTAGCCAGGTCTGAGGGAAGACAAGGTGATGGGATTGGTGTGATTGATGCAAGAACTGAGGATCTCTGGGGAGTAAGAGAAGTGACTGAATAGATCAACTGGTACATAATGAAGCCAGATGCTCAGAAAACAAATCTTATCTCCCCTGTACTCTTAAGTACGGGTTGTCCCCCTCCCCCTTAAAAAGGCCTTCATGAAACAAGAGGCCAGACTTTCTAGGACTCACCACATCAATACCATTCCTACCTACACTCTACGGTCCATCCACATGAAATTTTGCTGTCATAAAATATTCCAGGACAAAGAAAAGGCAAAGTAGGAAAATAAGATGTACACTAGATTCCTCATATTTTCAGGCCCATTGCTTCCTGACATGAGTGGCTGGAGGCAGGCAGTAGGCTGGTATGAACCTAAAAGGAATTTAGCTTCCTTTAAAAGCACCTTAAACTATACCTCAATGTATCAGCTGCTGTTTGCTCTAACTTGTTAGGAGAAATATCTATATGTTAAGTGTATAAAAGATAGGCTCATTTTAGGTATGCCAGGTTGTTTCTTCTTAATGTCTTTCAAGAAGCCTATGAAAACTTTTATTGGCTAGGAAGTTGTTATACAAGAGACATTTTAAGTCTGATTTCTTAAGCTGCTAAAGGTCTGGATGGTCCTTTAAGGGTAAGGAAGGCCAGAGTTATATAAAGAAGTCTTGCATTCATTTATTTGTAATCGGCAATCTATAATAGTACAGCTATGTTGTAAGATAAAGCTCACTACCAGAGGCCTGCTTTCTTAAAACACATTAGTGACACAGGTTCTTCTGTCTTTTTCAACTGGATCATAAGGAACTAAATAATCTAGAGTGGGCATATAGCTCAGGTAGTGGAGCTTCCTTAGCATCCATGAGGCCTGGATTGCACCACATCAACCTGGCACAGTGTCAGAAGCCTGTAATGGCAGAATTGCCTATTGGAATAGGAGGATGAGAGAAGTTCAAGGTCATCTTTAGCTACTCAGGAGTTCAATGCCACCCTAGAACACATGAGACCCTGTCTCAAGAAAAGTAACAAACAAACAAACAAAAAAAGCAGCAAATATTACAAACAGCATGGTAACTTTAAATGATAAACTTTTATTCTGAATATACTGTTTTTGCACAAGATTTAACACAACATTTTCTGGGATTATAAATATTTTTTATAACAGTATCATACAAATTTTACAAAATGTTTTCATCGGGCTAGTTAATTTCCACAAAAGTGTTAAGAGAACATAATAAAGGGGGGGGGGGGAAGATCTATTGTTCACCAAAGCCACTTGGCCTTTTGCTTGGATGCACATGGAACATTTCATTAGTTTTCCTAAAAGCATGATCCAACAGTCACAGGGCACAACATGAGGACAGCTTTGCCAAGTCACATTGTAAACACAGTTGGCATCTATACAAGACAGTATCCCATGAGTTTCAGTGGAATTTTGAGATTTCTTTTAGATGAATCAGAAAGAAGGTAGATGAACCTATCAGCAAGGGCAAATTCTTCAAAATTCTGGAGCTTTTCCACACTTGATACTTCTATTCTAGTGGTCTACTCTTTATGGAAATATATACCAAATATGAACAACATTAACATTCTGTTATAAGAAACAATACAATTTCTAGAGATTGATAGAATATTGAGAATTTGGAGAAGGTGAAAAGGTCATGAAATCCATTTTGCCTCAGAGGTTGGACTTCGTACCTGTCAATATTTCATCATGTCCATCATTAACAAGATCAAGAGAATAGCTTTGAAATTAAGACATAGAATTTAAGCTTTGGTGAAAACATGACAAATATTCAAATGAGATGTAAAATACAAGAGAGCATCAAATAAGCAAGTAACACTTGGGTTGCAAAGGTCACTTAAAAGGGATACTGCCTATTTGAACCTCATAAGGCCAGTTTTAAAGTCCATAAAAGGAATATTACATATAGGAAAACTTACAAATGGCAGCAACACTGTATTTTTTCCAGGTAAGCAATAATGCTTCAAGCATTAGAAACATGAAAAAAGATCTTACTAAAATCTTATAGGCCCAGGACCTAAAAATCTCTTCAATCAAACTTGCTAACTATGTCATGTTAAAAACCTGTTACAAATATGGACCACGAGTGGGGTTTGGCAGTAATGCTGGTTTTAAAATGAAGAAAGGATGAAGCCATGTCCGAAAAATTCTTTCCTGCTACTCACCACCAACACAAAAGACTTATTTTTACTTTGTTCACATTACAAAGTTCATCTGGCTACATGAGTATAGTAACAATTAAATAGTTAAAAGCAGTTGAAAGCTTTTTTCCAAATTGATCTCGTATGTTGGTCAGTCTTTGGATAACAATAACAGACTATGTACTTTAAGTTCTTGTGAACAGAATTCACAGAAAAATCGTAATTTTAATATAATAATTTGATGGTATGAGTGTTAGTGTGTTTCAAAGAAAAGTATGCTAAAAGCATGAACATTAGTATCTGTCATGAAAATAATTTGTAGTGAGGGAGCATGTTCTTATGCAATTTGTTACCACTTATGTGGTTGTGATGGTATATAACAATAATCAAGCAGGGTCCTGCCAAGAGATGCCAAATTTAACTGTGATTAATCCAATACTAATCTAGTTTATGAAAATACACGATGAATGTGACATTAACCATGGAGCATACGTAATACATTTTAAACAAAATTGAAGGTAGTTTTCTGTCTGCTGGAAGCAATTCAGTGTTTAAAAGAGCATCATGTATATATACAAACTAGCAATTTTATAGTTTGAGATACCCTTCCCCACATGTTCATGACTTAAAATAGTCTAGCAAAAGGTAACAATAAGTTTTAAGTAGTTAATTAACAAACAACATGATTCAAACACATTGCCATTATTTTTTAAATAACTTTGGTGTTTCTGAAAATGTCAATACCAGTTATGAATGGACTACAAAATGACAGCGAGTTAGAAACAGTAACTGATGTCTATTCTTAGAACAATAGTTGGCAGAATGAGTCCATTTTCCCCTCCCCTGTATTTTAAACTAAGAAAGAAAGTTAAATAAGGAACTATACACAAATGTTATTGGGATTTTTTTGGTGGTAGGGAGGAATTACAAATGTATGCAAAGCTATAAACAAAAGAAATGACTCCTAAAGACTTGATACATCTTTGATATGGAGCTTACTAAAGCATGCTGGAGAAGGTAAATAGCTTTGATTGTAAGATGATAGATAAGAAAATTTCCAGCATACACACACCAATACTTGGTATGTTTGAGAAAAGGAAAAAGAAAACCTTTATGTACCATAAAAAATATCTGCATACTTTCTACCTTCATAAAAGTTGTTCTTCTGGAACACGCTCATTGTTACTACCCTTTCTTCAAATACTGTTTATTTGAAAATAATTTAGAAGCATAAATAATATTTTGCTATCATTTTTAATCTACAATGAAATATCTGATTTACTACATTGATGATTTTCACTAATGAGGCTGTATAAAAACAAATTTCAGTATTCACAATCAAGTGTTCATGTGCATACACATAGATTCAAGGTTTCCTATTTGTTCAGATAACTATGAAACCCTCATGAAATCACATGTAAATTTTGGTCATACCAAAATAGAGGGACATAAGCAACAACAGCAGTTTTTGGATTGTACTTGTACATGCTACTGTTGAAATGAACAGAGAGGAAACCGAGCATGAATCTTCATTGAGAACATATATGTACTTTTCAAAAAATAAATGTGTTAAATCTGATTTATGTACTTAAAATATCTGTACATAGGTCTTCAGGCAAAAGCACAAATCTGTATAAAATCCATTAATTCTCATTTCACCAGTTACATAACCCGATCGTTCAGCATTGACATTGCACAGTATATTCAGAGTAGTTTAACAACGTTTTGAAAGATGACTTAGGTGCGTTTACACTGCAAGGTTCTGATCCTTACATGACAGGAATGCTACTCCGCTAACTTGTCAATGGACTACACTCTACGGTAAGAAAACAACAAACCGAAAAAGAAAATAGCAGCAGCATCATGCAGAATACCCTTGGCAACCCAAGTTCATTAATCACAAGAAAAACACCTCCCCTCCCCCCACAAGCTTTTCCTAGAGCATTTTTAAATATCTGGTTAGCACTATGTAACTGCACTGTGAACAAAAGGAACATTACATCAAGCTTTGTAAGGGCTTACATTTATGAGGAATTATGTCACAAATTCAAATTTTACCCTCAAGCACCTATAGTTGAATAAATTCGTTGTTATTCTCAAACTATCAATTCCTATCCCACTAAAATTGAGTTGGTCATCAATTATGTTTTATTTTTGGCAGAGAAGTCATTCTTTATAAGGCATTTAATTTATGGCAAATTTTTTGGTAGAAAATTAGCCATTAGTTAAATTTCAACAGTTTAGAACAATGTTCATTCTTCTCTCTCTCTTTATAGTCAAGAACTACTCAAAGCCAGAATTCCCTTTTAACAGAAATTAGGCGAAGGCAAAAATAAATCCCCCTCCCCCTTCTAGAGATATTCTTGGTAAAATTGCAGCAACTTGAAATTCCAGGTCAAAATCAAGACACTTCTTATGATCCGTAAGCAATTGTACAGGGAGCCCTTTCCATGAACTCAATGACTGCACAGTGGCAAGCTCCCACCCTCCACACGGCACAAACAGAGTTTTGCTTTGATGTCATACACAGATGATGCAGCATTCACACAAGGTTCACGTTCTGACACCCTGACATGCAGCCCGTGGGTGTTTGATGAAGCTGTGCCTTCCAGGTCGGCCATGGTAGAGGCCCAGCTAATGTTCTGTATGAGGATTCCACAGCCGACCCTATTTTCGTAAGATCCAGGAGGGCTCTTGTTTTGGCTGGGTCTGGAGTTGGTATGCAGATTTAGGGCTCAGAAGGTCACAAAAGGTAGTGCCTGGTGCCAGATACCAGCCAAAGGAGAGCAAACTGGAGCCCAAAGATAGACCACAGAGAGGGGCTTAAACCGGACACACCCCCACAGTCAGTATAGTCCTCCTGTCAGGAACAAAAATAAATAAATAAATAAATAAATAAATAAATAAATAAATAAATAAATAAATAAATAAATAAAGCAACAATCTTGAAAGACATGTAACAAAGCACTTTTCAGATTCATCCAGTCCACTTCTGCACTTACCTGATAAAATATTTATCACCTAGATTTTAGTAAACTTGGGTTAAAGCAAGTTCCCTAGCACTGTTTGACAAAGGCTTTAAATGTTCACTTGTGAATTCTGATCATTGTAAGAGAAAATTTATCATGAATAATGTTTTGCACATATGTACCTATTATTAAATATATAATGCTGCCATGGTAACTAAAATCCTATATCTTGACATATAAAAAAGACTATAATTGAATAATATTTTATAATTCCTAAGGATTCTAATTTTGGCATTTGTGTTCCATAATGAAAACTAAATACGTTTACTGAGTAACTTCCCATGATAAAGGTGAACATACAGGGCATATGCAACACTTGGACCAGATAATTTATTTCAGCACTGCACAAGGAAAGGGCATCCTGAAGACACAGATTCAGATGGAAAGGATGCCTGCCTCATTCCCACAGCTGGGAAATGCTCTCAGGGCATGCCAAGAATATACCTACCTGTAATCACCTGTGTCTAACAGTGGCTTAACTGTTTCCCTAGTAATCTCAAGTTATTATTTAATTTTTATTCCCAGGTTCCATATTTTACCTTTTCTACAATCTAAATTTAATTCCTTCAAATGTAGTGAATTTTATTGAAAAATAAAAGACAAACTCATGTTTACCAATTCTCATAAATATCTTTTAAGAATTCACAAATCCAAGGTTCATCTTCCATGAATCTAAAGAGGTTTTATGAATGAATTATTTTTTCATAAAAAGAAATGATATACTAATACACAGTACAGCATGGGACCTTGGAACAAAGCCAATCCCAAAAGACTATATTTTACAAATACTTCTATGAAACACTGAGGACAAGTAAATTTATAGACAAAAGTAGATTAACAATGGGGGTTTAGAAAATTGTAAGGTAACATCTAGAGTACATTTGGGGTTTCTTTGAAGCAGTGAAAATGTCCTAAAATTAAGCATGTTGATTTTTACACAATTCATTGTTTATTACACTAAAATCTGTGGACTGTAGTAGCTTTATCAAGCTGTTAAAAATTTTAAAATAGCTTTTATTGATGAATATATGAAAGTGTTCTATTCAGAATAATTTTATCAACTCCAAGCTCTCAGGAGTTATGAACTTTTGCTTTGCTTTTTTGTTTAATACAGTGGCTGTAAGTAAATGTTACTTCTTTTTGACTTGTGCTTGGAGGCAGTAAGACTGTTTACTACTGAAGAAAGCTGAGAGAACAGAGTTCATCAAGGGAAAGGTTAATATACAAGGGCTAGCCCCTAAATGAAGTCATAAAACAAGCAGTTCTTAATCTTGTCATCTCACCTTCCAAGAGTATGTGATGATGTATAATATTCTGGTTTTGAAATTATTTTCTCACGTGTCTCTGGCCAACACCACACTCTTGCAGTATTGCTTTGAACTTGTTTGGGGTTGACCCTACTGCCATGGGCTTGGCCTCTTTCCTGTTCTCTAAATGCTGACCTTAGCCAGAGTTGGTTTTCCCCAGGCCGTCTTCTTTGTTTCTCAGTGATCTACTTCAGTCGCATACACTTAAAAAAGTCATCTACTGCTAGTCACTCACACTATGAATCCCTCCTCCCTGAAGTTTCCTGGGAATCTCCCACTGCTAACTCTCCCCTTTTCTGTCATGCTCGCCCTAGCCCAAGCCTGCTAAAGCCTCCTACCATTCGTCAATGGTATTTCTAGAGGAGTGGATCCTGCAGAGCCCTGTCTTCTGAGACTTCAGATTTCCTCAAATCTAATGCATCAACATGTCCTCATTTTTATTTTTCATATTTATTTGCAAGGAGATGAGAGAGAGAGAGAGGGAGAGAGAGAGGGAGAGAGAGGTCAAGACTAAGCATGGGTGCACCAGGGCCTCCTGGTGTGCACCAGGTGGGTGGGCAGGCCTTGGGAGCCAGTGCCTTTAATGTCCTCAGCCCCCAGCATGCCATCTTCATGCTGTCATGCTAATGCACTCCTCACCACCTCTTCTGTCCTTGCCACTTCTCTCCTAAACTTCTGCAGAAGCTGCCTCAGCCTGGCTCACTGCTTCCATACTCCTCTGCCACCCTCTTCTCCAGCTGTCTTCTTTCCTTTCTCATCTTCTTTGAAACTTGTCATCATTCTTCAAAAAAATCCAAATTCTGCACCAGGACCCACAAATCCTTCATCACCACCTTCTCTCATTCCTATGCTTTCCTGCCCTGGCTCTGCCCCATCCTTCTCTGCAACAGGCTGGGGGGATCACTTTGTCAGAGCCTTTGCACTGACTCTTGGGTTTGTTCAGATACTTTTCTCTCTAGGTTGGAGAGCCTGTTATGTGTGAATCTCAGATTACGAAGTAATTTTATTGCACAGCCTCACATTGGCAGAATGGTGTGCAGTACATAAAGACAAATGACTTGTAGAAGATCTGCTGGTTCATCAGAAACACCAAAGAAAACACTACATTCAAGGCCTAATTATTGCTGAACCTGGAATACAACCCCACCTCCGTTCTGGTTATTAGTTAGGTAAATGAAAAACGTTCATATAGTTACAGTAGAGTTACAGATCATTTATCCATATGAAGGATGTGTGTTGACAAGGAAATTCTATGAAGGTAAAACACATCTGTGTATTCTAGAAGACTATTGTGAAAAGGGAAAAAAATTCCCTGGTTCTTCTTTGTTTACATTTCATGTGTTTGTTATCCCACCCTGCGTTTGCTTTTTGTGACGGTGAGATATTTCTGTTTCAGTTGGGGAGGTGGTTGGTTATAAAAGTTATTTGGCGCCCCTGTATGCTCTGTGTTGATTCACATTGCAAAACCATTCTCTTCAGTTTCCTGATCTTGTTTTCTCATGTCTGTTATACTGTGAAGCCACTGTAACAGGAGAATTTTTCTGTGACAGGAAATTATTAGATACACTTTCAAAACATTCTAAACTACAAATGGACGGCGTGTGTGTGAAACCTCAGCATTTTCTCTGACTTTTTAAGACTGAAATCCCACTGACTTCATGGCCACACCAATTATTTTAAACACTATCGTAGTAGAAAAATGGCACATTGATATTTGAGTTTAAAATTAAAATAAAAAAGAAGCAGGGCCAATGTTGTATATGTTTTGAAATACAACAGACTACTTTTTCTAGATTGCTTTCTAGGTGGTCTCTCTCAAAAGATTATTGAAATAGACATCTGAGAATGCTATTCCTTTTCTCCTTTATAACTCATTAAAGGAAAGAAAAATCTAAGTTATTGCTACATTCATATAGTTGCATTCTTTGATTTTGCCCCATAGCTTACTTTATAAGACCATGCATATAATATATTACAATCTCTCCAATCTACAGCTACTAACCAAGTAATAGTAATCCCCTACTTACCCCAACCACAACCCGAGACAACTAACTGCACAAACAACACAGTTATTTTTCAAATATTTAAATAATTTTAGGAATAAATACATCAACTAAGTAATACCTTGTTTTTTTTAAGTTAGGTAAATTTTAAACCACCCCCAGCAAATTAAAAATTATATTAATTTAAAGATTTTTAGGGGACTGGAAAGGTTTCCCAGTGGTTAAGGAGCTTGCTTGCAAAGCCTAATAGCCTAACAGAGTTTATTTCTTCAGTACCCACATAAAGCCAGATGCACATAGTGATGCATGCACCTGAAGCTCCTTGGCATCGACTAGAGGCCTTGGTATGCCCACCCCTCCACTCCCTCTCTCTTTATCTCTCTCTGCAAATGAATAATTCAGTATTTTAAAATATCTTAAAGGAGGGGCTGGAGAGATGGCTCAGCAGTTAAGGCACTTGCCTCCAGTGCCTAAGGCCCCTGGTTCAATTCCCCAGTACCCACTTGAGCCAGACCCACAAGGTGGTGGCCTTGGTGCCCTCTCTCTCTCTCTCTCTCTCTCTCTCTCTCTCTCTCTCTCTCTCTCTCTCTGTGCTTAAAAATGAATAAATAAAAAATATTTTTAAAAAATATCTTAAAGGAATCATGCCTATAAGACATAAATTGTTTTCTCCCTTGGTCTTTTTAATACTATAAATACATTAACCCGTGCATTGTGTGGCTTTTTCCTTCATGTTGACATTATCATCGCCATGTGTGATCACTAACACAGTTGCTGAGAAGAGACTACTTTCTAGTGTATCTGTCCACATGTTCCTATTTCTGTAAGGAACCTCACTGCTCACCAAGCTGCCTTCAGTGGATTCTTCTTTTGGTCTTAGCCAAGAATCTTGCGAGTCAAAGTCATACATTACTAAGAGTTTTAAATGTAGAAGTGTTACTAATCATATACACAAATTATTCCTGAATATTCATTTCATGTAGCCAATACCACAGTTTTATAAATGATTTTGCATAAAATCATCAATGCCCGCAGGAAGCAGAATATCGGCTTCCTTTTCTTTCTTAAACAATGCTCAGCTTTTTTTATTCTTTCTTTTGTTCTTTCCCATGAAGGACTTCATCAAAGGCCTGTCAAAATGTTTCATCGGCACACTTGTGTCTTAGGAAGACCTGAAGAGTCCCTGTGGACTGTCTAATAATCCAGGACCCTTGCTTTGGATATCAGGAGAGCCTTAATAGTGTGTGTTCAGGAGGCCCGTGTTTACTTGGCACTGCTGAGTACATTGGGATGCATCATTGCGGCACAAATATTCTGTCTTGGTGGCAGGTATCTCAACAGAACAAATGGAACTCAGATATCTGTTAGGTAAGCACTGAATCTGAGCACACCTCTCAAATTTTAACTGTTTTACTTTTTGTATATGAAATTTGGATAGTAAAAAACTATTTTACTACATTGTAAAGTGTTTGAAAATAAAAACAATTAAAGCTATCATTTCAGTATCTAGTGATAGTCTAGGAAGAAGTTGGGCATTGCCTCAGAATTATTGCTTCATGAAAGAACATATAATTTATAAATACCCTTATTTTAATGTATATTTCATTATTTTACAAATCTTTTCCTACATATTGTGGATAAAGTTATAATATCATTTTAAGAACATTCATTTTTGCGACATTTTACTTTATGGAATGGTTTCATTAAACAGTGGCAGCCAACAAAACCCAGCACTTGGCATTTTTGTCTCTTTGTTATTAGGACTTATTCTTTACTATAGGACTTATTTGATTTGGTTAAGTGAAATGGAAGATCCACCTTAATAATGGCTGGCACCACTAAGTGGGCTGGGATCACGTGCTGTATAAGAGAGAGCAGGCTGAGCATAGCACTGATCACTCTAGGCTTCCTCACTGTGCTTGGAATGTGAGCAGCTGTCTCCAGCAACACCTTCCTGGCCAAGATGGCCCATGATTCCAAACTGTAAGCCAAAATAAACACTTTCTTCTTTAAGTTGCTTCTTTGTAGGTATTTGTCCCAGCAAAAAGAGAGTAATACAGAAAAAGGTACCGAGGATGGGGTAATTGTTGTGAAATAAATGATCATGTGGTTCATATGTCCTTTAAAATGTTTTGTGGAAAAAAATGTGGAAGATTTGGGAACTGTGAGCTCTAAAAACCCTTGAACACTATAAGCAGTGCTTAATGGGGGCCTTCTTGTGGGAACCTGGAACAGAAGAATACTCAGAGAAATGTGGGCAGTGGTTTGACTTATGAGGTTTCAGAGAGTGACAGGGACTTCATCAGGCACAGGGTCCGGAAGATATATGTTCTCAAAGGAACTGGCTCCATCTTGCCCTTGCCCTAAGTGACTGAACAATGAGGAATGCAAATTGAATGAACTTATTTAGTTCATGGAGAGATTTTTATGACAATATACGATGTAAGCTGTATATTGTTAACAGTGTAGCACTTTTGTAGAGAAAATTTCTGCCCTGAACTGGGAATAAGAGAAGAGATGCTCTGAGGGTGAAACCCCACCTGCTCTAGGCTCCATCTAATTAAAATTTAGACTAATTTTAAGGGAGAAAGGCTAAACTGAAGGGATTTTCTTTCAGAACAAACTCTTTGTTAACTATTTCACCAAGTTAAACCTTGAAGGTTTACAAAGGCTGGTTCAGTGGTGGTGGAAGGGATGGGGGAGGGAGAGGAGCTAGATCCAAGCTGGCAGCATCACCCACGTGGTGTTCCTCTTTGAGTCATGGTAGATGAAAGATTGAGGAGGCAATGTAGCATTTCTCCACGGTTCCAGAGAACCACTGAGCCCAGGCAACTTGTGGCTCTTAATGAGAGCAGAATCTCTACATGGAGTTCTGAGAGGCTATTGCATAAATCTATGTGAATGTGAACCATAAATTGTAATGCAGACCCCAGCATGTTGGAAAAACCAAAACCAAAGGTTATCTGCCAAGAAAACTTGCCATTTCAAATTGAAGATGCTCCAAGAGAGCAGCTATGAGCACCTCAAGCAGAAGAACTGGAGGAGTGGAGTTACTTAAACCCTGTGGAGATCAGATGATATCATGATCTCAGGTGTTAGACACAGAGCTGCAAGACTTGGAGTTTGCCCTGTTGAGTTTCCGTGTTGCTTTGGTCTAATCATTTCTAACTATGTCTGCATTGCTCCCTTTTGGAATCAGAATATTTTCTCTGAATCACTTTATGCTAGATGTGTGGGATTTAAAATAAAATTTATGAGAGGGGGGGAAAAGGGAAACAGTATATAATGGGTGGGTGCACCAGGGCTACCTGGGCCTGCAAACGAACTCCAGACCTATGCACCACTTTGTGCATCTGGCCCTACTTGGGTACTAGGGAATTGAACCTGGGCCATCAGGCTTTACAAACAAGCATCTTTACCTACCATGCAGTATCTTGAGCCCATGTGATTTTATCAGAGTTCACAGTTAATTGATTTCCTTTGTCTCCTAACAGATGTTATATTTATACTGTTGAACAGGTTTGGGACTTTTAGACTGTAGGACTTTGTGAAGTTAGACTGAATGACTGCATTGTGAGATGACCGTGAACCTATAGTGACAAAGGTGGAGGGGAGCAGATTATTATTTAAAAGTGATACGTTTGGGTGCAGTTGACAAAGAGTAGACTTGTGATGGCTTGTAATTACTGTCAATGTAACGGCTCTAGACTCGGTGTTATCGATTGGTGCCTTCAACCCATTGGCTGGGGTCTTAGAATGGACAACAGGTAGGTGAGCTCTAGCACTCATCACTCTCTGCTTTCTGACTGTGCTGTGGATGCGATGTGACAAGCTGCTTCAAGCTCCTGCCACCATGATGACTATAACCTTCAAGTGTAAGAAAAAATAAACTTTTCTTCCCTTAAATTGATTTTTGTTAGGTATTTTGTCCCAGTAATGGGAAAGGTAAATAAAAGACTGATGTAATTCAAAATCACAGAGAAATAAGTAGAGAAAATTAAGGGAGATATAAAACAAATCTGATATGTGATAGAATAAGAACCTATGAGGATGAAAGCAGAAAAATTAAATGATCAGATGACATCTGTTTAACAGGGTTTTTAGTACTTTCGCTGAAAACTAAACACAAATTAATTACAATAAAAATAGCCTGAGCAGGGTTGGAATATAAATGAAATATATATATATATATATATATATATATATATATATATTGAGAAAAAAAATTTTGAATTATATTATTAACTCTTTAAAATCATCAGACTTAATGGCATGATTGGATTTGTGCTTGAAAGTACAATGTCAATGGAAAGAAAGAACTATAAATTTATCTAACCATGAAAATTATTGAAATGGAAATTGTCTGTCTACAAACAAACACATCATGCTAATGAGAAAAACCATGGCAAAGACATAATGTCTGAGTTAAAATGACAACTGGTACCCATAAACTTTTGTGAACACTGATCATTAATTTATAATACTTAAACCACTAAAAGTCTTACGTCCACATTGTTATCAAAGCAGACATCAGGCCCTTTTCGGTATCTGGGTTGCTTGACCATATCACAAGGATCTGGACCCTCAGCTAGAGTCTTGTTAAGGAGAAGGATGCTACTTTTTTCACACACAATTTAAAAAAATAATGAAATGTTTATATACTGCTTCTGTTGATCAACACTATTAATTCAAGTACTGCAGACTATGAGAGAAAAAAAAAGTCAATTCTCTTTCTCAGAGTACATGAGGGTCAGAATAAGTTTTGGCCTTCAGTCTGAGCTCTTGGTATGGGATCCATTCTGGGTGTCTAGAGTGATCATCACCCTGTAACAGTCTTCCCTTTAAAAGAATAAACAGTGTGACAAGCATGAAAGTTCACTGCTTTCAGGAGGTGTGCTCCCAACATCTCCGGTGTCAAAGGATACAAGTCTGCTCTGCCTGCATGAGCAGCCGTGTGTCGCAGGGACAGGTCCCTTTGCTCTCAACCATTATGAATATTAAGTTCGTGTTCATAAGCTTCTCTACATGAAAGATTCTGCAAAAAAAAACATTAAATATAACATTAAATGAAGAATACCTTTGGGGGCAAGAATGAAAATCTTGCCAAGCTCCTCACCTATTAAAAACAAAGACAAAATATGACCTTGAAACATCACCATAAGAAATAATATAGCAAAATGAGTGTGATTTGCGAAGAGAAAGGTGACCATGTTTTATTGATTATTATGAATATATTACATCTCAAATAAATATTTAAAAATTCAAGGTCATACAAATTAAATCTTTTGTTGCAATCTTTAAAATGTTAGTCTTCGTTGCATAATAGTGTTTACTTACTTAGTATTTAAGGCCATAAAGTGATTCATTTTAAGTGTCTATGGAATAATGATATTTACCACTGAAAATCTGCTGCATTTGCCCTATTTTACAGAAAAGCAAAGGAGGAACACAGGGATGGCTAGATATGTTGCCAAAGCCGAGGTCAGAATAGAGTTTGGAGCAAGGATGCACAACAGGTTTTCTGTGCAGGTGGAAACCTATCCTGAGCTGTACAACACAGTAAACATTAATCACACAAAACCCTTCAAATGGGACCAGTGTAATTTCAGCACAAAACTTTAATTGATGGATCTAATTTGAATTGCCACAAAAATAGGCACCACTCATTGGACATTAGGCAGCATAGTTTGAGAATCCATTGTGCTCCAAATTCCATCCATAGTTTGACCTGCTTTGTCTTCCTTCACAACCAACAAAACAATGTGAGGGTATAAGGACGGGCTAACTTCTAGAGGTTGCTATGTTTTTCAAAAAAGTGGGATTGCACTTTCTTTTTCTCCCATTGAACTGGTGACATGGGTATAAACAAAATCAAATGAAATCAAGGATGGGCTTCATGCCATCAGAATACTGATCTTTATGACTAGTTGAACTTCACTCTTGGTATTCTAGGCCCTCAGTCCATGGAAGGCCAAAATGCTGTGAGACTCATCGTTTCTGAACTGGATAGCAGTCTTTGCTCATCTCAACAAAACCATCTATTTTCTGAGTTCATGATTGCTATCTCCCTTTTCCTTTCCTTTTCAAACCTTCTAGCTCTTCCTTGAATAGAGCAAAAGCACGTCATACAGGGTACTGACCTTGTCTAGTAAACACTGCGGAGAATTTTAGCTAGCCCTTTCTAGGAAACAAGAAAAAGAATTGTGGCAACTGGTACAGCCTATTTTTTTCTGAATCCCTTAGCAACTATTTCGGCAGTCTCATGGTCTTGGATTACTTCACCTCCTCATATTTCTTGTTCTCTGCATGAACATTTCTTCTGAAATGACCTGCTCCCCATCTCTAAAAATAACGTGTCCCAACTCTGTACTTTGTAAGCTGTTTCTCACTGCACTATTTTCCGGGATCCCAGAGCCTAGATCAGCTCTTGTACCTTCACAAATCTCCATCTAGCCTTTCTTGTTTAGTCGAGTACAACTATCTATTTTTTCCAAAAACTTTTAAAGACGTTTTTATGTATACTATCCATGACCTTAGGGAATTTCATTTTCTAAGTTTCTTTAGTTTCAATTCAAAGATAATAGTTAATCCTTCATGTCACAGAAGACTACAAGTCAAAATGAAGAGACTCCCAAATATCACTTTATAAACCAATCTAAATATTGCATATGAAAAGAAATCATGTTTACGTTAGAATTACCAGCATAATTAAATGTTCTCTTGTTATCAAGATTTTAGTATGGACTTTTTTAAAGCAAAAATGCATTAAAATACAACCAAACTTATCTATGCGTTTTGCTTAGAAAGAGAAATGATTATTTTGTTCTCTTAATATAGTTGAAATAATCACAAACCATCAAAATTGAAATTTTTAAGACATTAAATTCAGAGAGCCTACAAAGAAACTAATGATTTCTGGCACTTTCTAACTAAAGATAATTATTCCTATCTCTGGCTCTACTGAGAGTTTTGCTTTTTTCCCATGACTGTGAAGCCTGTGAGGGTTCTTGGTGAACCAGGACTCTCCACACGAGGGAAGGAGTACCTGGAGCAGTTGCCACAGTCCAGCACACCACTGAACGATTTGCTGTCATTCTCGAAGAAGTACTGGGTCTGCTCCGTGATACAGCTCTGCTTTGACAGGGAGGCGGTGAAGTCCTCCTCCTCCATCTCAACTGTGGGAAGAGAAACCAAGACCACCACCATGAGGGCCACCACAGTCACTGCTCTGGGGGCAGAATCAATGCATGGGCACAGACAGCATCCAGTGGATTGTTGACAACAGCCTGACAATCACCAGTAGATGGTTGATAAGCATCCAATAGAATAAATTGACAGCTACAAAATTCAGAACAATGAAAAATAGAAAATTTTAGGGGCTGGATAGATGGCTCAGAGGTTAAGGTGCTTGCTTACATAGACTAAGGACCCAGGTTCAGTTCTCCAGTTTCCGAGTAAAGCCAGATGCACAAGGTGGTGCATGAATCTGGAGTTCATTTGCAGTGGCTGGAAAGCCTGGCTTGCCCATTCTCTCTCTCTTTCTCTCTCTCTCTCTCTCTCTCTCTCTCTCTCTTTCTCTCTCTGTCTGTCTGTCTTTCTATCTCTCTCTCACGTGCATACTTGGTGTCTGTCAAATAAATAAATAATAAAACATTTAGAGAGTATAAAATTCTATAGGACATTACAAAATATTTAACAATTTCCACATATAACAGTATTAGAAAAATGATCTCTCTTTTCTCTCTTTCTCTCTCTCTCTCTCACACTTCTCTTTGACTTAACTAACCTCAACACACTCCAAAGAAAAAACTTAATTCCTATTCTGACAATGAGCATATCTGAGCATTTACATACCTGCCTCAAGGAGTCTTGGAAAGGTCAAACCCAGGAGCAATTGCTGGAGAATAGACCTGAATTATAAAAATGAGTAATTAATTCATCTCTTCCTTTATAGTTTTTACTTGCACAATCTTAGTAGTTTTGCATATACATGGGCACATAAATACATGTGTCATCTTCACCATCTTAAAGAAAAGTGAGGATATAATCATGCATAGGAGCCTAATATACAATAGTATTGGACAGAAGTGGTAACTCTAGGGGGAGAATGCTGATATTCCAGTGCATAGGGTTTTTTATCCTAGATTTCCTCCTTATTTTCATTTTGAAAACTCTGAGGTGCAATAAACACACACAAACAAAAATGAATGTCTGGGCCATAGGTTTAGGCTTGTGAGCAATCTCTTCCACAGCATACAAATTCAACACACAAAGTATGTATTAACCTATAATGTAGCATTCATGAAATAATATACATGAATATTAATAGAGAACATATGGCACATTTTAGTTTTACAATAAATGATAATTGAGCCAAATATTTGTGCAGAATCATCTGGAATTGAATTTATGTAAGGGAGGAGGATGGCATGGAGATTTTTGGCTCAAAAATAGGACAAAGGAAAGTATTTCATGATCATTAAGAAGTTAGAAAACCTACTTAATATACAAATAACGCCATCATACCATAAAATACTATTATGCTTTTTTCAGAAAATTATTTTTAATGTCTGAAATACTCTTTGTTTAGTTGAATGATATAATCACTTAATTTTATCTCCACAATTCTTTATTCTCAGTGGAAATTTTATATTAATATACATAGCATAAGGCTGAGATAATACAGTATGGTGATGTACAAAACCAGAAATATAAGAAAGACAGGGGTTGGGAAGAGAGAGAAGGAAGGAGGAAGGTGGATCCTAGACACAAAAGAAAGATTGTGACTAACTAATGAGAATGCAATCTTCCACACTTTCCACAGATTTTCAATAATGTAAAAGCCTGTACATGATGGGGGGGAAGCTGGAAGGCCTTTACCTATGCAAACAAAGAACTGGATTCATTCCAATAACACAAAGCCCCTAGCACTATACCAGTCTTTGTACTAAAGGTAAAGAAGTCGAAAGTTATATCATCATGTCGTTGTACAAATTAATATGGACTCTAATTTGGATATCAAAGATAATAAATTATGTTTTACAGATTTTATACTTTAAAACCCAAGGAATAAGCATAATATGAAAATCCAAATGGATTACAACAAAGCCATAAGGAGGTTCCTTCAGAATGTTGAAGTATGCCTCAGTTTAATATTTTTATGTGAAAACTTGAATAATTGAATAATTATGTTTCAAATGATCATGTAGATAACTATTTATACTTCTATATGTTCTTATATTCTATATGTTCTGTAGTAAAAGAAAATATATCATTTCCACAATAATATGTCATTACCCATATTTTAAATGTTTTACTATTTTATAACACCTAGCTCTCATGAGCAATGGAACTAAACTTTTGACTTACCAGGCAGCAGCTGTGGCCCACCAGCCAATTTGTAATATGTCTGCAATTGATGGCTATGAAAAAATTCAAAACAAAGACTCATTACGTTGGCCTGCATCTGCATGTCCTTTGAAAAGCACTTGGTGAAGCATGGATCTTACTGACCACATATGCAGAGCGATGCCCTGCTCCTTGCTTTGGTGCAGCGCCTGGGTCACACACTGACTGATAATCATAGGATTTGTTAAAAGCATACACCGATATATTAACCAGATGTCTCATCAAGCTTGGATCAATCTCTCCAAAGAAACGTCCAATCTGGCAAAGAAAGAGATATTCAAAAGTTTCATACTTAACTAAATATGAACGTGAACCAGTATAGTGAAAAATAATACTAAGAAAACGTGAACAAAAAAAATCTAGTTTAACAATCTAAGTAAACAAGAGACCGCATAGGACAATGTGAAAGAAATAAAATCAGATTGGATAGTCGCAGTCTTTAGAGTTCTTTGTTGTATTTTGTTTTGCGGGGAATGAACACTGATTACAAAGTGAATTCCGTCACAATTGGATGCATGGAGGGAGGGGTAGAGTGGAGATCGAAGCAGAGAACGAAGAGGGACATATCAAAGGAAACAAAGTTATAGACTTGTAGGTGGAATAAGCCTGCAGAGGAACATAGTTATTAATGATACATTGCATAGAAGAATTGGCTGGGAATAGATGCTCTTTCTGTACAGAAGAAGGTGAGCTCAGATGGCAAACATTCTCTGTAATACACCTCAATGACAGACAACAAGGAAAAAAAAGCAAAGAAAAAGCCCAATGCCTCCTGGAGAAATGGAAACTACCCTAAGTGAAAGTGGGTGGGATTAGGTAGTGAATCTGCAAGAACTGGGATCAGTGGTAGGGTGTCATTAAAAGGGGCCTCACTAGCTCTTTAGGGTAGTGGTAGCTGATATTCAGATAAAAACAGTGTGAGAGCTGGTGGGATATTTTATGAAGAGAAGCTGGGAGAGAAAATCCAGAACTGAAACTATTTGGCATCTAAATCAAATTGACATTAAATCCTAACTGAGTTCTGTAATTTCTGTGTGGCCAGTTTATAAGCATGGAACTGAAATTGCATTCAGTGACCATATACAAGTTAGACACAAACAACTGATACTATTTAACATGTAATCATCTGGTGAAGTTTGGAAAGAGTGAGGATAAGTGCATAGTATTTAACCATTCTTAATTGCATGTTTTAGTGGTAATTATCAGTACCAAAAATGAAAAGCAATTAACAAAGTAAGAAAAGTTAGATTATTTTTTGTCTTAATGGTTATATAACACTAATCATTTTAAAATTTAGTTTTAATGTAAATGAAACACGTATTTATAAAACATTTGATGCGGTTTTGCAATTTTGATCAGAGAAATACACTTTGGAAATGACTTCCCTTCTTACCTGATTTGTATAATCATCGTGATTTGCCATCAAAAGAAAGCCACCATCATCTAGAATGACACAGTCCATCACCTATGACAATGAAACAGCAGGTTTTTAGGAAGACAAGGTTGCCATGCGTCATCACTCCAGTCTATATAGATAACTCAAGCAGTAGAACCCAGAGAAACTTCAGTGGCTGTACCACCTACTGATCAAATATACTCAGAACATGCAGATTAAGTAAATGCAGGACATATGTGCTCTTCACATGATGCCTCTAGACTTTGATGACCTCTCACTCTCCAAGCAACTAACACTGTGGTAAGTTGGAACAAATCATAAGGACCAATCAGCCAAAACTTTTACAATTTCACTATCATCTAAATGATCAAGAAAACTGGAAGAAACCAAAATATTTAATAATGTATACATATTGTGATATTTTCAAACATGTAAGATTTTAAACACAAGAACATATATTTTATTTAAAAAATTTGGGGGCAGGGAGATAACTGAATCAGCCTTCACTTGCAAGTGTGCACACATACAAACACACACTCTTACCCACAAATATGCAGACACATGGGTACACACCATACAACCTTAAAATTAAATATAGTCTCTATGTGGACTCAGGCTTTCATGGAGTAAGGAACATATTTATAACTATTGTATATTTTTATATTAAAAATGTTTGGATGGATAATTAGAGATTTCAACCAGAAAGCAAAACCAAATATGCTCAGGGATGAGAAAAAAATTCCACCTGGTTTAAATCATGTTTAAACATATGAAAAGTTAACATTTCTTGAACAAAAATCACATCACACAAAAAATATTTTCCAAACTTGGGAACACATATACCACTTTCCTTACTTGGAAGCAATTTGTTAAAAATTTTGCTCTAGGTCTATGAAAAATGTGTAAATTATGAAAATAATAAAGCTTATAACTTTGTAGAGGTAGGAGTAATAGAAACAGCACATATCCTTGGCTTGCTGTCATAATATCGCTCTGACACAATGGACTAAATAGTGACCACAGCTTTTATTTCTTGGCCTTGGTAACATACATCGAAGTATCTCCAACTTTTGAATAAAGTTGGTTCATATTGTCTTTTTCAACTTTGCAAAGAGAAAAACAGAAGCAATACAAGTGGAGCGAATACTTGAAACTAAAATTTTATGAGCATATAGCCTATGTAGGTTTTTTTTCTATAATTATAAATATTGTGAACAAATTCACAGAGGGAAGAAAAGTTAAGGGAAGATTGTGCTGAGAGCCAGCTACAGGATCCTCTGGTTAGAAACTTCCCAAAGCAGAGGGGGAGCTTCTGAGATGTACACCAGAGCCTAACACCAATGAACCAATGACCCTGAGGAAACTGTTTTCACTTCCCATGCCATATGAATAGTTTTAAAAGCATTAAAGTAAATAAAACATATAAATTTAAATTACTTTTCCACAGATTTTCTTTGGGTTGGCTTAAAAATCCTTGCATCTTTTTAAGCATTTAAGTGATTTCTCATTTGTCAAGCAAAAGAAAAAGGAAAATATTGTAGATAAATTTAAAGTATTTTCTTACATCGCTGTTTCTTTTGCAGTCACAAACTGGACCAGCACACTGAAAAAGATCATTCAAATTATCATTTCACAATTTTTAAAGTTAATTTTAGTTTCTCATTACCATAGTTTAATTAAAGAGTCTGACATATTTTATCTAGCATAAATAAGGTTAAATATTAATAGTCCATAGAAAGAGGTACTAGTTTTGTCTTTATAATTAGGAGATATCAATCAAAATCTAAACGGAATTATAAATTATAAACCTGGAATATTTTTTTCATTTACTAGACAATACTACTGAAAAAATAAGAATTCATATTTCTACTTTAGCGTAGTACCACTGAAAATTTATTTTGCCACAAAATAATGGTCTTATTATTTATCTGAACATTGAGGCTATTAATTATAGTATAAGAATTTTGAAAACATTCTTACCGGATCTCTGATTGAGGTTTTGGTAAAATTCTCTATCCAGGAATTTACATCAATTTTAATCCCAACAACTGAAAAAATAATAATTAAAAATTATAACTGCTATCATAGCATCTTAGCAACATGGTTTCTTAGGTAATTTATACGAGAGCAAATGATGTGGCAATGAGTGTGTTTTCCCAAGATATATTTCCTGGAGTCTTCAAATACATAAAATGCGGATGGTTCTTAAGCCATTATATAAAATGTGATTTCCATTACAAGACTGATTATTCACTAGTTACAACCTGGCCAATCAGCTAATAGTATAACTTTAAAAAAAATTAGGGTTACTCCTGTAACGATTAGATGATCAAGTGTGTGCTTTAAAAGGTTTTCTCAATCCCAAAATTATATGCTGTAGGTGAATAAGAAATTTTTGTTGAAAGAGTGGAATGGGGTGTAAGTGGTTGAGTGGTTAAGAGAGGCAGGGGTTATAGAGCAACTGAAAGAGTAAGTGACTAAGCCAGTAAATGAATAAACAACTGAGTGAAGGGGTGAAAAAGTAGCGAATAAAGGAGTGAATCCATATCACAGAACCAGCTACGGGATGGGCATTGCTCTCCGTAGAAAGAAAAGAATTCCATTGTTTCCACCTGGTCTCTCTAATACAACTGTTCCCAATTGCAAACCACTGAGGGGCTGACATTACTCTCAGGAGCAAGAACAGGATCTCCTCATGGTATCTGTGATACACATGCTTCATAAATGGGGATGACATGGCGCTCAGGGGCAAGAAATGAAACTCCATCGTTACACACTCTCCTCATTCCGCAAACTACACTGAATCACATCATGAAAAAAAAAAATCTAGATTTTATATTATTGTAATCACCTATTCTAGCACACCTCCAATTCTCAATGTTTTTTTCTGCTTTACAATGTTTTTGTTTTCATGTTTGGCTTATTTTACCAAAATACACATTTTTCCATAGATATTATTACCACCCATTTTTGATAGATACTGTTGTAGTTCTTTTGAACAGCTACCTAGTAGTTTGGTGTGTAGATTTGTTATAATTTAATTTTCTCACAGTGGCAGAAGCTCAACTTTTCAAGTTTAATTATTTTAAATATGTATGCCCTTGGCCATAAATATTTTTATGTATTTGAAAGCAGGGAACCTTTTCAGAATAGGATTACCAGATCATTCCAAGATTGACACATGCCGGGTGTGGTGGCGCAGGCCTTTAATCCCAGCACTCGGGAGGCAGAGGTAGGAGGATCGCCATGAGTTTGAGGCCAGCCTGAGACTACATAGTGAATTCCAGGTCAGCCTGGGCTAGAGTGAAACCCTACCTCGAAAAACCAAAAAAAGAAAAACCAAAAAAATAAAAAATAAAATTCTGACACATGAAATATACTACATTGATCGCATAAAGCGCAGCATGCACTAAAAATTCTTCAACTTTAGACAGCAAAACTTTGATTTAATACTTAATTTTGTAAAGGATGCTATTTTTACAATTGTATGCCATTTATTTATTTATTTATTTATTTATTTATTTATTTATTTATTTATTATAATTATGTCTCCTCTGTTGGAAAGATGGCTTAGTGGGTAAAGTGCTTGCCTCACAAGTCTGAAGGCAAGAGTTTGACTTGTGTTACCCACATGAAATGCCAGACATGGCAACCTGCACCTGTAACACCAGTCTTTCAAGGTAGAGGCAGGAGTCTTCCGAGAGCTTGCCGGCAGCCAGTGTATTATTGGTGAGCTTCATGGCAAATGATAGGCTCTGCTTCAGAAGGAGGTGGACAGCAATCCTGAGAATCTGACCTCCCCTGGCATAACACAAACACATTCCCCTTCACAGGCACTCATGCATATATAAATATGTCTACAGACATGTGTGTTCACCATAGACACATTTCACATGTATTTGACTTTGTTTCTGAGATGCTTTCTAGAAAACCTTGCCAGTTTATGATGTCGTGTAATCATGTTTAACTTTTGTCATGTTTAGTGTATAATGTTGACACTCACCTGCAGGTTTTAGAAGTTTTCCTTGGATGTATATTTCGACAGCTTTGCTTACCATAATACCTGACTCATAGGCACCAGGCCCACTTTCTAAAAGAAAAGAGACCAACTAGATGAATCATGATACTGAATCGCAATAGACAGACAGTGTTTTGCAATCTTTTCTGTCTGTTTTCCTCCTGTATAGACCATGGCTGTTTGAATAGTCATGAATTGTTTTTATTAATTGACTTGAAGACAAGATTTGCTAGGCTGGGTTTTGTCTACTTCCACAATCTAATGGATGGACTCCAAATGTCAGTAGTGTAACATTTGTTAAAATATTAGGGAGGCCAAAGAAGTACAATGGAGAGACAGATGGGGATTCATAAGCAACTTTTGCCTCATAGGATATGTATGTCCTTGGATAAAACTAAAATTCTCTGAATTTCCTCAATATCCTCAGACATGTTGAAGGATTAAATTAAAATGCTTTGGGGAAAGAACCTGATATATTTTCTTAAAAGAGGCTATTAATTTCCACAAATACTAAATTATGTAATTAATCCAAATAAAATGCAATGAATCAGTTTACCTCACTTAATACATTAGCTGCATTTGAAAGTGGCAGCTGTGACATAAGGAGTAACTGCATATGTCTCAGTGTATTAGGAATGCCTATGAGCTATGCTGGCTGCTTGGATGGCTCCTTGCTATGCATGCATTTTTGTCTCTTTGACCAAATGTATGTTTCTTTTAGATTTCCCTAATGCTTTGCATGTGCTATATGCTTAATAATGACTGTTCTCAGTAGTTAATAAGATCTATTGACTTGGGGGAGAGGAGGTAGCAGCAATAATTTGTTTCTAATTAAAAAAGAAACAATGAGTTGAAAACTGAATTCCAAAGAATACTCACTGTTAAAGTAGGGAGCAGTGAAAACATAGTTATCGTTATCGAGGCTCCTTTTGTAGAAGCTGTCCTCATATGTCTCTGGGTTTTCTTGCCAATTTTCTCCAGCCCTAAGGAGGAAAGGGCTCATCATCTTGACTCCTTATGCTATGTGATAAACTGCTTTTTCTTTCATAGAAACATGGCTCTACAGACATGCTACCATTCACGTAAGTCTAAAGAAGTCAGGTATGGATAGTGTAACTGATACTAATTACTGAGCAATACATCACTATAACATAATATTAAGAATAAGAATAGGCTGAGTCCTAGTCTGGAAAATATAGATAAATCAGTTAGTAATTTAATTAATATTAATAAGCCTTGGTACTTCCTCAGCTATGACAGGAGTTGTTCCTAAGATAAAGAGAGAACAGAGACAGCAAGCATGTGCTATACAAATGCTGCTGTATGTCACAACCACTACGTTTGCATCTACAAAAAGAAACATCTCTTTCCACCTCTCGAACTTTGCAATAAACATATGTATGATCAGCAACTGTCACCAAAGCATCTTATGAGATCATTTTTCAGAGAAATGGTACATTTTCATTAATGTAAAAACACTTTAGGAAGTACTGCAATTTAATCTACTAAGAATGACCAGCTTTCTGAAGAATGGCTCCTTTGCATGGTAACATCCAGATCCCTGGCAGTCTGTTGCAATGTACTATTTTTACAGATGTTATTTGAACTTACTCTTTGGGATAAACTCTGGTAATCCCACCATCAGTCACCACAAAACGTGCTTTCACTCCCTTGCTAAAACACAAGACAAAAGGAGGGCATTAAAAAAATTAATACTGTAAGATGCTAAGTTGAGTGTTGGTAAAACAAAATAAATTAAAAGAAATCAAGTTAATATGTTGGGAGATACAGAACTGTGCTTTAATCACCTGTGAAATTAAGTTGTCAAAGGGAATGTGCTTAAAGAAGGCAACTTCCAGAAAAGAGGGAAACAGCTGTGCTCTCAAAACTGAAGAAGAGCTAGTGAGAAAGGAGGAAGAAGCAGAGAGGCATCAAAGAGAGAAAAGTACAGAAAAGGGAAGGTTCCTGAAGACGCTGGTGCTTGGTTGTTAAGAGAGGAATAAGGCAAAGGGAGAGAAGTTGTATGAAGTCTTTGCAAGTACAGTGTTCTTGAGAATGGTCAGCTTGTCACTTGATTGCCTGTCTCAGGAAAAATATCAGACCCTAATGTTGAAGACAGCACATACTGCAAGACACAATATCAAGACTCCTGGCTGCAATCTGGAAGGAAGCTAGTTCCCAAATGGTAAACCCACATATTGCTAAAAAGTGCTACATGAGCTGCTAAGGGAATTCGGCCAATAATGTTGGGAGAAAGCAAAAGATACTGCTATAGGACAGCAAGCAGTGTGACAAAATGTCCACACCTGTGTAATAGTGGCACCCTTCCTAGATGGGTAACCAAGGCTAGAAGATCTCAGTGGCTAGAAACCCATAGCTGGAACTGGGGTCCAAGCCAAAATCCTATGGAGACCAAGAATTAGGCTCCAAGGAGAAACTTCCACTAACCTTGGGCCTAAGGAGAAGTTTCATGCACCACACCATAATCTCTCCAAACTAACATTGCTCATCCCCATTTAATCTACACTAATATCACTCTCCATTGGAGAATCTGTTCTTATTTTTCAGAAGGCAGTGAGAACCACAAACATAATTCTACTGTTGTAGTCAGTCACAGGCTGCTGGGATGAATCTCCAAACCAGGCAGTTTTGGGAGGAAAGTATTTATGGAAGTAACAGATATAGGGAAGTTCCATAATGGGGAAAGAGGCCGGCCCCCTTTCACAGGTCCAAGCAGAGAGAGAAACCCATCACCAGCAACTCCAAAAGAAAGCAAGCACACTCCAACTCCAACTAGCAAACAGCAGGAATTCCAAGCCTGAGCTCAGACTGCTCTTTGCATATGTATAGCTGGAATTCCATATCCATCCCAGAAACACCCTCCAGCCAGGCAGCTGGAGAAAAACTTTAATAATAAACTCTTGAAACTATTAGGGGACACCCCTTCAAACTACCACATCTACCAACAAGACCAAAAATGGCAGCTGACTCCATGGCAGGAGATGAACCTCCTCACACATTCGCTAGGGGCCAGGTGAAAACACAGAAGTAGCAAGATAAACAGGAGTGCAGCTTCCACAGTGAGCCACTGAGAATATTCAAAATGTACCAAAGCAGAAATCCAGAAATTGCTAAGAGCTCGACACTATAGTGGACTTAAAATATAGCCACGAACAAACAGGAAATATTGTGGAAGATGGGACAAGAGGATTATAAGAGCCAAGATGGGTGGGAATATCTAGAGGCATCGTCTCCACCCCTCCACAATGGCTGACTTCTAGTAGCATAACTCATAGCCCTTAACCAATCCCCCCATGGAGGGCCCTCCCTCAGTGGAAGGGGGCAGGGGCAACATGTGATTTGTTAATACAAAGTTTCTACTCATCAAATAATAAAAAAAAAGAATGGTCAGCTTGTGAATAATCATGAATTATATTGGAGAGCTCCATTTTTTGATACAAGGTCTTTCTGTGAACTCAAGGCTAACTGTTTCTAAAAGCACAAAAAATGGCTCCTAATGTAATGTCTTTAAAGTAATATGCTAAATATGCTAGGACCTTGAAGAAGAGAGGAAAACATGGCCAGAGCACCATTCATGTTGTCATGACTGACTGGGTGTGTAATAGGAAAGATATGAAACCAAGAATCATATGATAATTACTTACTTTCTTGACTAGATGCATGGTTCATGCTATGAGAAATCCAACTAAACAGTCACTAAAAATTCTGCTTGACCCAAAGCACAGAAACAAGGCATGGAGAGGACTCAGTGTATAAGGCACTTGCCTGCAAAGCCTAAGAACCCGGTTCAATTCCCCTGTACCCAAGTAAAGCCAGATGCACAAAGTGACACATGCATCTGAAGTTCATATGCAATGGCTGATGACCCAGGCATGCCCATTCTCTCTGTCTGTATCTCTTCTCTCTATCTCTCTTCTTGCAAATAAATATTTTACAAAACCACAGAAACACACAAACATCTCAGAATAATGTGTTTTGCACATTCAAGTACAAATCTGAGAAATGATCAATACTAGCACTGAGTTATAGCCACTGCTGAAAAGACAAACTATCAACAACTGCAAAATGATCTTCTTGAGAAATGAGTTTTATTTATTTGAAAGCAGAAAGAGACAGAGGGAGAGACAGGAGAGAGAAACAGAAGGGAGACAGAAGGAAAGACACAGAGAAAGAAAGAGAGAGGGAGAGAGAGACAGAGACAGAGAGTGTGTGTGGGTGGGTGCACCAAGGCATTCAAACTAACTCCAGATACATATGCCACTTTGAGCATCACACTTTTTTGTACAGATACTGGGGAATTGAACCTAGGCCATTAGGTTTTGCAATCCAGTGACTTAACCATTGAGAAATTTCTCCAACCCCAAGAAATGACTATAAAAATTAACTAACTTTAAAATTATGATGCCCAATATCCAAAAATTTCTCAAAGAGAAGCAAAATTGAAATGCAGAATATTTTTTATCAATAAGAACAAATACTTACATATTTTTCTGCTTACTCCAATAATTTTGGACAAGTTCATTTGTGAAGCCTGCATCCAGCAAGAGTCTATTAATCAAATCTGTATTACCTAACACAGAAAAAGAATATTTTCAATTATAGTCACATAGTTTTTTTTTATATTTGGATAATATTAAAACAAGTGTACTGCTAGTTTCAAAGGCTATTAGAAGGTGTGCATAAATTTAAAGATATATTCCATATTCATTTTATACTTTTATATTGTTTATCTTGCTTTATATTTTTGGAGACTATGAAAAAATTCATATGACAAAAGCCAAATCCTAGTGAAAGAAACTTTCAAATTTTTATTAAAAATATCTGTACTACATTATTTCATATTGGTGGTTCAGTGGTAAAGAGATGTCTGAAATATGATATTTTAAGAAACAGAAAGTAATCCCCCTTTTCATGTTTTTGTTTGGATATATAGGTAAATTTATATGCTGGTTCCAAACCAAACAATAATTTATATGTATAGCACATATTGTATCAATTAACTATGTATGAACACATGCATATATAGATATATATCACAGGATTGTTAATTATAAAATTATCAGTTAAAACAAAAGAAAATGTTAATGTTTATTTTCACTTTTAAAAGGTATTTTAATTCTCATTCATTCCCCAAGTAAAACATATATAATCATTCAATCAAACTGATTTCAAAACAACCCTTTTTTTTTTTTTTTTGAGCAAAGGCAAGAAGCAGGGATTGGCATTATTTGAAGACAAACATCCTAAAGGACGGTGGATCAAGAACACAGGCTTTTAGCTGTCATTTCTGGAATAATTGTAAAGTACATTAGTCCAAGTTATCAAGCTCTGATGTAACCTACAGGTACCTCCAAGGCTTCACATTCATGATAACATCTCATTTTATTTAGATAAGAAAAATATGGTCTTAGTTAAAATCCAATTACTTTAAGAGATAGAGGTGAGGTAAGACAGGCTGGAAATATTTTTAGTAGGTTTAATTTAATATATCTTTCAACTTGGATTAAAGGATCAATTTAATCCATAGTTTAGACTGAATTTCAATTTAGTCTATCAGCATAGTTTCATTATATAGTGTTAGAAAAATAGTATCTGAAAAATAAACATCCATTTGTTTCTCATCCTTTTAGGCAAAACAAAGTAAATGGGAACGTTAACAGTGCTTATGAGTAATTTTATCATATAGAACACAATGCCATTGTGTTTCAAATGTCTTGAAATACACATCTCTGTAGCTATATACAACTCATAAACTGATCATTTGTATTAATCTTTAACATTTCATACTACACAACACCTCCTAAACAGTCAAAAGACTGAGATTAAGACAACTAACTACTCTATATCATAAGCACATATGACTGTTAGTAAATTAAACTTCAGTGAGGGTGGCAATTTTACAAATGGATTAAATATAGTTGCTTTTGCAAACTGAAATTAATCTTGAGTGAATGCCTTAACCATTAATTAGATCTGAGATTTCAATCTACATTTACAAAGTTAGATTTATACATTATTTGATATGATAAAATACTTAGGAGGGTCAAGGCAGTATAAACAATTTTACAGATAGGAGCTGTTCTCTTATAACTTTCAGTTCTTCCCTTGAAGTGAGATCATCTCGAGTGTGTCCTACTGAATTATAGGGAGGTAGGAAAAAGGTGATGTGGAATGAAGGAAGTCATTGCAGAACAGACAAAAAAGGGTGGGTTACACAGGAAAGATGTTGTTTAAACATATTAAAGCTTTTCTAGGAACTAGAGGCTATGGGAACATAATTATTCCAATTTTCCTAATATTCTGAAGATTTATTTTGTATATGTTGAGAAACATAAACTTATTTTTGCAAGGGGTATGAGAGTAATACATTTTGTTATCCAATTAAAAGAAAATTCAATAGTCTCATTATTTTAGTTTTCTCATGAGAATGTCTACTAATCCATGGTCACTTGGAGGCACTGTTTATTTACCTATGTAATGAATTTAAATTTGAGAGGTTGCTTTAAGATCAGCTTCTCACTTTTGATAATTGATAAGGATATAAAATCAACAAACTCTGATAAAAAATTTCTAATGAAAAGAGAAATAGCTGCTCATAGAAAGGAAGAGATGAGAAGAAAAAGGGTGAGGAAAACTGCATATATTGGCCATATTTCTCAAATTTTATTATCTAGGGTAAGTTTTGATACCTGTGGGCTTTTTCTCTGTTCTTTCTGACTTGTATTGCACTGAGCTCTGAGCAAATGCTACAAAGTAATGCATACTTACATGACGGATTGTTTGGAGTTTTTCTATCAATAAACTCATTGAAATTTAGAAGAAATTCAGTGTTATTTTCTGATAGTTTAAGGTCATTGCAGTATTCTCTGAAAACAAAACCATTTAAGATATCATATATTAAAATCTTTGTAATTATAAGTAGCGGACACACTGTTTTTATTAGCTACACAACTGTGAGATATCATGCTACCTCTTACCTCCTTTCCTGATACCTCTAATAGAATGGTGTTTTTACAGTGCTGATGACTGGTAACACATACATCCAATGCTTGGTGTCTGCAAAGTAGCTACTCAGTAAAGGTCTTATTGTACTTATTAAACTGATGTCATTGTAAATTTTAGGTTTCACAGGATTCATTAAAATAAAAAAGCTTATTAAATGTTAACATACTTATTGTTATTACTATTTTTAAGATTTAGGGAAAGCATGGCATTGTTTTTACCTATTTTGAATATCTTTAATTTCTCATTCATTGGAAGACAACATTCAAATGTTTATCACCTTAAGGAAATACATCCTCACAGAGATAAGCTCTCTCTCTCTCTCTCTCTCTCTCTCTGTGTGTGTGTGTGTGTGTGTGTGTGTGTGTGTGTGTGTGTGTGTGTGTGTTTGAGACAGAATCCTCTGTATATCCCTGACTAGCCTAAAATTTGTGATGCAGACCAGGTTGGCCTTCAATTTGCATGGAAGACCCTGCCTCTTCCTCCCAAACACTGTGATTACCCCACAAGACAGGGTCATTTTAACAGTCATTTTCAGTACTGTATTATGTGTTAATTATACTCCAAATTCATTTGTCTGTAATTTTCTTGATGGTTACTTATAAAATGAAATCTGAAAGATCAACCTTTTTCTATTCTCTGACATTAGAATTCAGGATTCTATTTTGCTCTTTGAATCTTTAAGCAACCATGATCTTGTAGCATCATAAAATGATTACTTGGAAAACATGAGTGGTGTCTAACTCTCAAATGGCACTCTTCACCGTACAGTGCTGAGACTTGAATCTGCCCATATCACTGCTGGCTCCCCGGATAAGGAGGATCTGCACTGGAGAACTTCCATGCTTGTAGAAGTGGGTACAATATCCCTAAAGTCGGTGTTTTTCCTTTTTCTTATAAGTTTATAGTTTGTCTTGAAAACAAATAGTTTCTTGAAAGTAACCATTCATCTTTGAAAAATATCTGCTGAGTACTTAAGCTTGAGTAAGCACAGTTCATCTATTACTTATTTAAGTGAAATTGAATTTTGTTCAAAATAAGCACCAAGTACCTAGTGTGTCACCCACTTAAAGCTAAAGTGCTGCTCTCTGAAATATTCTACATATACTGAGAAGTTCTTCCAGTTTTATCATTTAAACAGAATACTTTCTTTTCCTTGGAAAGTTCAGTAAAACTGATACATTCTTACTGTTTCAATCCTGGCTATTTTATTTTATTATAATTTAAAAAAATATTAATTTAAGAGAGAGAGATAGAGAGATTCAGACAGACTATGGCAGACTATGGGTGTGCCAGGATCTCTGGCCACTGCAAACGGACTCCAGGAACAAATGCTATTTTATGCATCTGACTTTACATGGGAACCAGGGAAATCAAAACTGAACCAGCAGGCTTGCAAGTACGTGCCCGTGACTACTGAGCCTTCTTTACAGCCCAATTCTTGCTGTTTTAAAGTAAAACTGGTGTTTGTTCCCATGCGTGTGTCTTGCAGTGGTTATACTGATGCTACAAGATCTCATCTGCTTCCTATTGCTTCTGTGTTGAGGGTGCAAATATTAAAGATATGAAAAGACACACAGTATTTATGACTATGAGGAAAATGGCCTGAGGACCCTTAGATCCTCAGAAAGGGATTCTGGAACCTAAGAACCAGTCCCAACTCAGAAATCCCAAATACATGAGGACAACAAAAACAAAAAGCTCATGCTTATAGCAAGTAGGTACAACCAACTGAAAAATTAAAATTTCAAAATAAAATACAATTAATGGTAAACTTCCACAGATGAGAGGTCAGGACCCAAAAATTCAAACAGAACAAAAAGTATGACCAAAGGTCAGAATTTCAAAACTGAAAACTTTTTGGCTTAATGAAAAATTATGGCTTAGAGGTAAGGTTTAGGGAAATAGGCACCAGATGCCGTACTCTTGGGCTCCCAAGACAAGATGCACTATGGGAGCGATTGACGGGGAGGCTACTAAAAATAGAATCTAGGTAATCCAGAATTGTGTATATTTGTTAACCTACACTGATCTCACTCTCCTATAGAGATTGTGTTTGTATTTTTCAGGATGCTGCGAGAGTGCTGTGGCCCATCTAATCCTACCATCCGACCTGCAAGAGATCTCTGCAAGAGATGAGCCACCACAGTCACATCCTGAAAGATCCATATGGAATCCCACAGAGTATGACTGGACAAACAAGGGACCCACAGCCACAGTCATTCAATCAACACAGGATAGGCCATTGAGACAGGAACCAAGGATTTTCGACACAAGAACCCCTAAGCTCGCAACATTAAAGCAGCCTTATTACTCACCCACCACAACTCAGGGAACTGAGCGGAAGAGGGGGTGGAAAGATTGTGAGAGCCGTGGTGGGGGAGACTGTCCGGAGGCATGGCACCCATCAGTAACAACACACTTGGGCCAGGAGGACCGGGCTGAGTACTAGGCTATCCATGGTCCCCTGTCACAAGGACTGATCCAGACGAACCCATGGAGGAGGTTATCCAGTGGAGGGGGGAGGGGAGGGCAGCAGGGAATTGGCTATAACAACTCATTGTTTGCCCACTAAATGTTGTAACTCATTATGGACAATAAATTTAAAAAAAAAAGAAAAAAAAAAAAGAAAGTTTACTTGATTTAAACTCATGGCATTATTAAGACAGCCAGATTGGACTTCCTCCCATGACAATATGCTATTAGAAACAACAGTGACCTGGAAGTCTAAAGACTTACTTATTGAATGATGACCTCTCAGAATTAGAAGATGCAGCAAAAAATTTGAAAGACTAAATAAAACACTACAAATTATTTTTAAAAATTTTTGTTTATTAGAGAGAGAGAGAAAGAGAGAGGAGAATGGGTACACCAGGGCCTCCAGCTTCTGCAAATGAACTGCATCTGGCTTTATATGGGCACTGGGGAATCAAACTCTGGTCCTTCTGCATTGTAGGCAAATGCCCTAACCGCTAAGCCATCTCTTCAGCCCTACAAATTATTATTAAAACCATTTCTGGACCAATACTTTTTATTTAAATGTATTTATGATATTTTAATCTGAACATATATTTATGTACATTTAATATGAACATATTGTAATTAAAAACTATTATAATGCAAGGTGTAATGGATCAGTGGTTAAAGGTGTTTATTTGCAAAGCCTGCTGACCTGGTTCAATTCCCAGCCACATAATAAACATTCAATTGCAGTGACAAGACACCCTGGCACCCCCGCCCATCCCCCCCATAATATGAATAACAAATAAATAAATAAATATCTTAAAAGGGTATTTAAGGTATTAGAAAAGTGGAAACTTATAATGTGAAAGATTTCCACAGAGGCATGTGACTAACATAAAGTCTAACCCAGGAAAGACTAGTTTTTCATTTTGTCACCCCTTTTATTACTATACAACTCAAAGTCAAAAGCAACTGTGATCAATGTCAACAGAGAAGTTTTAGTATTGGGACCAATTTAGATACCTCCAGGCTGAGCAGAACTCAATTCTAATGTAGTCTAGAAATATCGTTTTCCTTCTGATGGTTAGTAATGGGAAAAGTTATGTGAAGTTTACGTTCTCCATAGAATTGCTATTTAATTAGGATGGAAATAAAGTAGAGTTAATTTAAACAATGGACTCCAGAGAAGCACTGAATGAATAGCCATGGAATTAGTTCTCTGGTAATAGAAATGTCCAGGGACAACAGAAAATCACCCAGAACATTGAGCCTCATTGAAACATCCTAGACAAGAACGTGTCTCAAGTGTGGCCACACAAAGCATCCAGACTAGTTACTTAATCTAAAGACTGCTTCCCTCAGCAACTCAAGATAATCACCATCCTTTAGGCTCCTGTCACAAGAGTATCCTGAGAGTGGGTGGCAGTGCAGTAACAGTAATAGAACAGCTCTCCTGCAACACATGGGAAGGCCTTCCTGACACACATTCTGGATGGCAAAGTTTCTCTAAAAGAAGCCAAACCTGGATATAAACTTGTATCCATTGAGCCATAGTTCATCTTTTAGAAAATAATTCCTCAAAGAAAGTAATGTAGCAAGATGAATAACAGTTCCAGCAAGGTAAATGTATAAAACACCAAAAGTTGTTTGCTCTTAATCTATTCCCCAAATTTGCATCAGTCATACATCACAAATTAGCTTTTAAATACCACATATTATTATTCCTTTTTATCTTTATTTCTGATTATCCAAGAAGAAACCAAAACTAGCTCATTTTCAGATTTTGCATCCTGGTGTATTCATCGTAGAGTAGGAATTATATATCTGTATGTCTAATGCTTTCTCTTTGTTATCATTTTCAAATTTAAGAAAACTGAAAACGTTGATGATTAATCAGGAAATTAATAGCTCATTGCTAAAATGTAAGTTCTTTATGTTATTTCAAAATGACTACATTTTAATGTCTCATTAAATAGCACTTATACAATAAATATTTCATTCTGGAACTGTAAATAGTAATAACAGATACCTATTCAAGAGCTCATATCTAAAACATAAACATTAAAAAAAATGAATGTTTTATCGTTCTTGTATAAGACTGAAAACTATGTGAGATAGAAATTATTTTTTAACTGTTTTTTTCAGGTAGGGTCTCTGTAGCCTAGGCTAACCCGGAACTCTGTAGCATATATATATAATTATAGTTTAATAAATAATTATAATGCATATTAATGCATTATATATATATATTAATTGCAAGTGTTTCTTTGTTGGGATCATCCTGAGAAAAGCCCAGCTCATGTGAGGCTGCTTGTAGTCCCTGCCCAGTGAATCACTGAAGAGAGACCCATGTTGTCCATCCACTCCTTCCACAGCTTGGGCAGCTCTTACTTGTTTGAAACCTCCTGTCCCCTGCCTTCTCATGAACTGTTTTGCACTTCAGGTTCTAGAACCTCATTTGAAGTCTTTCTACCCCTTTGTGGTGGGGTTGGACCCAGGGCCTTGCCTGTCCACACAACCCTACTGAAAGGGCAAAGGCGGGTATTTATCTGAGTCTTGGGGGACAGGGTCTAAACAGCCCAGCTTGGCCCTGAGCTCAGGGTCTTTCTGCCTCCATAGGGCAGTGGTAGGATTACACATGTCCGCAGTCATTATTTCAGCTACTAAGTAGCTGCTTCTCCAGATCACCAAATTTGCATCCTTGCGAGGTGACACTCCCAGGCTGCTCATCTGGGACACTAAAGTGAGTTCAGAATGGACACTGAAGGGGCTGCAGGCTTGATTCAAATGGTAAGTAGTGGTTATCTATGCTTTCAGCTTATTTACTTCTTTTTCAGAGAAAGAGTTTTTCTTCTACAGCTGTCCAGGCCTAGCACCAACAGAGTGTGGCTGGGATCAGACCCTTGCTCCAGCATTCTACCGCTTGTCTCAAGGCTCAAGATGGCTGCTTCAGATGTCTCATATCCAGCCAAGTTTGTATAATAGTCCATAGGACAGAGGAAAGTGAACATGGAAGATTATGTGCTTTGTATCGCATTTAAATCCATCAATTTACTTTAATTGGTTTTGTGCATGTGAATGTGTTTATGTGTGTGTGTGTTCATGTATGGTTGCATGCATGTCTTCTTCATTTTTAGTGTGCTAATGTTCTGTGGGAAACTCCTTTTCTAGTCAATGCTCTCCTTCCTGTTTGTATTACAAAGGACAATACTGAGAATAAACATCTTTAAGCTAAAATTGGTTTTAGTAGAATGACATTCAAAGTTAACTGAGAGTTGTTCCAAGTTGGTGGTATCTTGGTAACATTGTCAGACCCATAAGCTTTACAGTGTTCTTCACCTATTGATTGACAGGTTTCCACTCATCACCTATTTACTCAGCTCCACAGAATGCCTAGCAATAGGTTCTATAATGGGCATTGGATGGTCATTCAAATGAGCACATGGTGGTTCTATCATTTAGAGTGAATAAGAAGAAAGGGGGCCAGGACTCTGGTAAGGGAAATACAGGGTTCTGTGCACACTGTGCAGGGATGCCTGGCAGTGAAAATGAGAAAGAAGCTCCCGGACTAGTGAGCTCTAAATTTGAGGTTCTGGAGCTAGTAGTGTGTGTGCGTACCTATCCCAAACACACAGAGTTGATCTAAGAAAAGTGGCAAAAAAGCAATAAAAACAAACAAACAACAACAACAACAAAAACCAAAACAGTGTAAACTGGGCGTGGCAGAACACACCTTTAATCCCATCACCCAGGATGCTGAACTAGGAGGATCACCAGGAGTTTGAGGCCAGCCTGGGATTATATAGTGAATTCCAGATCAACCAGGGCTACAAAGAGACTCTACCTTGACCCTGTCCACAAAAAATAAAATAAACCAGGGCTGGAGAGATGGCTCAGCTGTTAAGATGCTTGTCTGCAAAACCTAATGATCAGAGTTTTATTCGCCAGTACCCATGTAAAGCCAGATGCCCAAAAGGAACTCATGAGTCTGTAGTTCATTTGCAGTGGCTGGGGGGGGGTACTGGTACACCCATTCTCTCTCTCTCTCTCTCTCTCTCTCTCTCTTTGTGTATGTGTGTGTATGTGTCTCCTCTCTCTACTTCCAAATAAATAAAAATTTAAAAATAAATAAATAAAATAAATGAAACAGCGCATATAGAGAAAAGCTTAATGCATCTGGAATTTGCAACTTGTGAGAACAGGACCATACAGCAAGTGATTCTGGCTCTGTGGCCAATAAAGTCTACAGCAGGACTCTTCACTTCTGCCTCTACAATAGCCCTAAGATAGAACAGCAGCCAGGAACAGTATGTAAACAAATACATGTTATTTTGCTTCAATGAAACAGGTAGCTAAAATAGGCAAGCCCACAATTTAGAGCAAGGAGGTTTTCAGTAGGACACGGGGTAGTTGACAATTGTGAACAAAGCCCAGATGACCTTTAGCTCAATGCAGAGGCATTGGTTAGTATTTATCAGTTGAGAAAGATCATGACTTCACAGTTAATAACATCTAGTTACAGAGACAGGATTGAGAATCAAGTAGCAAATGCAGTGTATGTGATAAGACCGATTTGGTGGCAGGTTAGGTGCAAACAAGCTGTGTACTGAACTGGGGAAAGTCACTAGAGAGTGACAGAAATAGGTGCTGGTCATAGGATACAAATGTCAGTAAGGTACCAAAGATGGGGAGAACAATAGAGGGTTTTCCAAATATGCACTGGAGGACTGCTGCCTTCTTAAGTGAAGAAACACAGAGAGCTTGGCAAAATGCATGAGTGTTTACAAGACACTGAAGAGGAAGCATGTTGAAGAAATTTCTCCCAGGCTTTCATGATAAACGGATGTCTCTTGTGGGGGTAAATAGGGGTGGGCAATGTCTGTACATAGATATATTTGATTCTCTATTGTATATCCAACAAAACGCTCAGGATTGTTATTATTAGCTGGTATATTTGGGAGCAATTCCCCTAAATTGCAGGTGGGGAATAGATGGACGGCTTGTGGTGTAAAAGAGAGTCAGACGAGAAGAGAGCCTAGATGATCCCCCTTCTTAGCACCGTCATGGGAGTGAACAGCAAAAGAAATAAAGCTCATGGACAGTCTGTGAATCTTTAGCCAGAGTGGGAGCAAAGGAGTCAGAACAGAGTGACATCACATGCAGGACAGCAAATGGAGTCATGCAGAGTGACTCTGTTCCCACTGGAGCCAATGAAGGACAGGTTCTCCTTTAGTCACAAAGCCCATGGTAAGCTCTACTGACTGCAATTTCTCAAAACTTTATAAATATTATCAATTTTAAAGTAGATAGAATTAAGACATTAGCCTATACAGATATAAAGAATAACTCTGTACAACTGTTATGGGCCAGAGGTGAATATTCTCATAAAATTACACAAGACAATGCATTATATAAAAATACACTTTGTAGAAGGTTGTGTGAGAGTATAAACAATAATCAATTATGAGCTTAAACTATTCCAGGTCTATGTGTATAAGTTTGTACATATATTTGTACATATAAATGTATATCTATGTTGTACATATGTAAGTATATGTGTTGAACAAGTGCAAATATTTAATTCTATATTCCTATTGGATGAGCTGTACACAAGAAGCCTGTCTTATTCCACTTTGTGCATGAGTTAACACCCTTAGTCTTAAATTGTTGCTCCAAAAGCATTTGAATAAGTAAACAGGATACATTTAATAACATTGTTACATTTGGTTCCATAATTTGATACAAAGTTAACCTACAGTAGTCCTGATTTCAATTTAATATTTTTGTTTAAGGCCTGAGCCAACAGTATAAGTTGTTACAAAGGAAATCAGAAAACAAAACCAACCTTGGTGCTATAAATGTGTAACCAGATTCTTCAAAATTGTCTGGTTTCAGTGTTTCTGAGTCTGCAAATATAATGTTATAAGATTAGATTAAACAATACAGAGTACATGCTCTGAGATTCTATGACAATATAAAGGCAATAGGAAGAGAACCTAGTAAAAAAATTAAAAATGCACTAGTTATGTCCCAAAGTTGAAAGGAATAAATAGCAATATGATAAAATCATAACTTAACCACAAAATCACAACATTTATATCAGGTAAAATGCTGTCTATACTTTTCCCATTTACTAATCATGAAATAAACAAATATATTTTAAAAGATCAATATTACAGCAAGTAATTAAATTTAAAATAAAAATATCAACGGAAATAGTCCACCAACATTATGACAAAATAATTTTAGTAAACTCAATGCATTTAATGAAATAACATTCCTCATACTAGGTATGAATTCATAGGTAAAAGAACTAAAAAAACACACAGTAATGAATCTAAGGGGAAAAAAGAAACCTTTAATGTGAAACAGGTTACATAACAAAATACATGCATCCTCTCTCCCCTTCCCAACTTCACTGGTGCTGGAGCTTTCATGGAGGCAAACCTAGCCAATGAGAAGCACAGAGGATAATATCCAATAGGAATGGAAGTATCAGTGGAAACATCAAGTGTACTAAACAGAAAGAAATTGAGCATCAAGAAAAATACTTGCCCTTCATTTTTCCCCTTTTTGCTGTAAATCCATCAGAAAGAGAGAGCAGGGAAACAAAAAAAAGAGGGTAAAGCAAAAGGGGTCACAAACAATATTTTATTCAATGACTTTCATGAATAAAAATATTGTGCATAGATCAAAGGTTCATTTATGTATGTACAGCTGTAGTCTGAAAGAAAAGACATCTTTTTGAAGGCTGGAAGATAGGTCCTGTCAGTTTTACTGGGTTACCCTCTCTATACTGGTGTTCTTTCAGGGGTCTGTCTTTGCACATGGTTAATGCAGGTGCAGTACCAATGATGTCAGCTCTTAAGAGAAGCACTTACCAGTCACCAAAGACTCACTAGCGACCCTCGTTAACTGAGGAACTAGCTCATGCACACTCGCCATGGTTAAAAGACCATCATATCTATTAAGTGAAAGTGCTAATATAAGCTGATAATATGCCATGATATGCAAATGGATACCAGGGCCCAAGATAGCAAAAAAGAACTGACAGAAAAATGGAGAAAACTAGAGTTTACTTTAAAATCAGGTGTCAAAAATACATATTGTTTTTTGTTTTTACTTCATCTTCAAAAAAATGCTTAGGTTGATCATAGCAATTGATCAATGTACAAAGGATATGATGGTCATTTTCCTTTACTAAATCTAGTCATTCAAAACGAAAGAAAAATTAACAACGGCTTGAAATATGCACTGATGTTAATTGCTCCACATTCAAATGATACTTGTAAAAAAACTAATCCATCCATTTGGGTTACTGAGACATTAATCTGTATGATGAAAAGAAAGTTAATTGCCAAGCACAATATTATTCTGGCAAATGCAAAAAGAAAAGCAAAGGAAAGATAAGAAAAGGAAAAGCTTTGCTAGCACAGTGCCATGAGCAGAGACCATGTAGCTATTTAGCATGTAAACATTTCACACCAGCCAGCAGACCCTTCAAAGGACAGCACAGAGGACACAGCACTGCAATGATTCTGTGAGCACATAGCAAGGCGGGGAGGGGACTGGTGTACCTGCTCATATTCTATCCATGTAGAATATTTCTTGTTCCTTGCATGTTTGGAATGGGTTAGAATCATTGCTCTAGATTTGGTAGTAATACCTACTAAAATGTATAAGCCTTGGGTATTCCAAAATCTAGGCGTAAACATCCGAAACTAGGAGATAACCATAGACCCTGAAGTTGCTTTCATAGTACTTACATCTGGCCTGAGTTATTGTCTCTTCTAGTTTGGCTTTTATATAGTAAAAACTGTAGGTTGGTAATACCAAGGCCAAACTGCAATAGAAACAAGAGAAGCATAAACACAAACAAACAAAAATGAAACATAACTTAAAGAAAAAGACACATCAAGTTCATGGGAAAATCCAAAGATCTTCCTCATGTGAGGGAAAGGACATGTTACTTGACAAGAAAATGCATTCAACAAATAAAGTACTTAATTTCTGCCTTGTGAAACCTTCATCCAGCTCTTGATAGTAGAGGATCAAGAGACAGATGTGAAATAAACCACCAAATGTAGCCAGAAATTAGCTGAGGAAGGAAAGCCATGAGCCTCATCTATAATTCCAGGCAATTATACTAAAAGACTATGCATTTTAAAAACAACAACAACAACAACAAAAAGAAAATATATGTACAAATTAAAAGCTAAGAAAATATGTCATACCAGTTGGACACTGCTTCCTTAATGCAACCTTTATTGTGATAGGTACTTTGTATCAGACATAATTAAAATTGACACCCCAAAACATTATTGTCATTAGTGTACAGTGCACAAAGACCTCTGTGATCTAATCTTTGAAGAGATTAAATACCATTTATTTTAACACCAATTCCTGAGCACAATCTCCAGTGTCTGCTGTGGAAAAATTCAGATTCCTTATAATGCTAATAGCAACTTCTTGTTTCACAGGTCTGTCCTCATCTGTAAACTAGTTGTTCTCTAACTGGATGTCCCACTTGACCTGGCACCTTGCTCTGTGCAGCATAAAGTGCATCCTGAGATCACTTGTTCACAAAAGTTCTGGGGCTACTCTAGTTCCATGCATGGTAGAGATCCTGGGAAAGTTTTAAGCCATATTTAAAATGTTTCATTCACAAATAATATTAAACAATCCACCTTGTCTTAGTGAATACAAAGCTATTAGGTAGGTAACCTTACATGTTTTAAATTTTTCTATTAATATATCACATGATGTTTTCTTACTACTAATTTAGATTAGGCAGTTTCCATAAGTTTAATCTTCTCTTCTATTTGCTAATATGCATGTGTAAAACACAACTAATAATAATAGTACATCCAAATTTGTCAATGCAAATGACCTATGCTGTGCCCTGAGTATAAAAGGAAGTACACAAAATGAAGGTATTTCAATGATGACCAATGCAACTACTGACATGAAGCACTTTTTAACTAACAGTTCACTGCATATGGTATACACTTTTAACATCCCCAAGTTCTAGGGATTCATATGAAATGGAGTGTGTTTCTAGGAATTTGAGTATTTTTAAGGAAATGTAATCTTTTAAATCACTCAAGTCTCATCTATCACCATTGGGGAATAGAAATTCAAACTATAATTTCATTATATAATATTGATAAATAAAAGAGAATAAGAAAAATTCCAATTTTACTCATGAGTATAAATATTAAAATTTCTCCATACCAAAAAAACACAAAGGTGGGCTTGCTGAAATTTATTTCTTCATAAAAGATAAAAGATAAAAATGTGTGGATGTCTGTTACCTCTAATTCCTAAATCTTTCATCACCACTAAGTAATGCATAGACTTTCCTCATGGGAAAAGGGCCAGAGAAATAATAAGGTAATGTAGATTTAAGGAAAATGCCTACATTCACTTTTTGGGTAACTTCAAGTGGAGGCAGAGATTAAAGTTAAACTAAGCAGTGCAATCAGTCTGATTCACTTGCCATTTACAAATTGTGGAGCATTTGAAGACTGTCTCCTGCAAATTCTTCTCAAGGGAAATCAGCATATTTGTATTACTCCATCAGAATTTGTTGTTAAGAGAAACTTCCAGTTAGAACTGGTAGCCCTACACCATGCATCTTCTGTAGTGTTTATATGTAAGCTTGGGTTACATGTTATTTACCACAAAGAGTGGTGTAGAAGCCCACAATGGAACCCAATGGAAGTATTAAAATTGGCATATCAAATAAATGCATATTTTTTTGGTCTGCAAGACTGACACTGTTATTCAACCTATAATCGTTTCTACAGAAAAATAAAATCGTTATAGCTATTTCCAACTCATTCCAGCAGTTGTTCCTCTGAGATAAGATCTTTACTATCATTCAAGAGCAATGGGGCTTTCATATGCAGTGTTTGCTGGGTATCACCGTGTAAATCCAACAGACCAAGGCTGCTTTATTTCCTCTTAGAGATTAGAGTTTAATTAAAGCCAGTGACACTAGAGGGATGACAGAGTCCATGTAATATTTTTGTGATTTGTATTAACCTACTTAAAAGTAATATACTTAAACACAATCATCTATTCCATGAAAGTAATGTTTCTATTGAAAATGTCTTAGAAAATATATTCATCCTTTGGAAAAAGACTCCCAAATATTAAGAAATCAACACTGAACTAAACACTCCTTTACCCCAAACACACACACACACACACACACACACACACACACACACACACTCACACCCATATTTACATATATTGTGAATTACCTGTAATCAGTGCCATTGACAGGTGTCCATGTGTAAGTCCTGTTTCCTTTGTCAATATATCTCTAAAAAATCATTTAACATGGTTATTACCATCCCACATCTGCATGAGTTCAAAGAACAGAACAATAATATGTATCTAGAAATTCTGTGGTCTATCAAAAACCTCTACTAATAAATCTTTCACTGTAAATCCATTCTCACTCTTCTACTAGGTAGATTGACGTCACATAAGTAACTTTTTTCACATTTTCTTTACTTATTCTGCACACATGTTGTATTTTTATAGGATAGTTGGATTCCTGATAGACATGATTATAAAAAAAAACTATTTCCAAATTATTCTAAGACAGATTTTTGTGAAATATATTCAATAAATCACGTGTGAATGAAGAGAGACTCTGTGGAAATTTTATGTATGACATCTCACAATTATTTGTAATTTAGTATTGTAATTTAGTACATGTTGTCATTAATTCCATAGATTTAAAAAATAGCATAAAGTAAATATATGATTTCCTACAACTAAAAATATCCAACTTCGGGCTGGAGAGATGGCTCAGTGGTTAAGGCACTTGCCTCCAGTGCCTAAGGCCCCGGGTTCAATTCCCCAGGTCCCACAAAAACCAGACCCACAAGGTGGTGGCCATGGTGTTCTCTTTCCTCTCTCTCTCTCTCTCTCTGCTTGAAAATGAATAAATAAATTATTTTAAAAAATATCCAACTTCAATCTAAGGTATTCTGCTACTTTGACTAAAACATTTCAATTTAAAAGTTAGCATTATATCTTAAATATACCTCACAAACTTTACATAAAGTAAATGAAGACATAGTTTTTATAAGATGTAATCTCAAAAACAGAATAAGGTATGTGTACACTGTTTAAACTATTTTGATCTAATAAATAGATAGTAAATACTGATGAAACGGTTACCTTTATTCTAAGAAATAATAACATTTTGAAATAAACATATAAACAGACATAGAAACCTGGAGAGTGGCGCAGTCTTGTAATGGATGATTAGCAAATACATCTATCTACAACAGTATGTGCAAGAGAAAAAATATATAACTAAGATAGACACAAACTACTAAGATAGTTTAGTAGTGAATATTTGTCAAAAATTATTTTACAGTACAATACCAATATTTTGAGTAAGCATATAAAAATGACTTTGAAAGCTATGTTAAAAATGTGCAGATCAGAGCTGTTGGAGCAACATAGAGAATTTGACAAAACTATTATAGTTTACATCTTTTTGTAGGGAGTTAGGAGTGAAGACCATGGTGAATTATAAGCAAACCAATTAATATTCAATTGAGTTGAAATCTTATATACCTACTATTGTGTTCTGGTAACCCAGACACATAGTGATATTAAAATGAGAAAAACATATGCTAATGAAAAAAGCATATGTTTTGAATCTATTTTAGGGAAAGAGCTGCTGAGAATGTAGGGGAAAACTGTATCCCTAAAAGATGTGAGAATTTAAGGAAAAGTATATAAATTGAATATAAAAGCTTAAGCTAAACATTGAAACACAAACGTTTTTGAATTCTATATATCTTTGAAATAATCAAATCTGTTTTTAATCTAATAATTATAATCCATATATTCATGAAATGTAGTTTTGAAGAACATAGGTCTCAAGAATATAGGTCTGTTTCATATGTGTGTGTGTGTGTGTGTGTGTGTGTGTGTCTGTGTGTGTGTGTTTGAATGGGATTGGGGACATATGTGTGTGTGTGTATGTGTGTGTGTGTGTGTGTGTGTGTGTGTGTGTGTGTGTGTGTGTGTGTGTGTGTTACATTTGTATGTGGAAGTCAGAGGACAACTTTCAGTGTCCTTTTTCTGAATTCTCCACCTCATTTGGAGATAAAATCATTGGCCTGGAGTTAACCAATCAGTCAAAGCTGACTGCCCATTGAGCCCCAAAGATCCTCCTCTCTCTGCTTACCCAGTTCTGGGATCACAGGCTCATGCCACCTCACCCAGCATTCTTTCATTTGTTTATTTGTTTGTTTGTTTTGTTTTGCTGTAGGATCTCGATCTAGCCCAAGCTGAGCTGAAATTCACTATGTAGTCTCAGGCTGGCCTTGAACTCACTGTGATCCTCCTACCTCTGCCTCTTCAGAGCTGGGATTAAAGGTGTGTGCCACCACACCTGGCTCACCCAGCATTCTTATGTGAGTACTGTGGATCTAACTCAGCTACTGATGCTTGCCAGGCTAGCACTCTGCCTACTGCCCCTAGAATATACTTTATCAGCCCCTACAATGTACTTTTAAAATGATTATATTGTTAATAAGAACATAGAAGAAAACGGAAGCAATTATTCTTTTTCTAAAAGTCAAAGTTAGACATACCACAGTGAAATATTTCTATAGCTCAGAAGTATCTTCAAAAAGAAAAAAAATTTACTTGAAATATCCCTATTTTATAAGTATATGTTGGATTAATAGAAAGTCCAATTATCACTATCAATATTATTAATATAGACAGAATTCAGAAACAACCTTAATTTTTTTTTTTTTAATAATTTATTGTCCATAATGAGTTACAACATTTAGTGGGCAAACAATGAGTTGTTATCCCCAATTCCCCACTGCCCTCCCCTCCCCCCTCCACTGGATAACCTCCTCCATGGGTCGACTGGATCAGCCTTAATTAATTCTTACCTCGTCCTGAGATTTAACAAGAGTTCTGAAAGTTTTTTCTCCACTTTCTCCATCGATCATTTTATTTCGAATCTAAGGGACAGAGAAGCAAGTATGTTTATTCTAGAAACCACAACGATTTGCTGAAGGTTCCTTTTTTCATTGTTTTTCCTTCCCTCAAGCCAACTGTGCAAAATTCTAGGGTTGCTTTAGCATTACCAGAAGTTGCTCACCTGCATTCCTGTTTTTAGATGCCACATTGTAATTTTACATTATTTGACACTAAGAAAAATATCCTACATGAAAGTGTTTTTATTATCAAGCAGTTGCCAATTTTGAAAACATAAGTGGCAAAAAAAAACAGTCAATTACTATATAGGCTCTTTACAGTTAAGTAAATGTTAGTTAATGAAAAGCAGAAATTATATGTATTTATCGAATGGACTACCTTATGAAAATCAGTCGGTTCCTTGTGAGAAAGTGTTGCCATAGCCTGGCTGGCCTGCAGCTCACTGAGCAGCCCAGGCTGGCACCTGATCCCAAGCTTTTACTTCCCAAGGGTTAGTGTTACAGGTGTGCACCATCACACCTGAATGCTTTTTATACTTTCATTTGTTAGATCTGGTAGCACCCAAGAAGTATAAATAAGAGATAGAGAAGAATATAAGGATATATTCAGATTAAATATAACATAAATTAGTTTCTTAGAGAGAATACCCAAGATCCTTAAAACTAAAGCAAGGTCATAATTATTCACAAAATCATTACGATAAATATGTGTAAATATTTATTCATATTCATAAAATAATTCCAGTGTACTAGAAATTCTCAGAATTTCTTTTAGTTTAGTTTTGATTTTATATAACTCTAGTAATTGGCATTTGTGTTTCAGTAACAACGATGACTGAACAAACCCAGGGTGTTAAAATCAATAATATTAAAAAAAGAGTAATGAGTAAATTAACTTAAAATGTATCTGATAGGGAAAAGCAGATAATAGCTGCTTATTGAAGTATAGTATAAAGGATTAAAAATAAAATTTACCATGTGCCAGGTCTTTTGCAAACTTCTACTCATGATATTTCACCATCACTATCTTAATTGAGGGGATAGTAGGGCTTTGAGAGGCGAAATCACATCAGATGGTGACTCAGTATGACGGAAAGTTCAGGCCTCAAACTTATCACCATTACTGTGCCTGTTTTTCTGATAGAAAATTCTTCAATAGGAACACTTCTCAACTTGAACCATCCCAGCATGCACTGCGCCACACTCAAGAGTAAGAAAAGTGAACAAATGGCTCATCGTGAGGGAGGAAATGTGTCATGTGTAAGTGGAACACAAGCTGAAATCCACCATGACCAGTTATAGAAGAAATATGGTGGCCTTGATGGATGAAGGAAGATTTAATCCAGCTGGGAAAGTGCCGGACATGTGGGTTCTTTGGGACAAGAGCCTGCTTCTGAGCCTCAGTAGCTGAGAGGCTGTGGAGATGCCATGTAACCTCCCAGCATTTCCAATGTGACACAGGAGCACAGATAGAAGAATTATGATGAATCTATTCCAAATGCCATTGAGAACACCTGACATATATCAGTCTTTTAATATACATTATGTATTTAATAACTGCCATTTTGTTTTTAAAATGGTTAATAATGCCATCGTGAAACTCCTTGGCAGAGGAAGTGACATGTGGTTTTGGTTCTGAACTACAACAGAAGTGTGCTGTGTCCTGAGGCAACCACTGCTGGGATTTTTATTGAAACTCTTATTTTTGGACTAAAATAGTTAAAAATATTTCTACCACTGAAGTGGGAAATAAATAACCTAAGGACACACCTCATCTGGAGTACTTTTTCTTTCTCAATGTGACACTTTGGAGGAGGAGAACCCAGAATGTACACATTTTTAAAGATTATAAATTTTAATGATTGTAAGCACAGTAGTTACAAGAGAGCTACGAAAACCACTGCTGCACAGATGGCGTGGGATGCAGTCCAAGTGAACACACTCACCTCCACTTTGATATCATTCTCTAACTCTGCATCAAGGAAATCCAGTGTGACTGGCTCCTGAGATTTGGGGTTCTACGCGGAAGACAATAATGATTAAATACCAAGGAAACCATAAGAAGGTACTGTGTACAAAATATCATTGGATATTTAAATATACAATTGATTCTGCAAAAGTTACTTACCTAAGACCTACAATTATAATTGCATAATGTTTTTTTCTTTCATATGTATATGAAAGTACTAGTCTGAACTATAGATTGAGCTTTACATTAAGTTGACAAATTATAATCAATTCCCAATCAAAATACCTATTGACCAGAAATAACAAACCTTGGGTTCATTAAACACAATTTCTCTTGTTACCATCTATTGTCTTTTCTTGATGACATGTAGGAAAATTCACTGTTGAATGAGACAGGTTATTTATTCAAATACCCAATGATACTGATGGCCTGGTAAGTGTACCTCATATGACATTATTTTAATTCCTCAGTCACAAAATGTGGACTCCTTGGCCTACTTGATAAAATATAGTCATTTCTTTATAACACTGTTAAATATTGTAGTAGAATTTAAATGTCAGTAGAATAATAAAATTATAATGTACATTTTATAATTGCAAAGTTTTAGAAGATAGACATTCAAATATGTCTTAAGATAAATAGCCCCAAACTGATCATTAATTAGATAGAAGTAATGAATGAAGATTTTATTGGTTGGTGTTCAAGAGTCACTAAAATTTTAATATGAGTCTCCAAAAGAAACCCAGACCACTATTTTTTCAACATAAGTGTAAGAAGATACAAATCCTGAAATACTAGTAATAGAGAACAATTTCAATTAAGTGTATCATGCTTGAATGGCCAATGATACATGGCAAATACATGTACATGGCAAATACAAGTACATGGCAAATAGTTTAAAATTACAACAAAAATGACTTATCTCAAGGAATGGCTCCATTTAAATAATGAAAACTATATTCTCATGGTATTTGAAAAACTAGTAAATTTTCAGTTAAAATTATTTTTTAAAAATACTCATTTCTTTTTTGGGGAAAGGTGGGAGAGTTAGGTGTTCTGGGGACTGAGCCCAGGTCCTCAGGCTTGCTAGGCATATACTCAACCATTAAGACCGTGACTTCAACCTAAATATTTTAATTAAAAAAAAACATTGTTAAGAACACAAAGATGAGGACAAAACTCAATATTGATAAATCTTACTTACAAAATGAAACTTACAAAGTCCCTAATAAAAAGACTTAAAAGCCCCTGAAATAAACCGTCTCCACAAACACCATCACATCAGTATTAAAATTTTAACAAACAAGTCAAAGTCAAAATAATGCAAATCATAAACTGAAAACCAAAATGAGAATGTTTGTCTTACATGCAATGGGTAAGGCATAGCATGACCAGCCCCAAACAGCATGCAGGAAGGAGCCATAACCAGGAAGAATTGCCAATATGTAGATCATGTCCCAATCCAACATATAAAGACACAGAGAAGAAAATGAAATCATCAAAGAAAACTGTCAATGCATAACGGGTATCTGCAAATGGCAAACTGGCAGACCACTTACTGAAAAGGATTCATGCTTGAACGAGGACTTGTAAACTGAAAAACAGCCTTCAGGTAAGAAAGCGCCAAGAGGCTTCTGCAAAGAAATCTTTTAGCCTCGTGCTCTGTGCAAACTCATCACTTTTTTCTTAAATTTTTAAGTATTTTATTTTTCTCTTCTGCAAAATTTTAAAGTTGCATAATTACCAAAGGTTATCATGTCAACAGATTTTAAATTTGCACTAATTACAAGTCAGTATTATAATAGCTCAGAGTTCACAAATTGTCCACAGATTGAGAAGTCCTATGTGCTTGCTAGTTTGCCATTTGTGGTTTGTTTTGAATGAAAATAAATAAATAAATAAAACCCTTATTCAGGTTGTTTATTTTTGTTTTGATCATATCATAATATTTACATGCAATATTTGGGATGGTGACAAGAATAAAACTTCACTAAAATGGACATTATTACAAAAAGTATAATTTCAGCTAATACACAAGAAACATGCAAGGAGAATAACAAAACAATGCCATATATTTAAAAAGCCATATATATAAATTTAACTGCTGGTGGAATTCTAGTTATCTGAACAACAATGATGACATTGAGATCGTCATGGAATTCTAGAGAAAGAAGGGAACAAAAGCTCCTAACCGTCCACGGTCTCTGCACTGTACAACAATTGGATGCTTTTAAAGCATTTAAAAGGTTAAATTAAAACAGTATTTTCAGGAGGTGACTTTGGGACAAGCATATTTAATTTCTAATGTAGGGTAGCCAACAATGATCTGTACAAGTCCACTTTTAGGATAAAGATGACCAATGCCTTACAGGGTTTCAGGCACTGCACAAGCCGACAGGGTTGGTGCTCAATAGTACTGTATTAGAACTCAGGTGGACTAACTCATATGTTAAAGATCACCTCTTAATATCATATAGCTTCTTTATTGCAATGCAACTAACCAGGATTTTTTAAAGAAGTAATAGGCTTATATTAGAAGGTATAATAATATTGAATTTTCTCTTAAAATCTGAAATTCTTTGATTAAGCTAAAAATAATTGCCTACTACTGATTATTTTAATGTGCCTACAGAACCCTATAGGCAGAAGTATTAGTCAATAGCAAGGAAAATATTTGCATTGAGTTTGCCAGGCAACAGAAGTGCACACTCTGTTTCCAATTTTGAATGTTTTTAATTAGTTGAATTTTAAATTCAAAAACAATTTAGGCTGGGAAGGTGTTGCAAGCCTTTAACCCCAGCTCTTGGGAGGCTGAGGTAGGAGAATCACCATGAGTTGGAGGGCAGCCTGGGCAGCAGAATAAGGTCCAGGTCAGCCTGGGTTAGATTGAAACCTTGCTTTAAAAAAAGTAACCAAAATTGACTTAAAATTTCTAGTTATGCAATGTATCACTTATGCACTGTGTCTTTATTTTCACTTAGAAATCAATTTTACAAGCAAATTGTTAGGATCACATTGATTTGATATTAATATCACAATATTTAATACCAAATTACTATCTTAGAAGCCATCTCATTCTGATTACTCTGATTAAGGTTACTATTAGATCATTTCCTTAGCAATCTTTAGTCAGCCGATGCATCCCCTTTACCATAATTAACGTTTTTGCTCCAGCTTATTGAGACAGATGCCCACGTCCACCTCATGCTCGGGAAGCTGGATGTCAGGAAAGGCAGCTGTATTCAGAAGCTTTAAGAGCAGAAGCTTGCTCCCCACTCTGAATCTACTGTGTCTACTTTTACCTGAACATTGGGTCTCCTTTTCCTTAAATTAACTGTTGGAATGCCTACACCAATAGGCTAAAGCAACAAGAAAAAACAGTAATTCATCATCCTACCTAGCAACATGGCAAGATTTCTATACCTTCATCAATTTTGGTCAGATATTTTCTGGATCGGAAACAGAACTCTTGTGACATTTAGAATTTACATGTATGTGGTCTGTTTCATAGAGTGCATGATCAGCCAATAAAAATGAAAGTTATTTTAGTGAACCGTGGGTGCTGCTAGAAATCATTTCTAAACCAACCGATTAATGTTTAATACTCAGTAAAATAGAAATACAGAAGTACAGAAATGGCCCCTCTCCCTAAGTGGCAGTGCTGTACAAAGAGGTTGGGACTTTGGGAGGTAGCCAGATTTGGGGGCCCAGCCCTCACTAAGGGGATTGGTCCTTATATAAAAAACCTCCAGAGAGGATCTTGGCTCCTGTGTCCCCTCTGCCAGGAGAGGTTAGTAGGGGAGGTTGTCTGACCAGACAGAACACACACTGAAATACTTTCTTGTGTTTCCTCGTATAGGGAAAGGTTGAAAATGTGTTTTGATTGTTGAAAAGCCGTAATTCTGTGTTCTTTGGTCATTCTAGCCTGAATAGAACAAAATAAATATCACAGGGTATTAAAATGTCTTGAATATTAGAAATCTAAGCCTCTGTTATGTGAAAGGATAAAAATGTTATATTACTGGGGTAATTGAGAACTCAACTATCACACTAGATTTGTATTAAACATTGACTACAAAACATGGATCACATCTTATTCCTATACAATAAATATTTATCAGAATTGATGATAATGGTAAACCTCATATCCAAATCTGGTGCTTGTAATGAAACAAAATGAGAGAAATAGAAAATACATCTTGGGACAAATTAGGATATCTAATTTACTACTTGTCCAAAACAAATGGTTTGTTGCACATTTATTTACTGGAGATGATCACTGAAGCTGATTCTGGGCTATTTAAAGGATACTTATTCAGTCTTATACAAACAACAGAATTATTCTGAAATAGCCCGTAATAATATTAGTGTATCAGGAGGAAAACATAAAACACTGAGCTAGTACAATGTGCTTAAAACGTAGACTTTTCAACTTGTTAAATAATAATGGGTATGATGGATAGAGTGTTAGTTTTCTTCTTTCATACTGATGGATTGCTGAGAAAAGAATTAAGTTTAACAGTTTAACTTTACCTACCTACCTACCTTCCTTTCTTTTGTTTTTTGTTTGTTTTGAGGTAGGGTAACACTCTAGTCCAGGCTGACCTGGAATTCTGGAATTCACTATGGAGCCTCAAGGTTGGCCAGGAACTCAGTGTTCCTCCTACCTCTGCCTCCCAAGTGCTGGGATTAAAAACCTGCACCTCCACACCCAGCAAGTTTATTTATTTATTTATTTTTGTTAATATTCTGGGCTTTGTATTTGTGAGTTTCTAAAGTAATTATCTCCCATCAAAGTACTAACCAGGCCCGACCCTGCTTAGCTTCCGAGATCAGACGAGATCAGGGTGGTATGGCCGTAGACTAAAGTAATTATCTCATAACACATCATCCTTTTATGAGGTTCTTATGTCAATATGTATACAATGAAATTATATATTCTGTTAATGGTGAAAACACAAGTACACTTAGAAGCATAAACTGTAGGAAAAATAGCAGATTGATTATTCAGACTTATTTTCTTTTCATGATTTTCTAAAACAGCATTTTAAAATGCCTTTAGAAAATAAGTCACTTTATTATAGCATGACAGATATTATAAAATCTAACTTATAAGTATGAAAAGCTAATTTATAATTTGAATGCAAACACTTAGCCTTTATTTGAGATTTCTATAAACCACATATCTTTTGTAATTTTGTAAATATTAGTTTATTTGTTATCCTAAATATTAGGTTAATATTAACTAACACCATTCAAATAATAATAACTAGGCACCTTCTATGCTCATTGGGAGAATGCAGATGTGGGGAAATCTTTTTTGTATTACTATTGCTTTGTTGACTATGAAAACAACCAAAGCTGTAATTAACTCCTGAGGACATGTTGATATCTCTCCATCACACATGCAGCGTTTACTTATGAGGATTGTTTTTTATGATATAATTTAGTTTCTTGAGGGGGGAAAGTCCAGGTCTATAATCAGAATATTAGGGTCCTGTAAACCTTCTGCATATATTTTGGTGCTTTTAGATTTAATTGGAAGGACATAATTTAAAATACATCAAATATACAAAACCCAAAAAATAATACTGCAAAGCTTTAAACCATTAAAAGATGAAATCATGAAACATGCCACTGTGATAACTCAGTGACTTTAAAAAGTACTTATGATCAATTTGGTTAATGTAATGAGGGGTGATCAGCAGCTCTATTTACCTAGCAAATATTTATATCATGACTGGTCTTATTGGAGGTAAGCTTTTAAATTACAAGGATTAAACAAGATATGAAATATAATGTATAACATCATTTAGCCTTTTAAAATGAAAGAATACATTCAATGTTTTTTGAACTCAGTATTAATACTGATTTGAACATTTAAAGGATAGACCTTTGTGTGTGTGTACGTGTGCATGTGTACGTGTGCATGCACATGCACACGTACACACACACACAAAGGTCTTGTATTTTTTAACAAGTGACTAACATTAAATCTGTATGACCATGGGAAAAAGACCTAGTATTGGGTCTATACTTCAAATTCAATGAGGGTATCTAAAAATGCCTCTAAAATTGTACTTAAACAGATTTTGTGTAATTCTATGTCCAAATATTTTTTACCACTAATATTTTATAAAGAATGAATGAAAGTTGAAATCAGATATTTTATGAAAATTCTTTGTATGTATGTATGTATTTATTTATTTATTTATTTATTTATTTATTTATTTATTTATTTTCAAAATAGGGTCTAACTCTAGCCCAGGCTGACCTAGAACTCAGTATAAATCCCAAGCTGGCCTCAAACTCACAGTGATCATCCTGTCTCAGCCTTTCAGCCTTCCAGCGTGCTTAGACTAAAGGGGTGCACTACCACTTCTGGCTTAGGAAAAACGATTGTGTCCTGGGAAGCCAGCGTAGAAATGAGGATAAAATTGTTCAGCTATTTAATTTTATGACTTGCAGAATTACTAATTAAGCATACTTTTATAGAAAAATCATTTCTTAGACTTTGCTTGCTGATTTTTCTATACATATTTATTAGCCTGCCCCAAAATGAAAAGAAGTACCCTCTGGCTGAGGTTCTGTAGACATAGTAACAGGGGGAAAAAGATCAATGGTAAGTGTATCCTGGACAGAAAAAAAACATTGCTCAAAATTTTCAGGTTTCTACTATGTCTGGAGCAATGCCTCTTTATAGCCTTCATCAACTTTCCAATTGGGGTGTATGAAAATGAGGCTCAGAGGCGATTATAGGTTTAAAAAATCATTTCAGCTGAGTTGGAAATAGAAAACAAAAACCACTTTCACATCTTCATATATAGTGATGTACGGTTTTGTATCTGCCAAGAGAGGCACGCTAGTGCCCTTTTGAATTTTGTGCTATACAGTGATTATAAAGTGACAATCCTACTAATATTAATCATTAATTTTATAGAACACTAATTGCAATAAACTATTAATATACATACCTTTGGCTGAAGATTTGGGTGTAATAAAACATAACCATTAGGATCGATTGCAAAGTAATAGCCATTGGGGCAGAGCTGGAAAAGAATTAAAAGGCTTAGAGATTTTTGAATTTTGTGATTCTGAGTCACAATCAGAACCCCAGTTATGCACTCAATACGCATTCTGTCACTTGACGGAGGATAATATGATATCTGTGTATTTTATGGATGACTTTAAACCTTGAATTCCCTTGCTAAGATAACTGCTCCTAACCTTCAGAGGTCCTCAAAGTACTGTCAAGTCACATAGATACCCATTTTCTGAAACAGGAAAGGTTGCTCAAAGAGTAAACGGAACTTACTGTAAAACGTGGTGTCAGTCTCTTAATGTCTTCCAAGGACACATCAACTCCCATCACACCAAGAATCAACTGGTTCTAAAAGAAAATGACAGTTTGTGCATTTTGTCCTAGAAACTGACTTGCTTTTATAAGAATGTATCTTATCTTTTTTTCTGTGTTCATGGTTGAGTTCTACAATAGCTTAAACACACACACTTGAGGTGTTTTTGAATCAAGTTAAAATTAAGTTATCAGTTGAAGTATAAAATCAAGTTAAATAAAATACAAGACATGAAATTTTATTTGACACTTCTTATACCTATTTCTTATTTCTGAAAATTTGGTTAATGTACACATAGTATTGGCAGCTGTGTGTGTGTGTGTGTGTGTGTGTGTGTGTGTGTGTGTGTGTGTGTGTGTGTGTGCCTGCCTGTGTGAAGATACTGACTTTTTGAGCTACTACAATTAAGAGACTACATGAGGTCCTGCTTAAAAAATTGGCTAATCTGAAGTAAGAAACATTAGATTTTTGTGGATGATATAGCCTCTGCCTGTACAACTATTCTCAAAGGATGGGCTCTTATTAGCACTAGAATCCTCCATCATCGCCCATTTGTCATGTAATTATTCAGACTGTGACTTTGTGCTCTCCTCAAGTCACAGCTAAGTAGAGCTGAATCTTGACCTACACTTCCTTTTCCCCAGGTGGTTATCACATGGAACACTGTTGTCACTGACCCCTGGCCTCGCAAGTCACTGACGTTGTATGCATTTCCTTATAGAAATATCTTATCCACAGTTAGCCCCCACGTCACAGTTTATCAGTTATTATTATTAAATTATCAATTAACTTTTAACCTTCAAGTTTTTCTTATTTTCAAACTGGCCAGTTTTGTTGAAGACCGGAAGAGTTCCAGTAATGACAAGTCCCAGTTCCTAAAAATCAGACGGAGAGAAAGGGGAGATGGGAGTCACAGTTTAACCTTTGTCCTACTGCACTGGCCTTTGAAATACGAGACTTTGTTTTAGAGTTACTTTCTAAAGAACCATAGACTAGGAACTAATTTTGAATATAAAGTATAATATTAGAAAATCAATTAAAATGACTTAGACATAATGATTCATTAGGCAGCCATGGAAACATGCAACATCTAAACCAATAGTTGAAATGAGTATTATAAATAACATATTAAAATAGTCAACTTATGAAAATGATCAATAGCCTATAACATTCCAGTTACACTGCCCATCCCCACTTTTTTTAAACAGTAATAGTTCATCTAAAATCCAAGGGCTCAATAAAAAGGGGTATTAACATCTTATTTTGAATTATTGGTTGAAAGCTGCTTTATTTTTAATTTTTATGAAATGTCATAAAAATGTCAAAGTGACATGTTTTATCACAAATGTCCAACTGAAGAATATTAGAAGAAAAAAACATGCTTTTGATTCCACATTTCTAGAATATTCTAAGTAAGTATTATAATGTTAAAAGGAAGCAATATTACTTCTAAATTTTTCCAAGAAAAATATCATTTTGATTTTTGAGAAACTAGACTGGAGTGGAAAAAGCAACTGTAAACATTAAATGCAAAAATCTAGTCAAAAGTCAAGTATAACAAAAATAATGTCATCCTAGCAACCAATATATAGATGATTTTATATACTGAACCCATAGGATTAGTGTATCTGGAGGTTGGATTTTTATATCTGATATATGTATTAATAATTTATTAATTAATTTTTATATCTGATATCTGTATTAATATGTACATATGCAATATATATATAGTGTAAGTGTATACACATATATTAGACATATGTATGTATAAGTTAAATTTAAAAGTTGCTAAGTGGATGACAAATAATGGATGAATGACAGATACTTTTAAATAATATTTTAGATATATTTTCATTAATATCATTCAAGAAAATTTTGAATTTCTTTTTTAATAGTTTATAATTTATTTATCTATTTATTTACATGAGAGAGTGAGAGAGAGAAAGAGCAGAGAGAGAGAGAGAGAGAGAGAGAGAGAGAGAGAGAGAGAGAGAAAGGATGGGCATGCCAGGGCCTCCAGCCACTGCAAACAAACTCCAGACATATGCACCACCCTGTGCATCTGGCTTTATGTGGGTACTAGGGAGATGAACTCGGGTCCATCTGTTTTGTAGGCAAATGCCTTAACCGCAAAGCCATCTCTCTAGTTTACGAAAGTTTTTAATTTCTTAATCTGAGAAATACTTCCGTGTAAAACAACTTCATGCCCAAATCTCAGATGCTCCCAGAAGCAACAGGGAAGCTATGAACAAAATGCCTTAAAGAGGTTGTGTTTACAAGTATGCATGTTGAAAACCCCAAGACAGGGAAAACTGATTTAGGGGAGGAAGTACTCACACAAAAGCTTCAAGTCTAACAAGATACCAAACAATTCGAAATGCATAAAATCAAGGAGCTCTCACAACAAGATATGTGAGGAAATAAGTATATGCTCTGTGTAGTTCTACACAAAGACATCTGAATGAGATGTCATTCAGCATTCATATAAATACACCCAATGTTAACTTTCCATCTCAATAAACTGGGATTATAGATAACTCAGAAAGACAGTATCCAAAAAAAAAGTCAATGATCACTTTTGGTGAATTTACCATTGGAATTATAATTTGAGTTATAAATCATTAGTTTTTTAAAATCTTTTGTTTATTTGCAGGCAGAGAGAACAGAGAAAGCAGAGCAAGAAAGACAGAGGGAGGAAGGGAGGGAGAGGGAGGGAGAGGGAGAGAGAGAGAGAGAGAGAGAGAGAGAGAGAGAGAGAGAGAGAGAGAGAGAGAGAGAGAGAACACATTAGGGCCTCCAGGCACTGCAAATGAACTCCAGATGCATGTGCCACTTTGTGTATCTGGTTTTACATGGGTACTGGGGAATCAAACCCAGGTTATTAGGCTTTGCAGGCAAGCATCTAAACTGTTAAGCCATCTCTCCAGCCTCTACATCATTAGTCTTTGAAGTGGTGGTACAAGGTAAAATTTATGTGGATGAAATCTTTTTCTGTATATCAGCTTTGCATTTGTACAGACTAAAAATGCTTCTAAAATAGCAATTGATTCTGAAAAATCAATTTTAAGATTATAAACATATTAGATTTAAACAATTATGGGTGAACTTAATGGGCAACTTTGATTTTCTCCATACTTAATATCTCAACCAAAAAGTGTGCCTTATCCCTTCCTAGGCACTGCACACATTTCTAGAGAATGAAAAAATGAAATAAGATCTGCATCCCAAGACTTAATATTTATTTTCTAGATCCTAATTCTTTTCATTATTCTCGTTATATAAAGGTCTTCACTTTGTCTCCCAAGTAAAATGATCCGTCCACCTCATTTTCCAAGTCATATTTCTCTCCTTACATCATATCTGCAAAGATGACTATGTATTATTTCTTCAATAACTCAGGAGTCCTCAAATTTCATACCATACTTTTTTGAGTAGGTTCGTCACTTAATACCAATTACAGAAACATCACTTGCAATCATACTCACCTAAAGTGTCTTAATGTTTTTAACCACACCCATCCTAACCCCAACAATATATATATCTTTTCCTTTGAAATATCCAAGGTCTTTGAATGTTCTACATAATAAATCTAATTTGTAGTCTTGAAAACTATTAATTTCCCTCTTAATAAACTGCTGATTTGACAGATATAACTATAAATCTGCTGTACCAAGTTAACTTGATGGACCAGTTGCTTCTAGACCAGTAAAACTGTTCTCTGTGTCCACTGAATATTCAACTTATCCCACTTTTTTTTTTTTTTACATTTTGGTTCAGCTTTTGAACTAGAACATTTAGAATCAGCATTTCCTCCAAATGTCATCCGTGCTATCAGGAAGAGCCTTGCCAGCAACGCAGACGTGCTGGCTAATGAACCTCTGGCCATAGGAAACATAGCAGGGAATAGACTCCTCCTATCACACACTGTCCTGTGAGGGATTTGCAAAACCAAAACATCTTGGCCATTGCTGTGGATGACCATGTGACCTTAAGTAAATAAGCAAAGTCAAGAAGGGACACTGGACAGCGATTTGAGCTGGGATTTGAGGTAAGCAAGCTTCACTTTATCTTTCTTAGCATGCAAGGCTGCTATTAAAAGTCCCCATTTTTCTCCTAACTTCCTGAATGTGTTTATTTTGTAAGAACCAAATGATAAGTCATTTTAACTGGTTCATTTTGACCTCTTGGTTCATCATTGCCTTTAGAGACATAGGAGAAATACATAATTGGTCTCCAAGTAGGGAAAAGGGCATTACTGAATCCGCATTTACTTTTGAACGTAGTATATTACTTTCTCTAATAAACATTATTTTGGTACAGGTTGAATACAGTTTTAAAATTAAGAAGAATCATGTATCAATTCAAGTATTGTAATTGTTAATAACGTTCATGTCAGCAAAGAGAGAACCAGTCAAAACGTGATTTCTCAGCTCCAATCCTATTGAACAACTCAGCCTGGAAATATTGTTTCATGTGGGGGGATGGGTCATTCTATGCATGAGCATAACCACCCCTGAGTACTGTCTTCTTCTTGTCAGTGGCAAGTCCTTCCCAGGTGTGACAATAAAAAATGTCTATGTACCCTTCAAAGGGCAACATCACCCCCCAACACGAATTATTGCTTACAATGCATAATTGTGTAGCACCCAATCTCAAATGTATATTTTATTCACAACAGATCTTTTCCTCTCAGTTCCATAATTCTATAAAAATGTCTGTTTGAATGTAAAGCTAGAGATTATAAATGAAGATGTGATTATATCTATGAAGATGTCATGGTTAGCTACCAGCTAACATCCACTTGAAAAATTTCTTCAAATTATCTGTTTAAAATCGAAAGATACTGGTTATTGTTTATATGATGTTAATCATTGTTTTTTTTTCTTTTTTCATCATTATTTTATTATAGTAAAACTTCAGAAAGTTATTGAAATTCCCACACACTCACTCAACATTGTAGGTCGGAAATTGAACCCTCTTACTGGGTCAAGGTGTATCTAACACTCTTCACATGTGCTTCTCTTCCCGTGCCAATTTCGGATCTTCTCCATACTATCTAAAGTTCAGCAAAGAAGCTTACTTTTGTAACACAATGGAGAGAAAATGAGAAAAGGAAAGGAGGTGTTATGTTTTTGTGAGGAGCCCTGGGTTGAGCAGCCTGATCTTACCAGCGCATCCAAGTACACATTCGTCCACTGGACCTGCTTAGCTTTGTCTCCTGCCAAAACCATTGGTCTTCCCAGCACGTCCAGATATTCCTATTAAAAAATTTTGCGGGAAACCAGAAATGCTGTGTTTGAAAATAATTTTTGATTTGGAAAGTTAGACTTCAAATATGGAATATGGAATCCAATTGTTGTAAGTATGCTATCTACTTGAGGCATCCCAGAATGACTATGTGGGTATGTCTATGGATTTTGTACCAATATTTGAATTATTTGCATGATACATCTACACCAGTTTTTTTTTTCTAAAACCTATCAGAGCACTGTTTAAGGACCAGCTACTGATTATTATTTTCCATGAAATGCTTCATGTTGATCTCAATTATTTAAGGCTCTGTGATTTACTGTGTGAAATGGTACAAATTTGAAATGATAAAACAGCTACATACTTGCTTTCCTATCACAGATTGTTTGGCTGAAATTCAAAGCTACATTTAGACATATAAAACATTAAATTAAGTCCTGTGCCAAATCCTGACAGCAGGCTCGAGTGCAAGTGCTGTTTGATTCCAGCACTGAATGCCTTCAGTATTCATTTCCACAAAGGCCATGGGACTAATCCTGAGTTCTGACTTAGTCCTATTTTGTATAGCTTATCTATCATTAGATTTAACCAGATTCTAAATACTAATTTATGAATAGCTCCAAATTACATATATTTCAATTACAATTGTTCAATTCTATAACACGTTATTGAGCATGCTTGTTTTCAACTAAATGGTATTATCAGATTGTAACTTTATTTTTAAGAAATAAATAGATCTGTAAGAGTTTTTGGAAGTGTTGGAATCCTAAGTAGAGCTTATATAATAATTATTATATAATGCTCTATTTGGCAAAAAAAATCATGTAAAATATTTTCAATTGATTCAGAACAAATTAAGTGAGATGTTAATGCATTTGATTTTATTCATTTTCTATGTAATTTTTAGCATTTGGTAATAAACATTCAATATTATATTTATATTTTACCTACATTTTAGATGTTTGTGAAATAAATAAAATACATTATCACGATACTCAGCATTCTATACAGCTCTAGTTCTATTCATCTTTTTTCTTGATTTATTTCTTCTGTCATGTTAAGTCCTTAGCATAGAAAAAGCCTCTTCAACATCGAAAACATAATTTAAGCAAGTTTAAATGACCATACCTGAGTATTAATTCTTATTGCTCCAATGGAAGGAATTTCATAATAATAACCTGAAATGCATATACATATTTATAGAATTACATTATAATAACCACAAAATTGACTTTGTGCTTTGGTTAAAAAAAGTATTTTTCTTTCTAGATTGAGCAAATATTTAAAAAGCATAAATATAAGTGAAAAATTCAAGAACATTTTTGAATAATGAGACTGTTAATAAATGTACAGATTTTTGACAGTTTTTATTATATTTTTAAAGAAATATAAAATAGGGCTGGAGAGATTGCTTAGCTGTTAAGGCATGTGCTTAAAAAGCAAAAAGACCTGAGTTCGATTCCCCAGTACCCACATAAGCCAGATGCATAAGGAGGTGCATATGTCTGGAGTTCTTTTGCAGTGGCTGGAGACCCTGGCGCGCCCATTCTCTCTCTGTGTCTGCCTTTCTCTCTCTCACTCTATCTCTCTCAAATAAATAGATAAAATATTTTAAACAGAAGTATAAAATAAATATTGTGTTCTACAAAGTAGCAGGAAAGATGGAGTTATTAAATATGTTCCATTGGATACATTATTAAGATGCATATAGATAGATGCTATATGTATATAAAATATTTGCTTAAGTATAACTTTCAGAATCTATTCATTTTTTTTAAATGGCACTTTTTTAGGGTAAGAAGGAAATATTGGCTCACTGCATAAAATCCAAATGACTAGGAAAGAATGAAACAGTTCAAAGACAGTAATTTAACCACTCAGAAAAAAGAAACCATATATAAATGTTATATATTATTAAGTAACATCTCTCATACTACATCCTTCATGAATTTGCAATATTATGATCAACTATTAGAATATCATCTAGTGTAATTTTTATTTCAAAATTTGTTTTTATTTGTTTCTGCAGAAAGAATGCTCCGAGTCACATTCATTACTCAATGCTTATGAAAGTCAGTTTCTGCTGTAAATTACTGTTTTAAATATTTATTTAATTATTTGTAAGTAGAGAGCTAGAGAGGCAGAGAGAGAGAGAGAGAAAGAGAGAGAGAGAGAAATAGAGAGGCAGAGAGGGAGAGAGGGAGTAAATACGGGTGCACCAGGGCCTCTAGCCACTGCACAGGAACTCCATGATGCATGAGCCACTTTGCGCATCTGGCTCATGTGAGTACAGAGGAACTGAACCTGGGTCCTTAGGCTCTTAAGGGAAGCACCTTAACTGCTGAACCATCTCTCTAGCCCAATTTTTAATGCCAGTGAAGAACTAACAATAATTACCAAAATATTTTTTCTTCTAATAAAACACAGTTAAGAAAACAGATCTCTTACCTTTATTTTCACAAGCCATCCACTGGATAGGTCCTCTGTCATAATTATGTTGACCAACTGAAAACGTGAATACACGGACCTGAAGGAATGTTTTAAAAATTGAGTAATATTCAATTGAACAACAAACAAAATAATTAAAACAGAAACAAGTAAAATAAAAGCAACTCCTACAATAAATGTATTATAGGAGAAACTGGGTCCAGTGAGTAATTGGGGAGAGCAGTAGAGGCAAGCCACATAACTGACTGTGAACATGAACTTCATCTGCCAAGCTGAAATTAGCACATGGGCATCCTACACCATAACTAGTCCTCATTAGATGAAACTGTATTCCGCAGATCCAACAATATCCCCCCTGTCCACCTGCTTAAACTACCTCACCTACATATCTAGTCTCTGCAACACTATCTCCCTATATCACAGTCATGGGGCAATGAGAGTGTAGACAAAAAATGCTAAAGGAAATTGAATGTATGGATGGTTTGGCTAGTTTCACAGCATGGGAATATCAAAGATATACACATGATTATGATGTTAGTTCTTCATTTACTAGAAATGATGGTTGACATAAAAATGTTAAGCTCCGGGCTTTTCCATGATTGATGTGAGTTGGCTTTTTTGAATTGACATATTCTAATTGTTTTATCTGTTTTGTGTTTTGCACATCATTCCAAAGCACCAGTCTTAAAGATGCATCACATTTGTTTCTTTTTTCTGATTGGTCTGGAACACAAAGATCACATTAGAACAATCTCTGACCCCCAAACATATACATCAAGGATGCTGTTATTTCGCTTGTCAGGGTTCATCTGAGCTACCTTGAGTCATCCAGGTTTGCCTTAGCTAGTGATGTAGGACAGGAGGTCATTTTGCAGATGCATCTGTGTTTGGTTTGTTACTTTGGGAGACAGGCCATGTTATGTAGTCTAGTCTGTCCTCAAATTGTTATCCTCCTGTCTCAACCTCCAGAGTGCTGGGATTTCAGGTCTTATGTCATGACACCTGGCATACAACCGTCTTTTGCTCATGTTCAAGTGGTAAGGATAAATCACTCTATCTTTCAGGTGCTGTGAACACACTCCCCCCCTTCCACAGCATAGGGGTTTCATTTTCCTTTATATCTTCAATTAGAAATTCCACTATTATGTTTCTACTTCTATAGTTGAGCCTAGTCCTAATGAAAATATTTTTATTAGTAGGTTGATCATCCTACCTAATAATTCAATTTAAGTACCATACTTTAAGCAGCCTACACATAAGTTCAGGGCAGGGAAAACTCCCAGATGCTTCAGAAAGCATATGGGGATGTCTTTTATAACTGACATACACAGGCATTTCAAAAATAAAGAACAGCCTCACCTATTTCTTCCTGCTACTCCAACAGTGTTATGTAAAGTGTTTACATAAGATATATGGAAACATATCAGCATGAAGACTTAAGTGACAAAGTGAATTATGTCTATGTCTCTGAAAAGCAACCATTTCTAATCACATACAGTCTATATGCAGACCTACACCATGTGATTATTTTGACTGATGTTATCATTCAAAAATTCCAATTAAATATTTAACTTTAAAAGGAAAATAGTAAGAAAAAAGATTTAATGCCTTGTTTTATTATAAAAGTTTTGCCTAACTGCTATGTGTTTGCCTAAATGGAGCCTCTAGAAGTTGTCAGAATTCAGGAATTTAGGATCAGAGGTGGATCCAGAGGGGATACATTCTGTCACACTTACTTACCATTTAAAACATGCTAATTTTTTGTCTCATTTTTTTTCTCATTTCGACCTTTGATTTAAGTGTTACCACATTAACTGGTTGGATCTCTTGCCTCATATCAATGTCTAATTTGTTCCATTTTTCTTTCCTTCTTGTTTGCCTTGCTGCAGACATTTATTATCATGACAGTTTTCTGTTACTAAAATCTCAAGACGAAAAAATGCAACTTTTTCATAATTTATCTAATTAGCTGATCTGGTCATCACGGTCCTTTCAAAATCTAAATAAATTCACGATGTTTATTTTTATATGAGTTTTATGGAGGTACATATAATAGACATTTTTCAATCATAAGTGATAAGAATCATCTTAGAATTTTTGGAAATTTTATAAGCATATACTTTTCTGGGGACAGGATCAAGTCACTCAAAGCTTACATCTGATGCAGGGCCTTAACATACATTCCTGATACCATAATTAAATATAAAAATAAAATAATTTCATTTTCTCGTATTTTGAGTCTGTGGAATTTGTCTTTGCTATTTATAATTTTCTTAATTCGATAGGAATACTTTAAAACTCCCTATTTTCAAAACATTAGCATCACACATTTTATAGTGCACACAGGGAGGGAATTGGTACAAGTCAAAGGAATCTGGACACTGCATCCCATCTCCTCTTCTATGCTGCATTACTGCCACCCTGTGGCTAGTCAATGAACTAAGTAAAACGTCAACACACACTTCCCAGTGGAAATGACTACTAGTCCCACCTCTTCAGATGTTTTTCATGTTTTAAATTTGCACTATTTCTTGAAAAAAAAATACTATGGTTCCTTGAAATATTCACAATTTAAAATTTACTCTAAATTATATTTCCAAGATATATATTAGCATTACTGTTAGTGAATTTGTAGAATTCTATAAAAACAAAACCAAGTAACTCAGCACTCGAAAACAGTAAGCAAAAGGCTTCATTCTGAACTCTGGAGCAAATTCATCACTTTATATTATAGCTATAGTGTGTCAAATTCAGATTTTCGTGGAGGACGAAATCCTTTGTTCATGCCTGCCTGCATGTTCCTGCATGTAGTTGGTAGATTCATGATTCATGTAACATATCCACAAGGGAAATTTTCCCAATGCAATGTTTCTAGTGGTCAGTTAAACATTCTTCAACTAAAATCTGTGAATGTGAGAACACGCTTATCTAAAAATGGTTACTTCTTTATAAGTTGCATCATAGGGACACATTTGAGACACACATAGTCACAAAAGGCTTTAAAAAATAATTTTCATAATGCTTGGGTCCAACCTTCAACAGAAACAATGTGGGAAAATAACACTGAATTAATAGCAGATATGGATAAACCAGTTCCAAGATTGTGTAACTGAATATCAACTGTAATGGCTTACACATAAGTGAAAATATGCTAAATTAGAAAACAGTGAGTAGGCAAATGAGTAGTAAATTTGCAGATAGCTTTGTTGTCGTGACATAGAAATCAAGACTCAAGCCAAAAGTAGGCTAGCTATATATGTCTTAGATCTTGGGCTGTTCCATTTTCCTTCTCAGGAAAAAAATCTGACCTCTGACCTCTTTATACTGTGCAGGCATACTCTTTGGTACTTATTCTACATGTATTATGTGTTGCATTATTCCTACAGAAGACAAAAGCTTCTTTTAAATCTTGACTCATGCTTAGATGCATAAGAATTTTGTATTAAAGTCACAGTAATTTGGGTGCAGATTTAAGAAAGTTAGAAAAAACTAAAATCAGTCTTTTTCATATAGAAATTTATGTAATTTGCCTCCAGTTACCTAAAAACCTATTTTCCTATGAATGTAACATTGTAATTTCCATAATTCAAAGTTGATGACAAACCTGGCCTATTTGATTCAACAAAATTGTCACTTAACAGAAAATTTTGTTATAGAAAATATATTCCTGAGATCTGTGGTTGAGTCCTTTCATGGCATGTGTGAGACCATGATTTAAATATCCACTATGCAAAAATGAATACATAAAAATAAAATAAAATACTAATTTGTTCCTTGCACACCATTGGTTTATAATTATATGCAACAACTCTCATCACTTCTGCTGACCCATTATTTCTTCATCTTGTTTGTTCAAGACTAAAATAGTTTTCTTCCATTAAGAGTTTTCCAAACCAACAAGATCTGTCTTTTTAATGGCCATAGGAATCTGTTTCCCAGAAAAACTCTGTTACTGGAAACTGTCACCTCGACAATTATCAGTTACCCAGAGTTCAAGTTTAATTTACAATAGGCAAGTCTCCAAAGAATAATGGAAATGAGTCTATGAAGAGAGGAAGCCAATAAAACTAAAATAAAAACCTCATCTGTGGAAACATGCTGGAAATATGATGTCAGAGATGGTTTTATTAATCTACTTTGTGTACTGAAACTTTTGGTATCAGGCCTATCAAAATACTGGGCTGGACTGAGTCCTTTAGGAGGAAGTTCTCTAGTGTTTCTATAACTCAAACACATACTTGAACCCAGAGCATTTGAATAACCCTACATTATTAGTTATACAGTATCATGCAATAAGTGACCAAATCCATTTTCACACTTGATTTATTTTATAACACCCAAAGATCTGAAAGGTGCTTGCAGCCTGCAAAGTTTTGATAATCCATCATGGCTGCAGCTTGGTTATAACTGAATAGATGGAAGGAGCCTCTCCCTTGGGGACAAAGTCATGCTGAGTCGAGGCTCCAGGAAGGCAAAGGATGATCACAGCCGCAAGGCTGGAGGAAGAAAAACAGACAGATGACAAGCTAGGCACATTCTCTATTAGCTTTTCAAATTTAGGCTATGGATGATTTAAAATCTTGATTCTACCATTTAGATGTTGACTGTCAACATGTTATTAAATCATTTATCTTTCTTACTTCCACAGTGGGATAAAGATGGCACTTTTATCATGTGACTATTCCAATTATGAACAAAATCCTAAATGTAAAGCCATTATGCCATGGAAATGATAAGACCCACAAGTATTGGCCATGGTAATAAAAACACAATGACTACAACATGATCATAAAAGATGAGCTCCCAGAATTCAATGAGGGACCATTTTACATAATGGGTCATTAGCCTTTTGTGCCTCAAGAAGAACTTCAAATGACCCACAATCACACTAAGTGAGCAAATTTGTTTCACTTTATTCCACAGCACACTTGCAATGCTAAGGAGCAAATGTTATTTTCACATTTGTGTCTACATGGGGTATATCTATTGACATGTCCGAGATTTCCCAGAGGCAGCAACTTAATTGATGTCTGTTTAATCTGTTCAAATAAATATCATAAAGCAATTGTTCAAAAAGGAAAACTATATGCAGTTGTCACATATCTTTTACATGTATGATCATAAAGAATCAACCTGATTCTTCACTTACTTACCTTGTAACTATAGTGATCTCTACACTCACTGAACATTAGAATGAATCACGTTCCCATTTGCAGATTGTAAGAAAGAAATTTCAGGTTTCTTTTTTCTGTGACTGCACTTATTGTATTTGGTTAAGGAACAATCAGCCATGTGCACATTGCATTGCTAAGCAATCTGTAGTTCTTCAGAGAGTATTATCAGCTCAGTCAGAATTTAAACCACACATTGATTTATTTCAGGTGTTTTTCTCGAGTAATGCCAAATACTTTACTAACACTAATGATGAGATTTAAAAATAACTTTGTATATTAAACAGTTCAGATGAGAAGTACCATTAAGACAATCATGTGCAAACTCAAGAACTCCAGGATTTAAAGTGATGTATGCAGGAGTGAAACCTCTACTGATTTCACTACACTTCCAAAGAAAAATAATAATTATTGATTGAACAATATCTACTTAGAAGAACAAAGCTACAATTTTTTTTCAAATGCTGTGACTTTGTTGTGGTTTACTGTGGGTACATATCAGTAGAGGGACAAGATATCTGCAAATACTGAGGCACTATGGGGAGTCAAGCATAGTGCTTGCTGTCTGCGAAGAATTTGTTAGTAGCTTTACCAATTTCTACTTCATGGGGTTTAGACAAGAAGAGGAAAGTCAACCAATCATTAAATATGATAATCTGGGGAATGAAAGCCAAGATGAAAAAAAAATGCTGTAACAGAGTCCTAAAGGTTATGTTTGGGCAAAAGGGACCAATTTCAAGAGGTTCAGCACAGAGCCCCTCTGGGGAACAACGCTGCAGGCACAGTTCTCAATCCAAGCTGGCATGGAAATAGGGGGAATTACCTTTCCTGGTGCACCAGTTTTAACACTGATGATTAGCAATTCCAAGTATATATGGTACAATTATAATTTCAAGTATACGTTGTGCATTCTAAAGTTCATGTGCTATGTTATAGTGCTTAAAGTGATAACTTTATTTTTATGAGGTTTGTATAGACAGTAAATAAAGGACTGTATAGAATGCAACACTATGACTTTACTCAAACCTGAAAAAAAATGAATATGATAAAAATTTTCTTCATGTAGAAAATGAACTGTCATTAATAATTTCATTCTAATAGTATTCTATTATTTACTTGGAGATAGACAGACAAAGACACACAGATATACACATATATACATCCATGCATAAAACATGCCTTCTAAATAGATAATCTCTCAATAGAGAGGCCCAAGTACTGCTTGGTTTCAGCAATATATAACTCTAGCATGAACAGTATATTTGGGCTTTATAAGTCAAGGTATAGCTCTTATTTCAATGTTGAAATCTTAGAAAAGGTTAAAATTATCTGAAAGAACCATTTTAAGAAGCAATGCAATTGTTAAATGGCATTAAATATTTTGTTTATTTCCATTCATTATCAATGCTTACAATCACTGACAAAGGCTGCCTATTTGTCAGGTGGAGAAGCCAGGCACAGAATCAGAAAAAAATGCAAATGATTCTTTCCTAAGAATATTTCCCTAACATTGGTTGAAAAAATGGCTATGATCACTCAAACGATATTTTTTTAAAAACCCAAAATATAAAAACAATAACCAGGCAGACATTTATGCCTTCTTTTAGAATTATAGACAGCAAACTTTGTGTTTCTACTTGAGATCTAATGGCAATATAGGAAAGACTTGGCAATTATATTTAAAATATTTTGAAATTTCCATTTTATTCCATTGCCCTCTTGTTTTTTTTAATTCTTAAGAATGAGTGAAGAACCAGAGACCATTTCTCACTGTCTAGACACTCTTTATTATGTACTGCTAAGCAACCCCTCTGCTGTCCTACAGAAAATCAAATTTATTTAATTCTGCTAGACCTGGGAATTATCTTTCAACTGTGTGTCTGGTTTCACTTTCCTTTATTCATTTGTTTCTTCTCTGTGATGGAGTTCATTTTAGTTTTGGCACCATCTTTAAGGAGGTCTGTGCACAAGGGTGAGCCCTAAGGACTAGTAAGCTTCAGGTAAAGATTAGAAAGTGAATGCGTTTTAATTTGGAACAGCTGTGTGATCAGATTAACAGGGATTCGGTTTTAAAGCTCTACCTATCTCTAATCAGTTAGATTAATTCCCAAGAGTAGTACATTCCACAAAAGAACCCAAACATTGTGTTCTAAGTCTCAAGCCTTTTAGCTTCACTAAATTGTGCCTTGTATCTACAGACACATTCGTTTTCTGTCCACATATACCTCATCACACCTATGTGGATTTCTTTCAATGATTTTTGATTCATCCAGATGGAAAATGAATGCAACAAAGCATTCATTGACAACATGAAAGGCACAAGTGGTTTGGAGGGAAAAGTAGGAGTAAGAAAATAGCTTTCAGGTTCTTTTTTCAGTCCACAAGTATTAAGACCTTGTTATTTTTAGTGATTTTCAATTTATGTTTGATTGTGGTAAAAAGTCAACATGATATCTATTCCTTTCACATATTATTGTTAATATGTTTATTTACTTATTTTAAAGAGAAAGATAGGGAGACAGAATCAGGAGAAAGAAAGAAACAAAGAGAGGGAGAGAGAGAGAGAGAGAGAGAGAGAGAGAGAGAGAGAGAGAGAGAGAGAGAGAGAGAGAGAGAGAGAGAAAGCATGCCAGGATCTCTTGTCACTGCAAACAAAATCCAGATGCATGCCTCACTTACTTGGGTACTGGGGAATCAAACCTGAGCCACCAAGCTTTACAAACAAGTGCCTTTAATTGCTTAGCCATCTTTCCAGCATACCATTAACATAATTTAAGTAGATTATACATTAGTTTAATTACAATTACAGTAATGTACGGCAGTTCTCTGAAGTCTGTCTTGCAAAACTGAAAGTTAGTTTGTGACCATTGGTCAGTAAGACCTCATTACTTTTTCCCCAGCCCTTGGCAACTGTGATTCTATGTATGTGACCATTTAGATTCCTCTAAGTGGAAATATACAATATTTTCTTGTGTGTGTTAATATTTAACTTCATCAAGCATGATGTTTTCGAGTACATATTGTCACATACTACAGGGCTTCCTTCTTTGTTAAATTTAACTAGTATGTCCTAATATATTCATGGCATTTTTTTTTACCTATTTGCCAGTGACTAATTAGACTGTTTTCATATCCATGATATTTTGAGTAGTGCTGCAGTAAGCATGGAAATATTTTTGTAAATCTTAACTTCAGCTTTTAGATAAACACTAACAAGAAGTTGGATTGCTGGATCCTATGTTATTTCCATTTTTAACTCTTACGGTTTTTTTTTTGGGGGGGGGGTTCTTGTTACATTAGATGCACCACTTTCTACTCCTGTGAGTAGTGTACAAGTTTCCTATATCACCAAATCTTTTCCAACATTTTTCCTTTTTTTGATAACAGCTTTCCCTTACAGGTGTGAAGTAAGGGTTTGATTTTTATTTCTCTGATAACACAGTCATTGAGAAGTTTTCAAATGTGCCATTTTGTAACTTGACTATCTTTTATGAAAAAATATACGACTTAAAGTTCTTAGCACATTCATGCATGGGAGAGTGTTATAAAATGTGTATAAAATGTGCATGTTTGAGTATGTGTGGGTACATGTGTGTGGATATGCATGCATGTGTGCAAATTTGTGTATATGTGGGTACATGTGTGTGTGGATATACATGCATGTGTGCATGTGTGGGTGCATGTGTGTGTGTGGATATGCATGCATGTGGTCATTTTTGTGTATGTGTGGGTACATGTGTGTGTATGGATATGCATGCATGTGTGCATGTATGTGTTTTTTGTGTAAGTGCAGTCCACAGCACAACCTCTGGTGTCATACTCTAGGCAGGATCTCTCATTGGCCTGAAGCCCACCAGTCAGGCTAGAATGGATGGCCAGAGGAATTGAAGGATCCTTGTGGTTTTTTTTTTTTTATCAGTTCTGGGTTATTGGTGTATGCCACCATGGCCTGCATTTTATGTGGGTACTGGGGATCAAGCTCAGCTCCTCTTGTCTTCATGACAATCACCATCTATATTGTCTCCCTATACCACATTAGTGCTGTGGTGGTTTCAATGCCAAATGCCCCCTACAACCCAAGCATTTGTGATTAAGTGTCTCTCAGCTGGCGGAAACCTTGGGAGGTGGAGCCTTGCTGGAGGAGGTGTGTTGTTGGGAATGAATCTTAGTAGATTAGTCCAGCCCTACTGCGTGCTGAGCACTGGCTCAATGTGCTATTTCCTTCCTTCTTCGTGTGGAGAGGTGACACTCCACCATGCATTTTCCAACCTGATGGAATCTCCTCTTGACACTGTTGGCCTGAAATAAATGCTTTCCTCCCATAGGGTGTTCCTAGCAATGAGAACATAAAAAGTGCTATAGAACACTGGTGCTGGAAGTGGGATTAATGGCCATCATAAACATGACCATGTGTTTTTGTTCTTTTGGAACTAGTTTGTGAGAGAAAAATGGAAGGATTTGGAATTCTGGATTAGAAAAGGCTTGAGGTGCTTTAACCTGAGTTTGATGGGCCATTCAGTGAGGGGTTGAGAGACCTAAAGGCAGAGAGAAGTGTGGACTGTGAAGACTGAGCTTAGGAGTGTTCAGACTGCAATAGAAGCTGGTTGTGTTCTGCCCATGTCCTAAGGAGTTGAGAAGAGCTGAATCTACACACAATGGACTAGTGTATTTGGCAGATTTCCTTCCTGCTTTGTGTGGAGATGGGATGGCCCAAATGCTCCACCATGCTTTCCTCACCCTGATGAAATCTTCCCTCAAAATCCTAACTCAAATCCTTCCCCTCACCCCACAAACTAAGTCTGGCCACGTGTTTTGTCTCAGCAAAGAGAACATAACTGCTACAAGTGAATTTCTTTTCAAGGGGGTTTTTGATTTAAGCTTTTGGTTTTGTCCTGCTCCTGAGTTGTGGAGATTTCTCATATTTGTTGTATATTAATCCCTTATGAGACACAGGCTTTGCAAATATTTTCTCTCAGTCTGTGGTTGCCTTTGACTCGGTTGATTGTTTTCTTGGCTTTGCACAGGCATTGCAGAACTGGGTACATTCTCACTTGTTATTTTTTTGGTTTTGTTTCAGGTAGTTTTTGTCAAATTTATGAAATCATTGTATTACTTTCAGACTTCGCATTCATAACCAATATACATCTTGAATATATTTTCAATTGATTTTGTGCATCAGTCCACTTCCATTGTTCTTCCTGTGAATTTCTAGTTTCCCTAGAATTTGCAACACAGGATATCCTCTCCCCTTGTTCATTCACGCACTGCTCTTGAAGATCACTAGACACATACACAGAAACTTGTGGGCTCTCTGTCCTGTTCCATTGGTAGGAATATCTCTTTTTAAGGCAATTTCATTGTTTGGATCATTGTGATATTAGGAAGTTTGACAATTCTAACTTTTTCTTTCATCTAAGACAAAGCTGTACATACATTCCTAAAACTCATATAATAAAATCCACTTGAGAAACTGATTAACCACATTTTCAAAATGGTGAAAAATCCTGTTTGAAAGAAATTAAAAGCAAGGAGGGGTCATGTACAACCCTAATCCCAGGTATTTAGGAAACTGAAGCAAGAGTAATTTTTTTCTCAGATAAATGGGCTATAAAGCTCCTAAAAAGGTTTCAAAAAGTGTTCCAAAATGTGTGTTTGTGTGTGTGTGTGTGTGTGTGTGTGTGTGTGTGTGTGTTATTTTGGAGGTAGTGTGTAACTAGACCAGGCTGGACTGGAACTCACTCTTTAATCCCAGGCTGGTATAGAACTCATAGCAATCCTTCTACCTTTGCCTCTGAGTGCTGGGATTAATGGTGTAAATCAACACACATGGCTCCAAAATGTTATTTTGAAACGCAAGATATCCATTATAATTTTTCATTATTTTCTAAAATGAATACTTGACACTTTAGGAAAATAGGTGGGAATCATTGTTTTATTATAAACCATGGAGAGTCAGTAAGAAAATGGAAGGAAATGGGTGGTAGGACTCGGGGACATTGGATACAGTTTCCACAGACACTAATAATTTTATAGGGTGAACAGGTTCTGTTAATCCCACTTGCTATACGAATGCTCTCTTGCAGTGCATTAAAGACTGAAATAAATACGTTTCACTTACAAAGACTGACTGGGGTAGTTTGAATGTGACAGGTTGAATGCATGAGTCACTACAGTCAGGTGTTTTATTAAAATTGAGCTTGCAACCTGAGCACCTAGAAGGCAGATCCCTGCTACAGAAGCATGTCCATGAGGGCAGGTTTGCATCCAGCCCAACTAGATGCTGGAGAGCACTTGGTGCTTTCTCTGAAGGTGGTGTGGTGCTGGCTTTGGGTGATGTCTCTATACTTAGATTTATCAAAATAAGCCAGCTTCTCCCTCCTCTGAGGGTGCTCCCCTGGAAACTGTAGACCTGATATAAACCTTTTTCCTCATATAAGCTCTTTTTCATTGGGTGTTTGTCCACCAATGTGATGCTGAGTGCAATGCTGACTTTCACGACTTTTGTTTAAAAAGCAGTTCTTAAATCTTTGCTTGAATGGAATTCATTTTCAAGTAACATATGTCAGCCTGCTACTGTAAATTGATTTTTTTAGAAGTGTAAAATTATCTATAGAGACTTTATGGAGAATTTGAATCTTCAATGACAAAATTATATAAAATTTTATTCCAGAAAAGCTTACTTTTCCCATTTTTCAAATTCATCTCTTTCATTATTTTCTTATTTATAATATATTTAAGAGTCAACTAGGACCCATAAATAACAATTTTCCTATAATATTTTTTTAAATATTTATTTTATTTATTTATGAGGGAGGGAGGAAGAGAGAGAGAGAGAAAGAGAGAGAGAGGAGGGAGGGAAGGAGAGAGAGAGAGAGAGAGAGAGAGAGAGAGAGAGAGAGAGAGAGAGAGAGAATGGGCACGCCAGGGCCTCCATCCACTGCAAATGCACTCCAGACACACATGCGTCCTCTGGTGCATCTGGCTTTTATATGGGCACTGGGGACTCGAACTCAGGTCCTTCTGCATTGCAGGCAAACACCTTAACTGCTAAGCCATCTCTTCAGCCCTTTCCTATAATATTATTAAGAATGTATTTATGTATCTATGGCTAAAATGACTTTATAGTTGAGACTATTATTTTATAAAAAATAACTTTACCACAGAAACTGATTTTCATAAATAGATGTTGATAAATAAAATAAAGACTTTGAAAGCCATCTACATGTTAAAATTAAATTATTATAAAATTACACTCACCTTTTTGTCTTTATTGTACTTGGTAAATATCTCCTGGGCTCTCTCTTCACCACCATCCGTGAATAACATGATAATCTTATTGCAGTTGGCTCTGGAAACATTATACTGTTAAAATAACATGTGCACATCATTCATGGTGAAAGACAGGGACAGTAACAGTGTGAATCTGGCACATACATATGGCACATAATGAGCAGAATGCTCAGTCATCTATTCTGAGAATTGGTTCCTGAAACAGACAAGCCCTCTCCTCATTGTGCAGATGGTCAAACCATATCACTTTCGGGCCTTTAATCAAATGTCACCATATCAGAGACCTTTATAGATCCACATTTTAAAATTGTAATATTCTACATACATTACATTTTTAATCCTAAAATTTTATATCCATCTAGATGAATTCTGCATTAAAAAATTAGCTACTCCTGAGAGAATACAGGCCCCCTAACAGCCAGAAACTTCCTTCTTTGTTCAGTGATGTTTTTGTACCTTGTATCTTCAACAGTGCCTAGCACATAATCTCCTAACAATTGATTAATAAGTAGATTTTGAGTGAATGGGTATGCTGATTTCATACCTCCATAATTTCATAGCAGAAATAAATGTGTTAAATTTGAATGGTTCATATTTATGCATGCCAATATTCAATCCATTTCCAAACAACTATTCTATCTTCCCTCCTCAGTCATCCTACTTTATTTTCTCCATTTCCAAGATGACAAAATCCTAACTGACTTCCTCATGCACAATGCACTTTTGTGCTGTTGGAAAGGCTCAGCTCTACGTCTTGAACATCCTCCTGTCCTGTCTGGCCTCTGATCTGGAAAGACTTATTCTAATGAGAAATGCCATTAGACTTTTAGGTCTTACAAAGAGTAGAGCATAGAAGCATGACTTGGCACCAAAGGCCATCAATATGCAGTTAACCCAGAGACTGGCCTTCTTCCAGACAGCAAGTCACGGTAGCTTTATTACTATTTTGTGATGTATTTGCTGAAATGCTAGAAAAAGTAAATTATAGTGATTTTTAAATGCTCACCTTCTTCACGAATATCACATTTCTACCTCAGTGCTTAACATATAATTTTAAATTTTCTAATAGCCTCCCTAAGCAGAGTAATAAGAAGTATTTGCAATTAATTCCAATGATACATTTCATTTAACCTCCAAAATGTTATCATTTCAACATAAAATGACAATAAAATTAATAAGATCATTTTCTACTATTAATGCCTCTAAACACCTCTGTGTTTTATACTTCCACCCTGACTCAATTAAAAATAATGAACCTTCCAAGTGCTCAGGACACATTGTGGATACCAGACCTACTGCTGATGTGACTGAATATATATTCTTCTTTAGTGTTCAAGCTTAGTGAGGGTCCATACCCATCTTATTCTACAGATAATGTAAAGCCCATATTCTAATAAAAAATTATTTGCAGACAAGTTTTTGTTCTATTAGTAACAAGGTCCTGATAAATATAATCTCACTTCATTGACTTGCCCATTAGGATATTGGCTAGAATAGCTTTTAATGAAGCATGATGGAAACACAAGAATCAATTAACACATGTGTCATTTCATGCCTGGCTTTTAGCTGTGAAGATAGCCTGTCTGAATTTTTGACTATGAAAAACAATGCTATATTAGAATATGTTTGTTTAAAAAATCTCTTAGCTCACATGAAGCTCTTGTTGATGAGTTGTCATTTTCAGGTTTGAAAGAGTATGAAACAGACCAAATGAAATGTACCTAAAGGACAATTTTGTAATAGTGAAAAAGTAAGTAAAGTTTTATTATATTGCATGAATTCATTGTGTGATGAAAATATTATTTTGATTGAATGTGTCAGTATAAATTAGCACATCAGATATTGCTGATGATGTATGTTATCTGTTGAAATAAAACTACAGTGACTGAGAAGTCACTGCTAGCACATACAAAAATCAGAGAATATGGGAAACAATGAGAAATGTTTTTCTTTCACTGTGACTCCAAACAGTAGCTTTTCTCAGAATTTGTGGCAGAGGAATATAGTTTTCAGTGGCTTGCCATTATTTTAGGAATCATAAACCACCAAAATAAATATAACCATTTTTTAACAAATTAAGCACACAATATTTCCAGAAAATTGCAAATAGTAGTGTTTGTAATGGAACATGCTTTGTATTAGAACATGTTTGTATTAGAACATGTTTGGTCAGCTGTGTCCCTGTGTGGCTGGCACATAGCACAGCTTCTGTTATGTCTGTATTCAGCATGATTTTCTTTGAAAATGTATCTCCATATCGTTAGCAGTATAATATGAAATGCTACCTAGGGACTAGTAAACATCTTAATTTAAAATTTACTATGGTTTATTAGAATAACAACAAAGCCCCCAGTGAATGGAAAGTCCAGAAGTATGTGAAAGAAGTTAATAACATATGCTTCAACTGTGAGTAAGACGTCCATTATATTTAAGGGAATCATTAAAAGTTTTAATACATATAGGATACACAGAAGGCAGACATCCGAGGCTAAGAGAATAACTTATATGTTAAAAATCATTTACATAGCCAGGTACAGTGACCCACAGCTTTTATCCCAGCACTCGGGAGGCAGAGGTAGGAGGATTGCAGTGAGTTCAAGGCCAGCCTGAGACTACATAGTGAATTCCAGGTCAGCCTGGGCTAGAGCAAGACCCTACCTCGAAATCATTTACCATGGTGGGATCAGCAGTACGAAAAGCTGAAAGGAGCCAAATCATGTTTAATCAAGAGCTGGTGGTGAAGCTGGGCGTTGACATGGTCTCTCTGGTGAGGCTGCTTCTGAAGTCACATGTCAAGTATGAGAGTTTCAATCTCTCTGCTATCTATCCATAGTCTACTTATTGTATTAAACAGCATTTTCAAGGAAATGCCCTCCCATTCTGAATCTCCTTCTCCTAAGCCTCACATCACCTCTGTGCTACTTCAGCAAACATAATGATGACTTCCTTTTAATGTCCACAATCATAGCCTTAGCTCTAAGTTTGAAAATTATGAGGGACTAAAGTATTGAGTGTATGGAAAAATGAATGAATTAATGAATCTTATATCTCAAAAACTGTTTAGAAGATTCACTCAGGGACCAGCCAAGCCAGGTTTTCAGATAAGATCAAATTTAAAAGTTTATTTATTGCAGTAACAGCACATATTGGTAGGAGTTAGTTGATGGTAACAGTTAAGCATGAATAATTAACTGTACCAATAATGACCATAAATCCAACATCAAGTTGCCAACCAACACCCACTTCTCTATGTGCTGACTTCCAAGTGTGATCCTATCCATATCACCTGATGTACCTGTTGGGAAAACTGGCACTGGAGGAGGGGAGCAAGGTATAGAAAGAGCTGAGGCTCACACTATCAACCACTGGAATTCTGATCCATGGGACATACAAAACTCAAGTACAACACCTGCCTGTGTTCTTCAAAGAAGAATGGAAGATACAGCCTGAAGTCCTCGTCCACAGTGTAAGATACATACTATGTAACCAACAACAGAATTCATGGCCTAAAGTCCTGGTCCACAGTGGAAGACACATGCTATGGTGTGGGAAGTAACAAGGCAACGCAGGTTTCAGCTGATGAACAGAGAGCTCCTCACTGAGAAGGAATTCCTAATCTGGGACTCTCTTCCTGTTCACCCTTTTACACTTTTTCTCCATTTAGAACTTAAAGAACCAACTAGATATTTGAAACTTAAATATTTCTAGTAATTAAAAAGTATCCAAATAAATATTGAAAGAGTAATGGACAAAAACGGCATTCTGTGCATGTTAACTACACTCCATAAACATTTAAAAAAATTAAATCATCATTAGCATATAAATGACTTTTGCCTAAATTCATATTTAATTCTCTTTAAAACTAAAAAAAGATACACATAGACTTTTTAAAATAGCACTCATTAATTATACAAAGTAATGAGTTTTACAATGGGATTTTCATACATGTATATTACATATTTTGATCATATTCATCTCCCACACTATCCTACGTTAAAAAGTATATTTGAGATTCTTATTAATGTTGTTCAGGCTAGCCTCAAGCTTGGGATCCTCCTGTCTCAGCCTCCTTTGCACTGGTATTACAGACATGTGTCATTACATGTAGTTTCTATTGGTAGACTTTTAAAGGAAATTTTATGTTTACAGAAAAATTGAGCAGGAGGTTCTGCATCCCTTCTCTCTCTCTCTCTCTCTCTCTCTCTCTCTCTCTCTCTCTCTCTCTCTCTCTCTCTCTCTCTCTCTCTCTCTCCTCCATCCCAGATTCTCCTATTATTAACCTCTTCCTCTAGTGTGGTACATTGCCCGCTACTAGTTAATCAACTATCAAGAGAAAAAAAGTGTTCCAAAAATCACTCTTGTAATTTTTGAAATGTAGATTTAAAAATGAAAATACTTCAAAGATTTCTACAGTCTGGACATAGCCATGGAATGTGACCATCTGGTATGTCTGCTTTCTAAATCGCTTGAAAATCGTGCTGCTGCCTAAGCCTGGGGCATAGCAACTCTCAAGATGCTGAAATTCTGATGAAATTCAATCACAGAAGAAAAAGGCACTTTGCTGATACGTACGTTAAGCAGCTGTTCGAAAGCAAAACTAAAGCCTTTCTTGTAGTCTGTTATTCCTTTTGCTGTGATGTTATTCACTGCATCTTTCAACACCTTCTTATTTCTTACATTTGCTTGGACAAGGTGCTGAAAACAGCTGACGTCCCGTGCATTGCTGTTGAACTGCAAACGATAGAAAGAGAACATATAAATGAACATCAAAATCAAGCGTGCACTTTCATTGGGTTTGGGGTTTGGGCATGCCAACCCTAGTGTGTTGCTTTCCTTCGAACAGGAGAAATGAGAGTGCAGGTAACAGAAGGGTGCTCGGGACAAAGGGGCATTGTCCTCCCACCCCCATTTCTCATTGTAACCCTGAGGTACATTTTTCTAGTCCAGGGATGTAATTTTGCTTGTTTATTAATCTGAGATTTGACAAAATGAAGAATAATAAATTATGTTCATAATTTAAAATGATATGCTTGCTCAGCATGCAGAGAGAAGGTAGCATTTCCAAGTATCTAAGTATCTCTCATCTAAAAAGGCTGGATGAGAACACTGAAGAGGGCCTTCAGGGGAATGGGAGTAGGGAGAAGAAACATAAGAGTGTTTATATATATGAGAGAGAGAGAGAGAGAGAGAGAGAGAGAGAGAGAGAGAGAGAGAGAGAGAGAGAGAGAGAATGAGAATGAGAGTGGGCACGCCAGGGCCTCCAGCCACTGCAAAAGAACTGAAGGTGCAAGTGCTACCTTATGCATCTTCATTTACATGAATTCTGGGGAATCAAACTCCAGTTCATAGGCTTTGCAGGCAATTGTCTTAACCACTGATCCATCTCTTCAGCCCCCCCCAATATACAATATTTTGATACAGTAAAGTTCACAATTAGTAATAAAAAAGTGTCTACAGGCATATCTGAAAGACATTGCAAGTTCAAGTCTCGAGCACCACAATGAAGCAAAGTCACAATAAAGAGAATCACACAAATTTTTAAGTTGTTCAGCCCAAATAAAGTTATATTTTATCATAAAAAGGAAAGGCTTGGTATATAAACATTGTAGAATGAATATTCCCTAATTTTTAAATTTAATTGTAAAGTCTTTCTAAGTGAAGCAGCCCCAAAAAGCAATTTGAAAAAAAAAAAATGAACATGCAGACTTTTTGAAATATCACTCAACAGATTTTATATATATATAGTGGAGCTAGACCATGTGGGGTACACATAACAAAGCAAGATGCAGGCAAGCAATCATTGCAGACGGGTGTGGGTTTGAGTGAGTAGGCGCTGAGTACGAGGGCATCTGGAGTTCAATTGCAGTGGCAGGAGACCCTAGCATACCTGTACCCATACTCACTCTCTCTGTGTCTGCCTCTTTCTCAAATAAGTTAATAACAAAATATTTATTTATTATTATTTAAAAATAATTATCACCAAAGTTTTATCAATTTTCTGGAAATATTCACATCATACATTAGGCATTTCCAAAAGAATGTTAATAATGATACTCCTGAAATACTATCCAGGATAATAAGATGAAAGGAATTGTCGTATTATTCATTAATTCTGTAATTTGAAAAGGATCCTGAGGGCATTGTACTATCACATGAGAAAATGAGAATAATAAATGTCCTTGCTAGAAGGGACTGGGCAAATAAAAAACCAAAGGGGTTCTCAAATCAAATACATAATCCATTGAGTTTAACAAATGTGTTACAAGTGATTACATATTCATATAAATGCAGTGTGACCTTTTTTCTTTTTTTATTTATTCATTTTCAAGCAGAGATTTTATATATATATATATATATATATATATATATATATATATATATATATAGAGAGAGAGAGAGAGAGAGAGAGAGAGAGAGAGAGCACAGGGCCACCACCTTGTGGGTCTGGCTTATGTGGGTCCTGAGGGATTGAACTCTGGGCCTTAGGCACTGGAAGCAAGTGCCTTAACCGCTGAGCCATCTCTCCAGCCCAAATGTGACCTTTTTTCTGATAATCAGTAAAGATCAACATTGGTCAATTAAGCAAATATTTTCTAGTAGTCAAGAATCATAACACTTGATAATATTGTTCTGTGAGATATGAAAAAAATTATGAGAGTATAACAAACACATGAGTACCTGGTATTTGTAATCAAACACTTGTGTGTTCTATGAGATGAATTTAACACATATTCCAAAAAGAGTAATCACTCTTTATTTGCAAATGGCCTACAATATAGACATGATATTTATCCTTATTTGATCCTGTGAGAGTTTAGGAGTGAGACCCCACACAATGTTGCCAAGCTCCTCCTTAACCCCTCCCCAGTCAGAGCTTTGCCTTGCCTCTTATTGGATCAAAATGGATATTGTTAATTCTTGTTTCTTAAACATATATGTACTTCTTCTGGTGCTTTTATTTTCTTAAACATTTACTTTCTGATGCCTTTTTTCCAAATTCCATACCCCAGTACCCTAACAGCAGTTAAGGTTATTTCTTCGAGGGGGGATTGTGGTGGGTCAGGCATCTGCAGAGACAACCCCTCCCATTGAGTGGGAGGTGTCTAGCTGCAGCTACAACCTAGGGGCTAAAACTGACTGATCAGGTATGAACCAATCAGCTGTCTCTCTGACTCACCTGAGAGAAATTTAATTCCCAGGGACCATTTGTCTTAGCCCTCTCTTCCCCACATGGCAGGCTAGCAGAAGGACTTCTGAATCTCCAGGCCTTAGAAAGGTAAGGCCTACCCCACCCTAGCTAATAGTTGGGGTGGGGGAAGGCTCTAGATTTTTTTTCCTCATGAACCTTTCCTTTTTATGATGGGAGCCCTCTGTTATCTTTTCTTCTTAAACTCTCTAAGTTTTCTCCCCACACTGGTGGCTGGAGAACTCTATAAGTCCCCATGTTCCCTTAAATAATATGATTTTATGAACCTCACAGACCACGTGGTGACTGGGCAGCTTTCCTATCCAATTCCCCTTTTCCTTAAATAATATAGAATAAATGTGTAATAAGACATATTTTTATCCCTGTGTATAATTCTTTTATGTTAGAGGACACAAACTGGGGTGGGGGGTTGCAATGGTAAAAAACAAATACAGCTGTGCCAAGTTCCCCATTACAGTCCTTGAGGCAACTAATGTACATGGAGGTTAAATAACTTGTCACCAGTCACATAATAAACATTAAGAATCAAGACTCAAGTTATCACTCTTACAAGATACTGGTTTCATCTATTCCCATATTGATCCCCAATATAGTATCATAGCTTATAATTAGTTCAGTAAAGCATTAAATATTATGCTCAGGAAGAAAATATCAGTGGATGGGTTTCCAGTTTGGACCGTGCATAATTCAGGATTTTTCCCTTGAGATATCCCACAAAAAAGTCTCACTGAAGACCTTGAAAAAGAAGATTCTAGACAACTATGATGTGTACAAAGGCCCTGATTTTGTGCATGAGAAACATTTTAAGATGTTTAAATAAGCAGTGTTTTGCTTTGTAATGTATGAAGACCAATGACACCAGTTCAGAGAAGGAGCCAGAGGTTTGAACATGTGGAGTATAACAAAAATGATAAAAGGGGATTTCATCCCTGTCAAAAGGAAAGTAGCTGCATGCTTTTATGCCAAACACACACAGAGATCATCTTAGAAACTATGTAGAAAATAGATTTAAGGTGAACAAAATTTCAAAGCGGATACTGGTGGCTGAAAACACTTCTAGAGATGGTGAGAAAAGCAAGGACTTAGGGTGTCGTTTGGAGAAAGAATCCATGGGAGTTGGTGATGGATTTAGCATGTGGAGGAGATCCAGACAGATAACCGCCAGGTTTCTCACTGAGGCCTCTGGATGTCTGCAGGAATGACAGCCTGGGGAAAGTTAGGAGAAGAAAAGCAAAGCTGAGTTCACCTTAAGGTGAGATTTCAATGTACTAGAGACTCACAAGAAATGATAACATCTAAAGCATGAAGCTCAAAAGCAATCTTGGCAAAAGATTAAAAACAGAAGAAAAGATTTTACCACAGAAATTTGGCTCAGAGCCATTTGAATAACAGTGAAGTAGATCAGGGATACCTGGACAACATATGAGTAAGTTCTCAGGGAGATGGAAAGAAAAACAGAAAGTAGATGATCTTGGAAGAACAGAGGTAGGAGAGGTGTGAAGGAAAGGTAGGTGGAAGGAAGAAGAAAGAAAGAAAGAAAGAAAAAGAAAGAAGGAAAGAAAGAAAGAAAGAAAGAAAGAAAGAAAGAAAGAAAGAAAGAAAGAAAGAAAGAAAGAAAGAAAGAAAGAAAGAAAGAAAGAAAGAAAGAAAGAAAGACGGATGGACGGAAGTCTTTAGAACAAGGCATTGTATTCCATACACTTGGATGAGGACTGAGCATTAAGTTGTCCAAAACCAAGAAAAATTCAAATGGAAGTTTGAGGCAAAACTTCCCATATACAGGCCAGCATCTGCGGTACAAGAAAGTCTTCCATAAAGCCAGAAATCACCAGAAAATAAAAGGTTTGAAGGAGCAAGAGAAAAGGCAGACAAAAGATGTCAGGGAATAGAAAAGAGATTTTAAAAACTGGAAGATGATGAGGACAGACTCCATGTGAAACTGTGGGGACAAGCCAAGAGGCAGAGCAGGGCAGGAATAGGCTTGGAGGTGAGCGGAGGGAGGAGGGTGGGGGCTGCTGTTTGTAGCTCTTGTGTTCTCAATGAACAAAGAGAAGTGATCACGATGAGTTCTGGAGTGAACAGACATATACAAGAAGTAAAATGACCCATGGAGATAATTCATTCAAATTTTCTCTCATGTACATATTGACAGATATACTTTCAGGTATGCCAGAAGGTTTAACATACATTCTCAAAACATTCATTCACTGTTTTCTTTAAATTTAAATGTTAAAATTTATCTTCAATGTATGACTAATTCCATGCCCTCACTCTTCACTTTTCTATTCTATAATCTGTGATGATCTTATCCTAGTTTTGCATTTGGAGAGCAAAACAATGTAAGGATTGCCTGAATTAGAGACTAAGAAAAAAATGGTTTGCTAATACATGCCTAGGAGAACCTGAGAGAAGTTTTACAAACGGTTACCAGAAATGTCATTAACAAATTCATTTAAACCATGAATCATCATAAAAATACATGCAGAAAATGAGTGCTGAATAATGTATTGCCCTTAGTCTTTGTTTTGACCTTGACCTGCTTTTAATGCGGAAAAGTGATGCAACTCATTAAGCCACTTTAATGCAAACTGATTTAATATCAATTTAATTCATTAAATACAAATTCACTGGTGTGTAACAGAAATACAACAACTGTACTCATAAAAAAACTCATAAATAATGCAGAGAAAGGAATAACTTACAAGTGTAATTCTCTAGAGCTAATCTTATTCTTCTAGGAAAATGATAAGAAATATCAAATGCTCTAAATTGGATAAGAATATATTTTAGACATCTGAGACATCTGCTTTTACATATTTATGCATATGCATATATACATGCTTGTTTTCAAAGACTAACACAAGCACCCTTGGTGAAAAGCATCCAGTTATTAACTGAAAGTTGCATATCAAAATCATGAGCCGAGCAGAGCTATAATAATACTACTGTATTATTAAACAAATTTCAAAATGATAAGATTTTGAAATTGTATATGGCGACTGAAAATTTTAAGGATCTTGTTTTTGTCGTTAAAATATTCAAGTCAGAAATGCAAACTAAAACCACACTGATTCCTTTTCTCTTCCAGGAATTTCAACCACTATATAGTCTCTGACTATAGACACTGAGAAGGATCTTGCAGTCTTCTCAGAGAGGAGGACTTGTGATGGAACCTGGGCACATGCCATAGAAAGCCTGGTGGCACTATCTACCCGGGCAGGAGGATTCTATCTTCTCTTCCACCTTCTGCCTGCAGAGCCTTTGCTCACTGTCTTTTTTCCACTTCCAAAACTTCTCCCTTCTTCACACAGGTGACCCAACACTCATTTCTCACAAATGTCTATCATGATCTTCCCTTAGACTAAACCATCTGTCATAGCACGCCTCAATCCAGATCTCTTCTTTAATCTCACAATTCTTATGTATCTTAATTGTTTCTTCCATATAGCCAAAGAAAATGTCCATTCCATCTTCATACTTGCGATGTGAAAAGGTATGCTGTAAGTATGCATAAATTGTATGTTTTATGCTTTGGATGTGGGCTTATGGAAATAAGAATTTAGTGTAGAAATACAGACCAGTAATGAAGCCCTAGACTTGAAGTGAATGAGTCCTAGTTTAGCTCTCTAATATGTTACTAGATTCATAAATACATACTGTATAGACAATTACTATTAAAATAGTGAAATGAAAATGTGGACAATACCTATTATACTGCCTGGCACATAGGAGATACTAAAGTGTACTTCATCATTCTAAAAAGTATTGTAAAGCAAAATGCATTAGTGAGCTCAATGGGGAAGTGAGAAGACATTGTAACTAAAACAACAGATGAAAATGGTGTGGTGGTTTGGATGTGAATGTATGGCCCTTAGAGCCTCAGGGATTTTTGATTAAGATAGAGTTTGCAACTTGAGTCTCCTGTTGCCAAGGGGACATGGTGTGTCACTGGGGTGGATCTGCAGTCCAACCCCATTAGCTGTGCTGTACACAGTCAGATCTGAGCTCTGGGTTTGTGTTTGCTGTTTGCTGGCTGTGCTCACTGCAGTTCCTTCTCTCTGCTGTGGATCTGTGTGAGTGAGCCAGCTTCTTCTGCCATTGACGGTGCTTCCCCTGCATTCTAGAAGCTTTTCCTCCGATCAGCTGCTTCTAAGTCAGGTGTTTGTCCCAGCAACAAGAAAATAACGGCAACACAGTGTAGGCTGTACTGAGCTTTAAATACAGACTACCTCAAATACAAGGTCAGTGTGAGTTTCTATAAACCTTTCCTAGTGCTTATCATATCCAAATACAGAGGTTCAATTCAAAGTAAACTTAAGACCAAAACCAACTGTGTATTGGTGTATTTCAATGAAGTAAGTCAATCTTGCTTTTGTAAAGGCAGTAGCTGTTTTTTGTTTTGTTTTGTTTTTTTTTTTTTTGTTTTTTTTTTGGTCTGGTACCTTCTGATGACCACCTCAGTCCCCAGAATATTTCAGAGAAAAGGGGACTAGTTGCCATATGAAGCCTGACATAAAAGCAGAGTGTGTGACAGTGACTGAAGTCTCAGCAGCACAGAGGCCCTGTTGATATCCTTTTCTAGCTCCAATCTTGCGTCCTAATGCAGGGCAAGGAGTCAATGGGCTCAAGTCCTTTGGCCCAACAGACCTCAAGAATTAAGGGCAAAAGAAAGCCCGAGACTTTCCCCTGGCAACTGCAGTCATCTGGGCACACTCAGCTCCTCTGGGTGCCTTCCTTTCCCCTCCCACAGCCTGCTCTCTCCGCGGCCATAGATTCATTCGAACCTACCTCAAAGGCAGAGCAGCCTTACCCTGCTTTGCACCATGCTTAGACATACAGCCATTGCTTGGTTTTTGAAAAATTGTCCATTTCCTAAATTATTTCTTAGAATATACCTTTATAGCTTCTATTTTCTCAAATAAGATATATGTAGTGCAAAACTGTGGGCCCAAGCTAAATAATTCTAATGCAGGTCTGTTTGTATTTGTTTGGAATATAGGTATTTTTTAAATTAAAAAGATATTAAATTTATTTATGAAGTATAATAAACTAATATGTAATTAATCTACACCATGAAATTTGCTTAAAATTCATAATCTTCATGAAAATAAATACCATGAACTTGTGTGTATTAGTATTAGATGTATTTTCTATTAGTATTAGATGTATTTTGTGTAATAACAGTATTAGATGCCTTTATTCATATCATAGCCACCAGATGGCAATGCAGGAAAATAAAAGAAGCTCCTAAAAATCTTGGTTATAATTTTTATGTACATACTCCTAAAGAAAAAAAATGTGAAATTTTATTTTAATTTCCATGTTTTATTATGAAGTTTTTCCATGTTTAAATATGAAGTTTGAGATTAAAAGTTCTATAAAAATATTTTTTGTTCTAGAACACAGACAGAATTTATAGAACCTAGTAGAAGAAATTGCTAATCTTCTACCCATATAGATATATTTAAGACTGTCTCCTACACAAAGACACTTATGACATCTCTACTTGGAAATGTGACCCCATCTTCTTATTTTGCCTGCATAGGGAAAGAGATTCAAATTAAAATTATATCAGCAACATGACCAAGAACTGAGATACCAGGCAGCCTTTTTAAGAACATATTCAGGATCTGTATTTAAAATAGATTAAAGAATAGATAAATATCTGGGACAAACTCAGAAAAGTTGAAATGTGTACTCAATAAACAATTCTTCCAAGAATAAAAGTTAACTATCAGAAAGATGTCAGGTTTTCTAACTAATTGGTGAGGAACATCTTAATCTGACAAAACTCTAATTACTTACCAAATATTTCTCAATGTCTTGTTGTACTCCGACAAACACTTAACATGTTATTACCAAATCTGTAAATAAAATTATACTTAAATATTTAAATTATTTGAATTTCCTTGCTTGTTACAGAAACATTTCTTATGATAGAAACTTTTCCTTATATATTCATTTTCTAATAATTCTCTGAAGTGAATGTCTTATTTTTTCCATTTTGTCAGATAAATTTTATTTATTTATTTTTATTTATTTTATTATTATTTGCAGTGCTGGGGATTGGACCCTGGGCCTAGGCAAATGCTCTATAACAGAGCTATCTCCTCAGCTGCCTTATGGTTTCTTAAAGTGATTTTTACTTAGAGAATCAATCAGACAAATGACAGTGACTGGTAGTTTGGTTTGTAGTCTCCTTGGTCCATTATATAGAAACAGAAACACACTGATAAACAAATCTTGCACTCTTTAATTCAATTCTGGGGAGCCAGGGCCAGCCCAGGCCCTGCCTCTAATAAGCATCACAGATTCAGTAGACTCATTATCTCTTGTAAGCTTTAATTTCCTCCTTTCTGCAACAAAGGTCTATACTGGGTCACTCCAAAAAGATCTGTAAGCTTTTCCATCTGACAGTTCAACAATCAAAAAAATATTGTACACAGAAAGGGTTATAAATTCTCTAGGTTGCTATGATTGTAATATATACAGTAATTATAGTGTCAAAACTAGTCTTTGCCTAAAAGAGTGTGGCATATATTTAATTTTTTTAAAGTTTTAAACAGATATTTCAGTTTACTTTTAAAGGCTGATATGCTCAATATTCAATTGAAATGTTGGACTAATTTTGAACTATGTTCCAAGCATCATTTTGATAAACTATGTTTGTATTTTAATGAAAAAATACATTTTCCAATTAACTTCATTTAGAAGACTTTGAAGTAGTCATTCAAAAGTACTCTGTATGTGGCTTCCTAGCTCATGTCCACATGATGTTACTATTTTTCCTCCAACCATCCTTTCATTGACTGTGGTGCCCTGTACATGTGCTCACCTGGAAACACGGGCAGTTCTCTCTACTGCTCTCTCATTCTGGAGCCAGAATAACGTATCATTCTTATTGCAAATTTTATTTCATCACCCTCTGGAAATTTTACTGCCTTGCCTGAAGACAAGATCTTAATAAAGTAATGTGATGATCACACTCTGATCTCTTTCTAACTCACTATGATGCAGACTTGGTGTTCATGTTCCATATTTTCATACTTCAAGCTGATTACTTGGAAAATTATTCTTAGTTGAAAAAATAGCAGTTATGGTATGGTCACTGCTAAGTTTGTGCAAACAGCACAGAGAATGCTACGCACAGATGAAATGAGTTTACAACATAGAGATGCTGCAAGAATGGCCATATGAGTAATGTGCACTGTGATCTGGGAAGAAAACAAGGTTAACTGAAATCTACTCTAAGAGCCTCACATTTTACATGGGTTTTCAGCATAAATGGCGAAGAAGTAGTATTTGTTCAAGAGAAGCCATTGCATGCTGTGAAATAGTCTACATACAGCCACGATTGCACAAAATGCTGTCATCACATTCAAAAAAGCATATAGTCTTGGGGAGAAAAGGAGAAGGATATAGAAAATAAACAAGGGACTAATACTTATAAAATAGATGAAAATAAACTTTATGAAGAAAAGCGAAGAAGTGGAGTGTTGGAAATTGACTAATGTGGTAAAAAAAAAAAAAAAAAAAACCCTACACAGAACTGTCCTGGGATGTGTGGGGTAATGAGGCAGCATTTGAGCAAAGTCCTGAACAAAATCATCACAGAACAAAGCGACCAGAGACCTAGGAGAAGCATCAAGGGTCACCAAATAAGGGGACATAGATGCACTATTTTTTCAAGCTTCACTTGTCAAGCAAGGTTATTAAAATCACCGATAAGGTCTTTTCTGTAAACAATGGCACCCAGGGAAAACAAAGCTAGTTGATGAAAGTTAACAGTAAGGGCTGAAGAATTATAATGAATCAAATTCAGTTCCACTGACACCAAACTCACCAACACACGTTACTAAATGAAACACTATAATGATGAATTAACTGTGTGGGGGGGAGTAAATGGCAGTAATTGTATCTGAAATGAATAAGAATTTATGCAAATAGTCATATTTTGCATTCAAAAATAAGATTTTTATGCCCAAGCACATTGTTTTCAAGTGCTAGTATATACACCAACATTTTCAGAATGCTTTTAGGTCTTGGGATTTTATTTAACAGTCTAGATTAAAATGTAAGTATTTATAAGGACCTGTAATACAAATTTATATCTTAATTACTTTTAAAACCCACTGAATAGTTAGGAGCAAACGCAATAATTTAAATAAACCATTTTGCTAGTTTATACTAAGGTTATTTTCAGTCATTCTCCTTATGTAAACTCAAAGTTAAGCGAACAAAAATAATGTGAAGGGTCTTCACCAATAAGAACTAGCACACACAGTCTCTTCCAAGTTCTCAAAGGTCTAAAAATGAGTCAATAAATTTCAAACTTAAAAAATAAAGCTGAATTCAAACTAAAAAGATCCTTTTTGCTACACCTTGAATATCATGTTTCTGTTTCCAAAACTGTACACATAACTAATATCCAAGCTCCAAAACTCAGTGTACCATGTAATTAATGGAAAAATGTTTATCCTACCTGTCAACACCTTCTTATAAACTTCCCTTGTATTTAAAAAAGGAATTCTGCTCTCCTCTGTCCTCTTTTTTAAACTAAATAAACTCTTCCACTTTGCCTTGTTATAATTATTGCTAAATTTGTCCTATTCAGTGTCTTCAATCTTCTATATGTTTAAGTACACCCATACTCAGCTTAAGGGAACAAGAATGTGAAAGTTCTTTAATGACCTTAATTCCCTACCTACCTCTTACTTTTACAATATCCTTCCTGTTGTAGCTTGAAAGTGAAATGACCCTCTAGCTCATGTGTTTAAATGCATGGTGACACTGCACTGGCATTGTTGAACCTTTGGGAGTTGAGTCCTAGCTAGAGGAAATGAGTCACGGGGGTATGTCTTTGAGTCCATAGTCCAGAAATAAATTTGTTTCTGCTATCTGTGTGTCTCTCTCTTTCTCTCTCCCTCTTTCTGCTTCCTGATCAGTGAAGATGTCAGCAGGCATCTCTCTCTTCCTGCTGCCCAAACCTTGAGCGGCTCAGGCGCCTTCTTCACCATGATGAACGATATCCTCAAACAGTGAGCCAAAATCAAATGTTTCCTTCGTTAAATTGTTTTTTCAGGTATTTCATCATAGAGATGATAAAAGTAACTAAATCACCAACTAGAACTGGTCCAACATAAAAATACACATAGTATTAAGAATTCTGGGGCTAGTGAGATGGCTCAATGGTTTAGGCACTTGCCTCCAGTGCCTAAGGCCCTGGGTTCAATTCCCCAGGACCCATATAGGCCAGACCCACATGGTGTTGGCCCTGGTGCATTCATTCTCTCTCTCTCTCTCTCTCTCTCTCTCTCTCTCTCTCTGCTTGAAAATGAATAAATAAAATATTTTAAATAAAAAAAAAGAATTCTGTGTTACCGAGATGGTAAAACCCAAGTCCATTATCTACAGGAGTCTAGACAAACCTCTCCTTTACAGGCACTGGCTTTCTGGTGCCCTTTAACAAACATAATCAATGACGTGGATGATTGCTAAATACAGGTTTTAACTCTTTAAGTTTAAGGTGGAGCTGAAGATCCAGCATTCCTATCCACACCCCACCGAGTGGCCAGGAAAGGCTCTTACTACGGGTCACGTGCTCCAATTAAGAAGCAAGGTTTTATGGACACATCAGCTTCTTCACTGGCATCAATGAGATACAGGTCAGCATCAATGATTGCTGAAATCTAGATGAATGGCAATTTTATAAGACATGAAATGAAATTACTCTGAGATTTCATTGCTCACAAAACTCTCTTGGCAGCCTGCACATCCTTTATTTTATTGAGCTGTGAACTGAAAGCCTGTTGTGAAAGGTGTTTTATATTTTGCAAGAGGGAGAAATCACTTTTAACTTCAAATTATGAAACATTTTATAAATTATCCCAAGCTGAGTAGAAATTCTGAGTCCAAAACCATTGCCAGCAAACATATCTTTGTGTGGAACACATGTGAAATTCTTTAAAAGGAAAACTGAATTCTAGGGCTCAAAGAATATGGAGCCTGCATACTCAGTGTAACTGCACCACCCTCTTGTTTGATATCAGGTGGTCTCACATGGTTAGGAGGAATTTTGAAATGTCTGAGATTGTACCCTGCCTCCAAGCTTACAAATTTGCTTTCTACCCTTTCTCAGATAACATGCGAAAATAACACAAGCCCTCTGGGCTAGAGACAAAGGACTGTTTATTACAGCAGCAGCTGTAGCCAGAGTAACACCTTTGTTTACACAGACTGGGGAACTGCCATTACCCCAGGGTGGCAAGAGGAGGGCCAGGGGTCACTACACAGGGAGCAAGATGTGATTCAGGCAAGAAATCCAGGCTGAGCTTGTCCCTGACCTCATATTCGTGTTGTCAGAAGCCCAGCCATCTTTCCTCCAGAGACAGTTTCTTAATTACTCTGCCAGGTAAACTTGTTCTAAGGGAAGAGCAGCCTCTAGTTTCACTGTCATGGAATTCACAAAAATTCTGAGCACAATGCTTTTAGTGTTTAGACGGGTTTCTTTGTGATCGCTAGAGAAGAGCTTGAAGATGATGGTGACAACAGTAAGAATAATAGTGGCTAAAATAAGCATTTCATAAGGGACAGTTATTTTGTGCTCTAGACATCATAACAAGTTAAATATGAATCTATCAAGTTTGAAGAATAGGAAATCTCCATTGATTAGCCTAGAATAATTTTACATGGTCATGTAATAATAGCTTCAAAGCTTGCCCATGATGCCCATGCAATTCACAGAGGGGTGAACAGAGGACACTAACCCAGATGTGAGCCTTATCAATGACGTTGGTGCAGGTGTGGTGTGCCCACCATGTCACTTCCTCCCCAGTACTGACCAGTGAGTAGATCACCTCACACTATGTATGGAAAACTTTTTTGAGATCTTCAGAATACGAGATATAAAGAGGTTTTGTGGTTATTTTGAAGACAGCACAGATTGCTCTCACACAGACGCAGCGAACCTGAAGCTTGGATTTGAAGTTAACTGAGAAACATTGTCACCTAAACCAGAGATCACCCTCCTTCTCAGTCTGACTAGAGTGAGGTCCTCTCTCCTAATATGACATGTGCATTTATCCACTGTTACTACTGGAACTAGTGTTCACTGATTACAATGTGGGAATGGGAAGAACTAATTTATTTATTTATTTGTTTGTTTGTTTTTAAGACAGTATGTCACTCTGTAGCCCTGCAGGCATGAAACTTTAACAACAGGCTGGCCTTATATTTGCCTCTGTCTCCTGGGTGTTGGATTACAGGAATGCACTTTCTTGCCCAGCTTTAGAATTTAGTTTCTAAACAAAATAAATTGTAAGCAATTATATCTATCTATCTATCTATCTATCTATCTATCTATCTATCTATGTATCTATCTATCTATCTATGTATCTATCTATCTATCTATCTATCTATATATGGTATCATATTTAGATTATTTCTTTTCTGGTGAGAAATAAAAGACAACATTTTATAATGATCATGAAGGAGAAAAACTTTAGGGGAAAATATAAACTGACTCAAGGATCCTTAACACAATCATAATATTTCTATCTAACTTGCTAGTCAGGAAACATGGTTGTATTGGAGGCGGAGAAGGCCTTCTTCAGCTATTAACTTTTAACACAGCATCGACAATCGGCACACGCTTCCCATTCATCCTCCTCTGGTTGCAGAGTCTAGCTGCTAAAGCATCAGCCTCTCTCACATTCATAAGCAAATTCCATTGCCTGTGTCAACTCTGGAGATTTTGCCTGTAAATCAGAACATGCTGTGATTAGATTGCTGTTCCCATCATCTACCACTACGTCTATGAAAGCCTGTAACCAGATTAGTGAGAAAAGAGCTGCATTATGCCTGCATTTACACTTTGCTTAACAACAGGCTTCCTTCCACAACAAAGAGCAGCCCCAAGAGAGCAGAGAACACTCAAAGCTGATGCAGCTTTAGATCGACGTCCTGTACATGACTGAGGCACAGAAATTATCTCCCGTGCAAGTGTGCGTGTGCCTGCGGGAACACACAGTTTTGAAAAAAAGTAAGAGGCCTGGACATAACTCTGAAAATAAAAGGATGCTCGATTTTATTTTATTTGTCAGGTGGTTGCAGGCCACATTAGGAAAGTGCTAATAGCCTTTATACCTTCCCTTTCCGGAGGACTTGAGGACTGTGTGACTGTGGATGCAAGAAGGCTTCAGGGAAAATGACTGTGAAGGCTGCCTCTAGAACCTGTCCCATTTCCTCAGTGGTGCCACCAGACACTACTGATGTCACACAGGAAAAGTTACGTGCTTACTGACAATTTCAGAGAGAAAAAAATGAAGAAAATGGTAATTATAAGAAGTTGTATTATACTTGGCATTAATCTACAAGTACAATAATAATTCAAATATGCTTTTCAAGCCAAAATACTCAACATGTATTTATACAACTGCTCTACAAACACACAAAAGTATTTTTCTTTAAGAAAAAATAAATTTATATTTTAGAATTTCTTTGCATTAGTAATATAATCATTTTATCTTATTTTATGAGTTATTTCAGTATGTCAACTTCAACAATAGGGGTAGCAAACGTAATAAATTTGTTTTATGTTTTTTTTCTGAAGATTCGGTCTCATATCTTTCTTGATAAATGTAGACTTACACTTCTTTATTGAAAATATTGCTACAAATCTTTCTACTTGCTTCATTATCCATAAAATTAAATCTAGTTTGGTGATCTACCTTAAAAGGTAGACTAAACTAGTTACAAAAAAAATATAGATTAGTTTCTGCTATGGGATCATTTTATGTATGTGCATAGTACATGCAAGTGAACACACACACACACACACACACACACACACACACACACACACACACTCCTATCATTATCCATCACCTGTGGCTGAACTGAAGTTTAGTGTATAACAAAGAACAACAGTGAACACATATTTACTCACATCTTTTTTGTTTTTTGGGGACAGGGTAACTATTCAACCCAGGCTGTCCTGAAGCTCAGGATGACCTTCATGCTTCAGTGGGATTTATTATTTGTAACAATTTTATTTCTGTAGATTTTCATCAAGGCACAACTCTAGAAGTATATGATCATTAAAAACCATTTTGTATTTAGTATTTTCATAAGCTCTACACATTCTAATGTGACTCTTCCTCCCTATTTTTGAAAATATGAGATATTTTCATAATTGTTAACTTGAAGGACGAAGATGCGTTACTTCTCAATCTACGAACAGCATCTTCTATTTGCCACTTGCTCTCTGCTCACATGTTGAAGCCACACCAAGTGGGCATCCAAGGGATGAGTGTCCCAGTAGCTCTGTGCTTCACCGACCCCACATAGGACTGTCTTACAATTATGCTTCTTTTTAATTATGTTTCTTCAAATGTAAGTGAAGATTAAACACTCTTCTTTCAAGAACTACATATTGAAGGCTAGGCATGATGTATATTTTCTCAGCCCTTGAGACTGTTGCAGAAGGAATGTGAACTCAAGGCCAGTACAGCAAATTATAGAACAGGTTGGAATACATAAAGAGATCATGTCTCCAAATCAACAATGACAACAAAACAGACTTAAAAATTAAATAATTTTTGGAAGAGCCACAATCTATAGAATTTGTTACGCATTAAGAATCTCAATGTTGACCTTATCTTTGCTCTTTGACTAAGAAAGAACCATTGACTGTTGAGTAAAGGTTGAAAGTATAAAACTCATCAAAGGATATGTCATCAGAGATATTGTTGGTATATATTTATTGGCAGTGCCCTTCGTTCACTGCCTACAGGAGCAGTTGCTATGGGTGTATCAACCCTATTTGCATAGATGCCCAGGCCTGCAGTTTAACTTCCGCCACCGCACATGGAGGGTTTGAAATTCCCTGGAAGTGAGGTCACTTGGGAGTATTTATCAACTTTATGTCCTGGAACACAGCTTTCCCTGAAAAATGAGCTTTGTATAGCATCATTCCTGGAATATAGATGGTTTTCCGGAACTACACAGAGGAATGTCAATTCATGCAAAGTGGCATGGTGTTTAGCAATACATGAGCTATAAGTTCTGCTCTTTACTTCCCACATTTCCCAGGCAGCCTTTCCTAGAGCTGCTTTCTAAACAGAAAAGTTTGACCATAATCGTTATCTCAGTGGCTTTCTTGGGACAATCTAATTTGTTATCAGCAGGGTCCTGATAAGATGATGCTCAGAATGAGGTTCTAGAAGGGATTCATAACTCATCCAGGTGGGTTTACCAGTCATACCTGGAACCAAGGACACTACTCAGACACTTAGCATCACAAGGCTAATATTTCACTCTGTGTTGATCCCAACAGAAGGAGGTGCACTTTGAGAGAAATGGGGACAATAATAATTGTATCACTAAGGCTGCAGACTCTTTAAGATACACTAAAGAAAGCAGTATCCTCAGGCTAGCTAATGACAGACTAAATGCAAAATAAGAAAGCCAGAAGACTTTCAAAATGCTGGTAAAGAGACTTTCATTTCCTATTTTAGGAAGGCGCTAGAAATTAGCATTTGTTTTTGAAAACTGGAATTAGGACAGAGGTTGTGCTCATGGCCTGGGAAAGCGAAGGTACTGATAGATAACAGGGCAAGGGACTTTAAGATTGGGATGAAAAAATCTGAGTGGCTGCTCTGGCTAACAATGCACTCTGAGTTTTCTTAACCTCTTTGGAAACGCAGCCAAAGCTTGTTCCCAAAAAGTAGAAGTCCTCAACTTCTGTTCCCAGAGACAACACATGATGACATTTACTGCCCTCCTGGTTTGATGCCATATCTTCTCACATTTCTAGGCAACAAAAAATGATAGGTCTCAATGTGGCCCCTGTGCAAAAGTAGTCTTATCTTCAGGAAAACCACAAAACAGAATATTTATGAGATGAGTTGCAGCTCTTTTCAACAGGAACCAGCAGCACATGCACCAAATGGATCCAAGGGACCTTGAGAAAAAGCGCATCATGATTTCATCAGTAAGGGAGGAACATGGATTCTGAAATAGTGAACACTGGAGGAAGTAGTTTGGCTGGGTGGCCAATGCTCTTGAAGGAACAATGCTAGAAGTTCTAAAAAGAGTTGGAGAAAAAGTCAAGGACAGACCTATCTGGGTCTTACTTCAGTGCTTACTAGCCAGGATTTGCCACACACAGAGACTGTTCATTTGGGTAAATAAGATAATTTGCCCTCGGAGGAAACTAGTTCTATATATGTAACCTCTGCGATTGCACAATGGGTCTCTGAGTGGAGCAAACAAGTGGGAGACGGAGAGAGTATACACATCCAACTCAAAGCATGGGTGTCTCCCCTCCCCCACATTTTAATATAGCTCCTGTCACTGGTAAAGGACCAGCCCGCCAGGAATAGTCCAGTCCCAAATGCTTCATATAATAATGCCTTTCAAGGACACAACTAGCCACTTAATGTAAAAATGTTTTACTACATGTTATCTCTCTAGAAAGGGGGTAATTGTTTTTATTATGGCCACATTAGCACATTGCCTTATCAGGTATCCTCAGAGTTCACACACTGTCTATCGTAGTATCCTCTGTAATATTCCTCAGTGGAAGCAAAGGAAGCCAGCAATAGGCACATGAGCAAAGAACCTACTGGGTGTAACTTATGCTGCGCAGAAGGAAGCAGTTGTCCCAATAAAACAGTGGGGAGATAGCAGTCTGCTTTGGGATGTTGTCTTTAAATGAATCCCAATCTGTGGTTCTTCAAGCCATGTGCTACAAAAGAGAGCCAAGCTTATACCAGTTTATAGAAAATGATGGTTAAATTTTCAGGACTGTCTAAGGCCAGTCGGGCTCACATTTGTAGCTTGAAGCTGTCTTTAGCATATTTGCATCATGGAATATGGCAAATGCTATGAATGAAGTCTTTCCTTTGGCTCTACCTTCAGAAGACAGAATGCAGCAATGTGAGAAACAAGTGAGAGAAGGATGAATGGAAATGCTTACTTCTTGTCTGAAGAAATACAAGTTCTGCTTCTCAAGCATGTGTGAGCAGGGGGGAAAGTGACAAGGATCAATGAGAGCTGAAGTCTATAGTTACTGTCTGGATATTTGGGGCTTCTCATCAAGAGTTATACTGATCTAATGAAGTGTGGAATTCTGGGAATTTATTTGAACACTTCCATGTGGTGGTGTCTCTGAATGGAGAATGGTAGAGCCACTGTTGGAATGGGCATAGAGAGCATGAATTTAAAGGTCCATGGGTAAAGAATTGGGGGGCATCTCACCAAAAAAAAAAAATCTACTAACCTAACAGTTAGCCAGAAGTACAGGAAAATCCAGGTCATTAGAGGACAGAAATGATGAAAATAAATATGATCTTGATGATAACTTTAGAAATCCACCATCTTATTGTACCACATTTTTTTAAATTATGATCAATATCAATTTTTAAGATTCATTCATTGACTATGGTAGATAGACACCCACTAACTTCTACCAGGATCATCAGTATTGTTCTAAGTACACATTGTTGTGAAAACAGTCTGTTCTGCCTACTCCTGGGGCCTCTGCATATGGGACATGAAAATTGTAAAGTCAGTAAGTTATATAACACCTGAAATTTCTTAGAAAAATTAAGTTTTAATTAATTAAGTTTACCTTATATTACATTAAGGTTCTTCCATTGAATTTTCCCTTTTTTCCCTCACTCCTCAATCCTTTAAGTATTACTTCTTGTGATTGCCTCCAAAATAAACTACATACACTTTGACCTACAGCTGAGATTCAGTTTCTAGAACAAGTTAGAGAAAGACATTAACCATAATTGATAGCTTTGATTGCATTTTATTGCTTATGCCAAATTTTCACTAAATATGTGTTTAAGCCTTTCTCTTTTGTCATTCCAAAGATACTTGTTAAGTCATGTTCATTGTTTTTGTAATGGACATGTCTATACACAAATAAAGCTAAATATGTGTCTTGACTGGTCATATGGTTTGAGAGATCAAGCATTACATACTGCTGATTTGCATTTTTTGGAAGAGAGTAGAGAACTTATGACACAGGCAAATTAAAACAATTAAATTCTAAGGGTCAAATGAAGCAGACTGAGTTCTGGGTATGAAGGGTAGACAGCTCCCCAGGTCTCTTTCAGAATTGGACACAACCCTATAATACTATTGGGTGCCAGTAAATTTACTTAAACTGGACAATATCTCCATTTTTTTCTCCCTCAGAGAATTATGCATTGTGAGACATTTTCCAGATACTCTTATCACAGAAGGTGAACTCTAATTTCTGTATCTGCAGACAGGAATATCTCATTAAAAGCATTTTAGAGATGATTTCTCTCTGTTTCAATAAATATCATTAATCTAACTACTTGGAACTAACTTTATTTACATGGGATTATACCAAGATTTCTTTCTTGCCTTAATTCCCCGCCCATACCCACAATAATATGTCTTTAGAAAAGGGAGAAAATCAATTACAGATGCTACTTTAACTTCTTCTGAGTGACTTTAGAAGCAGGTCTACTCAAGGCAAAACAAGTTAACCACCAATTTTTCCTCCTCTAACCATGTCTCTTTAATGAAAGCACTTCAAGTAGGAAATTATGTACTCCTGGAAATAGACATAAGGCATATTTAGTAAATTCTATGGACTAAGATGAGGCATTGCTATAACCATTTGTCTTGTTTCAATGACTTTAGAGATCAGGACCTCCAAGCTGCATGATGGTCTAAGATGATTTCAGGAAAATTTATGGTCTCTTGGTCCTTGTTTTAGGAAAAACATTCTTGAAAGGCATAAAGCAGTGTGGACATTTGTTTGAGGGTAAAATGAACACTACAATAAACACAAAATTAGACATCTAATCACATTTCCAGGACACTCTTCCTAAGATATCCCACAGTATTAGTGAGGGAAGAGGCACAAATTACCCATGTAGGCTCCTTTAAGGGAAGGGGAGCAAACAGAATGGTTTTCATTGATAGTCCTTGCTTTAATTACTTTTTTCCATGGTAAATTCTTGGAAGTTACAAAGAATCTTAGCTTGTAGGAGAACCAAGAACTTTTCCAGGACAGCTGCACAAAATGGTCTGTCATATATCAGCAACACCACATTAAAGCCAGGAGGAGATGGACCTTGGCAGATGCAATTCAGAAAACATGCAACCACTGCATACTCACTGAAGCTACATTCACGAAGTCATCATCTGACAGAGTTTCTAGCATCTCAGAGACGGAAGTTCGAATCAGTTTAAGAGTCAGTCCACTCACACTTCCACTCCTGTGAATAAACATATGGGTCCATGAGTTATTTCTCAGCAGCATCAAAAAGAAAAAAAAAACTAGTATACCCATTCTATATCATTAATAGTCAATGATTCTGTCCTGCAGAAAATTTGTATTTATCAGATACAATCAAACTTAATCTAGCCTTTTTTTATCTAGCAATGAGATGAGACCAGCATATGTGTCTCATTATAATTAACAGAAAAATGTGACAAGACAAAAATATAAATATTCAGATTTTCACCCACTCAGGAATGATTAAGACCAATTAAAAGAGAGAGCTTCAGAGGTCAATAGACATAGTCAGTGTCCTATGAGCCCATTGTTTGACTTGGTTATAATTACAGAGTCCCAAACCATAATAAGAGATTTGTGGACAAAGCTCCTAGTTACACAGCCTAAAGCCGACTTGCTCCAGGGTTCCTTCTTTGTTTTTCTGGTTTCTAAACCTCCCTTCTTTATAGGCTCATCTCTAGGCAACTAACTCCCACTTCTACGCAACAGACAGGCACACTTACAGACATCTTAAATTGAAACATTATAAGTAATAAAATTACAAAGATAAAGACTGTGAAAATTTTCTTGTATATCTACATGTCCCTTGAAAACATGCTAGTAGTGAATCTTAACATGTTTGACTCTTCTGTTTTAAGTCACACTCTTAAAAATAGAATCATTAATAACTAGGTACCAATGAATTCAGTTTTTTTTCTGTTATGAGAATTGCTTGTTTTTAACAATTCTGTCTACCAATATTGTTCAAAATAGAAAGTAAAAATTGGAAGGAAATAAGTAACTTTTCAAAAAGTTCAGACTTTAGAACTGTGATATAATTTTCTACTCTGATACAAATATAAATGACACTTCATTTTCAATAAAATATTTTTGCTGTTTTTCTTAATATGTATAATTTTTCTTTATATAATATTAGCATGATGTTTCCAATTTCAGGCTAGGGTTATATTTTTATCCCCAACACATTACCATCCTCTACAAAACTTCATATACACACATATAAAATATTTACTCACACATCAACCAGAATAAGCATGTCTTTAGGAGATGCCGCACCTTGGATATACCTGAAACAAATACCACATGAAATATTTTTGTTTCACAATATGTCTAATGATGATATCTTTGTGCTGATATTTATAGATCTCTGAAACATCTTCCAACCAATAACTCGCTTCTATCACACATTAGTAGACAACGACCTTTTGCACAATTTATGAAATGTTGGCTTGAAATAAAAAAAACTATTTAACATAACATTAAAAATGCCAATGATACATCACTGAGAGATATTTTTCAGATCTGTATGAAAAGATAGATGGATAAATTTCAATAGTAGCAATGAATGAAATTAACTTCCAGGGGGTATATTTTTGTGAAAAAGGAAATTATCCTTAAGTTCAATTAATGACCATGCACTTTAAATCACTATAGTGCATAGCAGTCTGGTATATTTTAAAATACAAAAAAACCCCACCAAAATTAATGGTCCAAAAACTTATTTTAAAAGTATCATACACAGAAAAAAATTACAACAGGTATTTTAATAACTGAAGATCAAGAATGTGAAATGTTATTGAGAATCTGAAATGGATGCTCTCGAAACTTAATTCAAAAGGCTCATTCCAAAGTTCTGTGACAGCCCTACAGGATCAAAATTTCTGCATTTTTGGTTGGAGAGATGGATCAATGGTTAAGGTGCTTGTCTATAAGGCAGAAGGATCTAAGTTCAAATCCCAGTACCGACATAAAGCCAGATGCACTAGGTGGTGCATGTGTCTGGAGTTTTTAGTGGCTGGAGGCCCTAGGTTATCCTTTCTCTCTCTCTCTCTCTCTCTCTCTCTCTCTCTCTCTCTCTCTCTCTCTCTCTCTCTCTCTCTCTCTCGCTTTCTCTCTCTCTTTCTCTCTCTTTCTCGCTCTCTCTTTCTTGCTTTCTCTCTCTTTCTTGCTCTCTCTTTCTTGCTTTCTCTCTCTCACACACACACACTCAAATAAGTAAATAAAATATTTTTAAAAACTTCTGCATTTTGAAGAAACCCAAGAGGAGATTTATTCAGTGGGCATTTTTGGAGAAGGCATGCAGTCAACTCCCAAAGCTGGGTTGGTTGGCCACAGACTGAACCTGACCAGATGCCTACTTTCCCCAACTTGAAAGGCTGCACCTGTCCTTAAATTTCTATTGATCTCTGAGGCTTTTTATTTATAACTCCAACTTCTCATAACTCTGTGAGGAACCTGGCCAATTAGTTTTCAGATAAATTTTAGCAGAGGTGTTACACGGGTGGGATTATGTGTAGAAGAAGTGCACAGAATGTGTAACCTTCACCCACTATACAGTCTCTAAGACACTCAGATGACTGAGCCCCAAACAAATCCACTTCAGGCCTAGCATCTTAACACTGCAGTCCTGTTGGACCCTGCTGAGAGGCATGGAGAACATAGGGTTAAAGGTAAATTGAGGCTGGCCTGAAACCATGATAATCTCATCCTTATTATTTGAGATTGAGACCAGTAGGAGTTCGGCCTTGTCTCCTCTCTTTTATCCTAAAAATTCCAGCCCCTGGCAGGCCTCAACAAACTCTTCCAGGCCTGAGTTTACTGGAGCTCACATACCCCAGCTGTAATTACAAGCCTGGACAATAAAAGTTTAAAGGTCATAGCTCCTCTGAAGCCACTGCCATCTGGTACATGCCTAAAGACATGTAATTCCCGCCACTTAGGGCTGAGAAAGCCCCCCCCCCAACTTATCTGTGCAAACCAGGCATCCATAGGTTACTTCCACTGCCAATCCCTATATGAAACATTCACAGACTACCCTGCCCCTGCCAATCCCCTTGCCCCTTCTGCCCCCACCTTTGATTTTTCTTCTATATAAACAACTTTTTCCCTCATAATAAATGAGCTCTTCACTGCCAGTGCCTCCCAGTTGGCTAAACCCATCAGCTCACCACTGTCCCAAGACTCTGTCTACCCAGCCACGTGGATGAACCAGGGTGTTAGTGTACAATGAACCCCCAAGGAATCCATGAACAACACAGTCCTGGTCTGCTTCTCATAGAAAGACTGCAGGACTCAGATGCTCTCTTTTAATATGGTTGGCAGTTAGCTCCTAGAGCCGAGTGCTAATATAGTGGTATTATCAATTCTGTAGTCTATGCCTAAATGGAAAACAGTGAAGAAACATTGTGGCAAATCATAATGTGCATTGGCTACTATTATACAAGGATGGCGTTCACATAAAATGCTGCCAAAAATATAACAGGACATTTAAAAAGCACTAATATCTACTCTTTAAATCATCCATTTTGCTGCTTAAAATTTGTCAGAACATAGGTGGAATTATGGTAAATATTCAATAATAGGCAATTTCTTAAGGAAGTCAACTGATAGTCTTTTTTTTTTTTTTTTTTTTTTTGGTTTTTCAACGTAGGGTCTCCCTCTAGTCCAGGCTGACCTGGAATTCACTCTGTAGTCTCAAGGTGCTACCTCTGCCTCCCGAGTGGTGGGATTAAAGGCATGTGCCACCACACCCGGCTTGATAGTCTTCTTAAAATAAAAAAAAAACTTTAATGTTTCTTCTTAATATGAAGAGGGTAGAGAAAATATAATTTAAATATAATTCTTAAAAACCTAAAAAGAAATCATTATTATAAAAACCTGAAAATTAATTATTGTTCACCAGTGTGTTCAGTTAAAATTCTTGCTATTTTTCAAGTATTACATTAGGAAAATGAGTTTCTTTAGAAGTGAAGAACTCCCATTTGAAATAAAATAAAAGCTAACCTAGATGATTCTAAGTAGGTGAAGTAGGTGGAGCTCTTATCAGTTCTCATTACTCCACTGCCTGAGGCAAACTATCTCCTACTCCACATCATCTCTGACTTAGAGGTCTATCCTAAGCAAACTAGGAGAAACTTCAACAGAAATGCCCAGCAGCTGAAAGGGATTTAAAGCTGAAATGATTTGAAACTTAAAGTAGGCAATTTGAAAATAATATTTATCAGCATTCCATACTTGAACTCACCATTTCATTTACCTTTACATACATTTATTCTTTTAAATAACACAGCACTTTAAGTAAAGCGATGGCATAAAATGGGAAGATTTCCCTTGACATACATATGTGTGTGTGTCTATGTACATATATATGTATATATGTATATATTATTATTCTATTCTCTTATTAAAGTCAGCCTAAAGATCATACCATGGTCTTCTGCGAACATCATAGAGATCAATCTTGTTTGGAGTTCTACTATTGTCCACCCATGGAGAAGCTAAAAATAAAATACAGAAATTGAACCAAAGTATTAAATGTGTGCTACAAAAATAAGGTATAACTTAAATAACATTAAAAACGACATTCCACTTCTGTACATGTTTAAAATACAAAATGTTTATTATTATTATTTATCGTTTTTGCAGCAGAGTCTCACCCTAACCCAGGTCAACCTAGAACTGTCTCTGTAGCCCAAGCTTTCCTTGACAAAATGTTTTTATGCACTAAACATTTTCCATTTTCAAATTGGAAAGCACAACAGTAACAAAGGAAAAGTAACACAGTTCAATGTACTTGATTCATATTATTGCAGAAATGGACTTTAGACATGGGGCTTTTGTGGGTCCTAAGTCACGTGTTTTGTCTGGTGACAGAGATTATGAAGTTAGTGCACAGAAATGGACTTCATGTCCCTCTCTTTGAACATGTTTAGTTAGACCTCTGACTAAGATTCTTAGAAAGAATCCTAATTCATATGTGCACCACAATATATTTTGCCTTTTCTTTATTGAGGAACAATAGAAATTATAGCAAACTTTAGTAAATGTAAGGTGTATTAGCCAACTAAGATAATTTGGCCAATTAAGATATATATATATATATATATATATATATATATATATATATATATATATATATATATATATATAATTCCATGCTATCTATATAATGTTTTTCTTATTAGTGGTTATATTGTAAAATGATTCCTTTCATATGACAAATCACAGTAAGTTTAAATATAGCACCCCCAAGAGCCAATTATTAAAGTACTTAATATAGACTACGGTGAATTTATTTCTTCAAAATTCATTCAACTTGCATTTGTACAAACCTAGCAGCAATGATGTAAGTATCATTTTTTTTCTCATTAAGTGTACTAGAATTAAGCAGCAAGCATGCTGGTAGAAATTTCAGTTCCCTTTAAACTATTACTATATAATATCTCATTCATCAATTTAATGTCTTAAGTAAGAAGTAAAATTTTAAAGAAAAAGTCTCCTAATTTCAATACTATATTATGCTGATTATATTATGCTGAGTATACATTGCCTCTCAACTCTAAATACATCCTTTAGATATGTTTTACGAAGATGGCTCTGTGACTTCTAAATGCTTTCCTTTTTCTAATTAGCAGCATTTCAGGTATTAACCACAGATTATCAGCAAGATGCTGACTGAGAAAAGGGTGCTTGTTTTCTGGCTCAGGTTTGTTGCTTACAGACTCTGTGCACATGCATTCTCCAGAGCTCTGCTCCTGCTGTGTTAGCTTCCCCATTTCTCCCAGTTCCAGAAAATGGGATTGCTCCACCATGATCCTAGTGTCCAGCAGTGGCCATCCGCCACTGAGGTACAATCCCAGGCCCTCCCTGAGCACTTCTGGAACTGAAAGCTTCCAGTGTGACAGCAGGAATTCCAGAGGATATATTTCTATCAAATCTCACCAATGTGGCAAACCTGTCATCTTTGGAGGCCAGGGCCATGACTTCATGCTCTTTAGGCTGAAGGTAATGGATGGTTAAGGCTCTTCCTTGGGCCTTGATCTCACCCTCTGGGGTGGCTATATATTAGATAATTGAATATGCTACTGATAATTGTACATAGCTTATAGTTCTCCAAAATTCTAACCAACTCTTCTTCATCCATTCCCTATGATGGATATAAACAGTATGCTTTCCCTGGTTCAAAACCTTAGAATTTTGTCTCTTTCCTGATTGGGCCAAGGATGACAGACATGCACAGAGGAGAAGAGAGGGTGAGACAAGCTACTATGGCCAATACACCACCCACAACCATGCACTGAAAAAATGTCAGCAAGCAGTCTCATCATTGATTTAAGAAGCTTAAAGTTTCATTTTCTATAGAGTACATATTCATCTAGTACTTTGATTTCACTATAATTGCTAAATGAAATTAGAAGATATGAATTACTATGATCCATAGTTTATATTCCTCTAAAGGCATAGGAAAATTAAAAGCCTATAATTTATATTATGAGAAATAATTTTAAATTTTAATATCATTTCTAATGTTATGTGGCTTATATTTAAAAATGTTAATAATCTTATGTAAGTTTTCTTATATGCTTACTTTTAAGTAATAGCCATGATTAGACTAAATTAAAATATCTATGTTATGGTAAAATTAAACAATATAATATCTTCAGTGATAATGCTAATTAGCATAGAAAATCCCATTGTGGTATTTAAGTGGTATATTATTTATACAAGCTCAAAATTTGGAAGATCAGAGTCAGAGGGATAGGAACTGTGCACACTAGCTCCCAGAAATAAATAGGGAGTATCTTGAAAAGATGTCACAGCTCTTCCAGGCCCAGAACAAAAGTGTGATATTGATCATTTTAAACGTCTCTTTAGTTTTTTTCTAGTATGATTTTGGAGAGCAGGGAAGGAATGGAAATAGCCCATGAAGTGGGCATCTCATTTCCGAATGCTCTCATTAATAATGATAATGTCCATTTCTGAGAACATTTTCTCCTTGATGAAAACTGAGCTACAGTTGTGTCCTCTTCTAAGTCAACTGACTGACTTTCCTTCCATGGTATCCAGGGTATGCACTGGCAGAGAGCACATTCCTTCCTTAAGCAGGCATTCTCCTGTCATGAGCAGAATTACTGAAACACACGGCAAAGAAATGTTTTAGAGAAAACATGTGGATCCTGAAGTCCTTTATATGCTCTAATAATAACAAGAAAGTATCATTTGCTCCTTTTAGCTACTGGGGAACAGGAAATCTGATGATGACATCGGACATTTCAAATGACAGCTAATTGCATTTCTAATTAATAAGCTTAAATGTGTTTCTCAAACTTCAAAAAACTTGACATTTTTAATCTCAAGGGAAATAAAAAAAAACAGTGTTTTATATACTGAAAAATGCTTTTTAAGGTCACTTCTGTTTGTTTCTCCAGAACTAATTGATGAATCATTATTTTAGGCCTGTGTCAGTCATTTCCTATAGGTTAGTCTCGCTGTGGATTTCAAGCCATCAGAGCCAATCAGGCCTGCTTGTTTAAGAAAATATCAACTCAATGAATGCATCTTGGACAACTCAGAAAATAGGAAATCTGAGTGCTGGTCTCCACAGTTCCTGATTTGACCACAGCTTCCATATCAAGGACCAGGTTAAATTCATCTCCTTAAATCAGCTTAGATTACAAACACATAGTGAGATTCTGGCAGATCCAGTAACACAAATAGCTGACCTCTTAGATTTATCATGGAAATGGTCAAAATTTAGAAATAAAAATGATTTGCATGATAACTCAAATTGCCTTATAGTATAATTTAAAAGAGCCTGTGTGTTGTTGATTGTCACAACATTATTTCTTGCTTATTTAAAAATCTCAGTGAGGTATCACTAATCCTAGATAGACATGGTGACTGAGATCTGATGCAAGGAGAGCTTTTTTCTCTTCTTTCCTTGGCATTGAAGCCCAAACCAGGCCATGGCCATTCAGCTGCTCATGGCTTGGAGGAACTGTGGCACAGACACAATCTAGTCCCTACAGCCTCAGGCTTCAGGTGATGCAATTTACTCTTACCTACCCTACTGCTGAGACCTAGCCCATACCACCCCTTGTTCCTGGGTCAAGCAGTAATTTCCAAATGGAAACTTATGATGGAATCAGATGACAGATTTGTCGACAGGTGCCACCTCTGCCATGAGTACTGTGATGGTTAAGTTTTGTTGTCAACTTGACCTTTCAAGTAATCTTGGGTGGGTCTCTGAGGATGTTCACAGGAAGGCAGCCTCTCAGTAGGGGGCAGGATGTAAGGAAGCTCAAAGAAGCTAGAAGTAAATATTCTTTCCTGTGTGGGCAGTGCAGGAAGGAAATTCCAGAGACTTAGGAAGCCATTAAGTCTGGGATAGAATTGCATGACCCCACTCTAGGGCTATATAAAGGTGAAAGAATTCTCTCCTTGCCCTCCTGCCTGTTCCCTGTTCTGTGTGTGGTGTTGGTGATGGGATTTTCTCTGCTCGGACCTGTGAAAGAGGACCAGTCTCTTTCACTTTTATGGGACTTCCCCTGATCTGTAGCTTGAATAAATTGTTTCCTCCCATAAACTGTGCCTGGTTTGGAGATTCATCCCAGCGGCATGTGGCTGACTGTGACAAGGACCAACAAATAACTGAAGAAAATCAGTGATGTCTCTTTTTATTAGAACATCAAATTTTCAATAGTCAACAATGTCTTCAAATAAGGTCACTCGCCCTGAGAAAAGGGAGATTAAAATGGGCGACAGTCAGACCTAGGAAAGAAATAGAAGATGCCTGATTTAACAATCACTTCCAAATACCTTCTGAGGACTGGGACTGCTTACACAAGGAATTCACTGGTTGAAAATAGCCAGCAGTCAGTGAGGTACTATTGTTAGTTACTAGGGTTAATATCGCTAGAGAACCTGAGTCCTGCTAGAAAGAAACACTAAGATTGTTTGAATCCTAATGCAACTTTTGGATCCCACAAAGGCCCAGAAAGAAAAGCACTAAACAAGTTATTCAAGTTGCTAAGCCCCAGACACAAATGTCACTGTTTAAAGCAATTGTGGATTCCCACAAAATCCTACAAGAAAGATGGGCAAACTGTTAGAGAAACCTTCTTTTCTATCGGTAGGTGTTTGTATTTTTTCCATAGTGGGAAGAAACAGTAGTTTTTGTTGTGAATATACAGAGGTGGTCATTGTGGATGACATATTGGGCAGTGGTTGAGATGCTTCGGGTAGAGAGGACAACTGGAGTCCTAGGAAGGGAGGAGCAATCACACTGGGAACTGGCTTGCTACCTGGAGGAGGGAGGTGCCTAGGATCCAGAGAGTCCTGGGGGTGAGTCCTCTGCACTCACTTGTTGGAATATTGGACCAACTATGGGGAAAAAGAAAGTTGTTTTAATGTGGGGGAGGGACCAATACTAGGTCTGTAAAAAGCTACAGATGAATATTCTAAAATTCTAATCTCACATTTTCTTTCAACTGTAGGACCTATGATCTTGACTGCTTATTCAGTTTAACATAATAAATACTACTATCCATGACCTGAGAGATGATTTTAGGTATAATGGCATGTATAATTTTATATATGATGATATATATATATATATATATATATATATATATATATATGTTAATCATTTTCAAGCAGAGAAATGATAGGGGGAGAGATAGAGAGAGAGAGAGAGAGAGAGAGAGAGAGAGAGCACCTTGTGGGCCTGGCATATGTGGGTCCTGGGGAATTGAACCTGGGGCCTTAGGCACTGGAGGCCTTAACCACTGAACCATCTCTCCAGTCCTTAGTGTATAAATTTATAACAAACCATCTATGCAAGCAGTTGCATCTATTGAAATGGTTTGAAAGAAATTTTAAAAAATCTGAAGGAAGAAGACATTAGGTAGTTGTATACACACACACACACACACACACACACACACACACACACACAC